>AP025093.1:290113-310763 GCA_036186865.1 Eustoma russellianum | reverse complement strand
ATTTAGCAAGTCCAGCAAGCCAGAAACACCTAATTCTTTTGCTGCAGAGTCCTCAAAGTATGGCCACCTTGATCAGGGTTGGGATGAAATTCATGGAACTTCAGGTTTGTGGCCACAGAATCAGTGGGTAGCTCTCCCAGCCGATTCTCCAACTATGTCGAGGGTAGATGAGTGGGTGAAAGATCTCATGGTCCAACATCCATTTCAAGATTCTAAAGAAGATGACGCAGAAAGTAGCACCGTCTTCTCTTACTCGCTTGAAAAAGGTACTTCACCAGAAAGAATTTCTGATCAACCAACAAGTCATCCATTTCAAGTATTCCTGAGGAGATTGCAGTAATGAATTCATCTTATATGGCAAACCATCCAGCCATTAATATTCCAGAGGAGATTGCGCATGCCAATAGCGTCGTTCAATCTTTGAACGGCTCCTCAACTGTAGCTCATATGGTGGGCAATGGGCTGAAAGTTGTACCCCAACTTTCGCACCTTTCAGGTCTTCGCTTCGTTAACTTATCCAGCAACTATATAGGTACAGAACGGAGCCATTTATAGAAATTTTTTTCCTTTCTTGTTCTCAATTTTCAGAAGCAAGAAGGTTTATATACTGATGAAATTTCTGACCGTCTTTTCTTGAATCTGCAGTGCATATAGCTCCAGGATCACTGCCAAAGGGTCTCCATGTTCTTGACCTATCCAAGAACAAGATCAGCTCAATTGAAGGCCTTAGAGAATTAACTCGATTGCGTGTTCTGGATCTCAGTTACAATCGAATCTCAAGAATTGGCCAAGGTAAAATCTTATATTTCTGGTTTACCAAATGGCATCTTTGAAATGTCTACCCACGCAAAACGATTACTTTGTATAGATTCCATGATGCTGATTAACAAATGGGCTTAAAATGCAAACAGGATTATCAAATTGTATACTCATCAAGGAGCTCTATCTGGCTGGAAACAAGATAAGCGACGTGGATGGGCTGCACAGGCTTTTGAAGCTGGCAATATTGGACTTGAGTTTCAACAAGATAACTACCACAAAATCACTTGGACAGCTAGTTGCAAATTACAACTCCCTGGTGGCTTTGAACTTGTTAGGGAATCCGATTCAGATCAATATCAACGATGACCAGCTGCGCAAGAGAGTCTGCAGTCTTCTCCCGAGGCTCGCTTTTCTGAACAAGCAACCTATCAACCGTCAGAAAGTAAGAGAGATAGCCACAGAAAGCATTGCTAGACATGCAGTTAGAAACAGCGGTAGGAGCATTCGCAGAAAAACCACAGCAAAAGTGAATTATAGCAGTCCAGTGTACAATGTGCACAGGAACAGTTCAAAAGGCCGAGGCAAGTCAAAGAGTGGAGCTCATTACCCTTCTTCCTGGAAGGCCAAGTCTAGCAATATTGCGTCCTCATCTCGCTAAAATAAACTGCCCTTTTGTTGTTTTTTTATCCGCCATGCGTTCGTTCTTTTTGGCCCTCATATGTTAAGACTTTGCAAGGCATGATTCTTGCAAGTTGAGAACATGATTGTTTGGCAATTTTGTCAGTTTTCTTGGTGAAATCCTGTACATCAGTTTTCCAAGTAACTGATTTTTTGTGTCTTTTGGAATAAACGAGCAATTGAGTGCAACTTAAAGATGATTACGTTGGAGGCGTATCAATAACGCCATACGAGGGCGTAATGAGATGCTTACAGTGAACAGAACTGCAGTACCCCCAGATACAATGGGAATGGATCCCCTAACCCCCTTTTTCCTCACATCGGAAATGGGATCCCCTAACCTCCTTTTTCCTCACCCCTTGTGACCGTCTGACACGTGGCAGTCAGGACCACCCCCTGACTGCCACGTGTCATGCGGTCCTTTTGTCAGGGGATCCTATCCCGATACAATGGTGTAACACGTTTGAAAATCTTGTGGCATCCTTTGGCTTGCATTTCATTAGGAGTAACCAGGTAAATTCCAATACATACAATACCGTTTATTTACCTGAAGAACACTAGATAGGGTTTATGTGATGGGCCTCGAGCAATAGCAACACTTCGCTAGTCAGGTTGAGGCTACCTTAAATCGTTGCACTCATTCAACTTTCTGAGGCAGTTTCGTTGATAGTGATGATGTATATACGTAGACAGATGTAGTGTTTGATGGAACCTGTATTGTAAACTTGCTGTGTATTGTTAATAAAAGATCCCTCTTTCCGTAAATACAAAAACGTGTTATTTGGCTGGCTGCCCAGTAATCTACTTAAGAATCGCTAACATGGCTCACCTTCACCCCCAAAAAAAAAGGAAATAAAGAAAAAAAAAAGGAAAGAGAGAACAGTTTGCAGTTATTATTGGTGACAAAGTAGATGATAACACAGTAAAGGTTGTTATTTAAAGTCATGTGGAGGGCTAACTTCAGGGTCAGGTCACTTTAGGTTCAGTTTCTACTGCCAGCATAGCTTCCATTCTTAACTGATACAAGTAAATGGTAATCAACAGACCGCTGGAAGGGCGCAGGTAGGCCCAACTTATGTAAACTTCCATCCTCTTCCTACATTTGCACCTTTGTAGTTGCTGTCCTATTGCATCATTCTGAGAAGAGGCCCTTGGGAACTGTTAAACTACAGCTTCCACATGAACACTGATGATACCAATGAATCTTCAGGAGGCAATAAAAACATTTCCACAATTCCCAGTAACACGAACGTTCGGCCTTTCTATGCCAAGATTCTCAGGTCTCAATTTCTGGACATCGGCCAACCTCTCATCACAAGCATTTATGGTAAAGAAGTGGCTTGATATCAACCCTGCTAGCTTTGCTTTTCTGTAGATCTCCATCAGGAGCGAGCCAAATTCCAGGATCAACTGGTTCTACACACATTGGATGAGTTCATAAGCCTCTTGCAACTCCCCTGCCATTTCAAGAAGCTTGACCATGTGAACATAATGCTCTGTTTCAGCAAAACCCAACATCCATTTATCATTTTTCTGAAATATTCCCTGCCCTCCTTGACAAGAACAGTATGGCAGCATGAGCCGAGCAAAGCAGAGAAATCAGCAGCATGGGACCTGATGCCAACGCCACAAATCTTTTAAACACATCAAACGGTAATCCATGCAAACTAGACTATAAATCAATAATCATAAGAGACAAGATTCCTCTTTGGCATCCTGCCAAAAACCTGAATCACCAAATGCATGAAAGAAATAACAGAATTTGCTCTAGTTGCAGCTCATGCATATGCAAGCTAAGATTTCATACAAACATAATAGAGTTGGGTACTTTTTATTGCCTAATTACAGGCGGGGGAACAATCAACATTAACCATACTTAGCATATTATAAAATCCATAAATGCATAAATTTTGTATGGAGAATAGAGTCTTCTATCAATAAAAAGTTGTGTACAAGAAGTTGAGGTCACCCCTTTTAGTGGCATACTTTGTATTGTTTCAGCACCATGGGAAAAGATGTTTCATCTACGATTTGCATTCTGATGTCAATCAAGATTCCCTCTGCACTTTGGACTAGCATTATCATTGGCTGACTGCATTTCTTGCATGTCCGCATATTCATATAACTTCTCATTGAACACTAACTGCGGATCGTTGTTAATCAAAGCTCCATCAGGCCCATAAGCATCCTTCAAAAACACACACCAATTCATCTCTGTTCCTGCCAAGTAAAACGTTCTAGGCTGCTTCAAAAGCATCTGATAAGTATGCTTAGTAAGACTAAACTCCTCCTTAAACTCGACAATGTTATGTATATAAGCCCTCTTCTCCAATGTCAAGCTCAGAAACTCATGAATCACTCCGATCCTATACTTCTCCGCCTCCAAAGTCCATAAGTCCAACTTACTCCCCTCGGAATAAGGCGAAACCAAAGGTAGCGTATTCAACATATTCAGCTTCCTCTCATCATTCTCGTCCAATTCCAATGCCTTCCTATGCTTCACCGGAAACTTAAACACTTTCTTTGCCTTGTCCTCATCAACCATAAACTCCTTCTCTAACGCACTAACAGCCAATGAATTATCCCAACTCACAAGCTCCAGCAATCTATTTCCATCTTCTTGAACAACTACTTTGAAATACTCCGGGAAATTGAGTACCCAATCCCTGAAATTCTCCGGTATCCCAAACAGAAGCCTATTATGGTAAATCTTGCTCATTGCAATAGACTTATTTACAGACATCATCAACAACTTCCTAACAACATTAAGCCTCTCATTTTCCATTTTCTCCATAATTCCACGCTCCTCTACCAGTAATTCATCCATTAAATCACTAAAACCTAACCACATTTTGTTATCGGTGTGGCGATAAACCTCAAATAATAAAGGGTGTCTTTGGAGATACTTGACGATTTTGCGGCCGCGGGGGAAGCCCAGTTGCTGGTAAAGTTTCCCGGCTTCGTCGAGGAGAAGTACTTGTTGGGGCTGCTTGGAGAGGAAAGCTTTGGTCTTAGTGACAAATCTGAAGTGGGCATCACGATGAAGGACGTTTTCGAAGTGGGGAATGAGGTTGGGTTGAGTTTGAACGAAGGTGGTGCGAGCGCTGGGCTTTTTCTTGCGTTTTTTCCTGAATTTCTTGGGGTTTTTGTGATGAGAAATGAAGTGGAGAAGTAGGAAGTGAAGATTGAGGAGAGAATTGGGGTTTGAGGAAGGAACAGGAGTTTAATCTACTGGTGGTCTGGAGAAGGTGAAGGAAAATCATTGAGGCAGGAGTAAACAACCAAAGAGTACTGGGATGTGATTACTCTGTAATTTCAGTTCGTAATACATCAAAAGCAAAGTTATCAGTTGATAGATTCAAAGGCAACGACGGAAGATTACCTAGATTAGGAGTACACATACTTTTTCTCTCTTCACTAGAAAACTGTAATTAAAAAAGGCGACTCTTTTCTTTCCATTGACAAAAGCAGGCTTTCTTCTCCTACCCGTCTTCTTGCGCGAGTCCGTCGATTTCTGTTCATCTACTCCGACCTCCTTAGTTGACTCGCTGCTTATTGCCAATTGGCGGCATACGCACAAAAATGTCATCTCTGAAGAACATTGACATAATCTAACTCGCTTTTGGGTGTTGGCTTCTACTCCGGGGACGGCGAAACACACGATCTGGTTCGCCGGCGACCCACAATCCGGTACAGCCGAAGCAAATCAGAGATCGGGGGTAATGAACGAATTCTGGAAACACATAAACAATTATAAAAAATAACAGTCATGCAAAATAATGACATTTTAAATAAAAATCAATTACCATATATTAAGCGAGCGTATCATAAGTTCATGCCGGAATTATATTTGTCTTGCATTTTTTGACTTAACAAATTTGACTCAATAAATGATGTCAAAATGATTATAATTTTTAATCATTTTTTAACCAAGAAATATTATAACAATTGCACTTTTTTTAATACAAGTTAATTGATTTCATAAATATTACCGTTATTGAAGCGAATAACTTCTAGTATAGAAAAAACTATAAAAAATAAATAATCAAATTTAATTTTATTAGTTAATCGTTTGATTTAAAGTATGACCATAATGAAACAACCACGTGACCCACAACGTGGAGGGGCAGAGGGCCTCAAGGTATAGTTCAGTCGATACTCGAGTTGAGATTTTTTTCAAGAGGTCAAGAGTTCGAATTTAGTTAGAACACGCACAGTATGAGTGTTCCACTGCTGCTAGGCCGAAGGTCTAGTGTACATGGGACAAATTGTGTGAGTCACTGCGTAAGTCTTCACCCAATATAAGAGGACGTTGGGTTCCTGATTTACATCATTCACAATGCTTCTTGGTGTGGTGGAACGGTGAAGCCCCTCAAGACCACAATGAATTTGTTCCAAGGGGTAGGGGGGGGGGGGTTGTAAACTTAAAAGTAGAATCTTGAGAGTAGCTTTATCTGCACAAAGCAACGCTCGTGTATGGTAAAGGTGAAGTCGCAGCCTTGAGAGGCCATTGCCATTTATTTGCCTACTTTTTGATGAGATAGTTTTGAGTGGAGCATGGGTCTATATCATACTCCATCCATCTATCCTAAAACATGACATCTTGTTAAAAATGACATACGTATTCATAAATATATCGAAATAATCAAATATATAGTTTAAAGGGGCATAAAAAGGATGTGATTGACCTTGAAAATGACCTGAACTTCGTGTAAACAAGTAGCTTTCACTAGCTTTAACGGTCTGAAGGACACTTCTGACTGCATATTACAAAAGTATAATAGTGGTGGTGATATTTCACTACATACACACACACAAACACATATTTGTATATATATGTATATGCATATATGTATATGCATATATGTGTGTGTATATACATATGTATATGTGTGTGTGTATATGTATATATAGACACATATATTGTATTCACATGCTCTTGATTCTGCCATACACTTGTCCATTTTAAACTGATCATAAAGGATATTCAATAGGCTTAAGATCAATCAACACATAAGAGTCCATTACAAAAAACAAACACACCATTTCTACTGTAGAGTCCGGGATATATATGTGTATGCATCGTTTAAATAAAGTTAGGAGGAGCCGATATTTACCAGTTGATCAGACCATCATAAGCGTTTAAACCAAAGAAATCAAACATAACGAACATATTAAAGTGTGACAGAATATAACTATGTGAACTATCCTCGTTGAATTATTTAGAGAACAAGGGATGGAGAGCTTATGATGATGAAAGTGAAACTAAACAAAAAGAAATGAAAAAAATGTCTCTATATCATAACTTAATTGGTAATCGGGTTTAAAAATTTAACACTAGAATTAAAAATGAAGACAGCTAATAGTTGGAAAAGAACGACAGGAGGTCACGTGGAGAGAGGAGTTGCCAGTTCACGGACTTGGGGGTACAGTTGCGGATGAGATCATAAAAGGCCTTATATGAGGCCTCCAATCACGCGATACCACGTGTGCAAAAGGGTCCCCTATTTAGCTTTTTTCTTTTTTTAAAAAGGCTCTTTTGTACACGTGGCGTCGCGTGGTTGGAGGCCTCATATTTTACCTCATATGAGGCCTCCTCAGATCTCATCCGGTACAGTTGGTGCTCAAAAACTCAATAATTTTCGAGGGAAGGAGGATAGGATGAGCCTTTACCTGTCTCCTCCTCCCTTACGCTGGCAAACATCTTAAGATAATGACCACTTTGCTTCTCCTTGCCCTCCCTGTCGTGCAACTTTCTTGTCATGACCACTTTGTCCCAGGCAAAAATAATTAAAGTTGATAGTCTAATTTATATGGACACTTTGAATCTCTAATCTTTTGTGAGACGAAAATCTCAAAAAGGTTTGATTTGAGGTTTGTTCGGTATCTTTATATATTGGAACCTTTTTTTAAAAAAGGTTGAACCCCAACCAGCTCGGTCTCACAAGGTATATAGAGATGTAAATCAGGTTTTCAAGGCTCACTAGTAGAAGTTTGTCATAGCACAGTGACATCACAAGGAACCTATTGGCACCAAAAGAATAACCGACGGACTGACCTGTCAGCCTATCAGGTCATTCCGCGAAACAACTATATTAGAACCTTTTTTTTTTTTTAGAATTTACATCATGTTTCTATCAATGAGGTTACATGGAAATAAGCAGTACAGCTTAACATGAAACTTGGGGCTCTTTTTTCCCCTATTTATTAAAGAGAATGACCAATTTGCTCCTAACTGCCTTTCCTCTTTAGAAGTTTTATCTGAAATACCAAGTGTTTTTTTTTACGGAATTTTATGTTATTGCAAGTTTATAAAATATAATAGGTTTTCTTTGATGTTTGTAACTTCTAATAAAAGCAATTTTTCTACATCTACATTAAAAGGATGTCGGATGACAGGATTATAAAATTCCTCATTCTATCCCAAAGCATCTCTCAATTTATCACATCGCTCAATCAGATGTATGATTGAAATCAATTAGAAAGAAAGAAAAAGGAGAAAAAGGAAAAAAAATGATTTTTCCATGTTTGACTTGTATGAATCGTTACTAACTTTTCGTTATCGAAATTTCTTTTGGCAGTTTATAGTTGCAAAAGTAAAATCTCTAACTTTTAGAAATAAATGAAAAACAAGTCTAGTGCTTGTGTAAGACTTATATTCACCACATTCATTTTCTTGAAATTGACGAATAAATTTTTCACCCAAGAAAAAAAAAATAAAGACGAAAACTTAGTTTGGAAAAATCATGAACAAAATTGAGAGCTTCGGTCGTGGCTCAGATGGTAGACGCTATTCGATTCCCGTCTATCGGTGACTTCTTTCCTTACGAACTTCAGCAAGAGGCTGGTCCCGTGGTCCGTCTGTGCAGGCAGGGGAAGGTCGTAGGGGGGAACGAGATCCCCTAACCCCCAAGTCCCTCACCCCCTCCAGACCGCCCGACACGTGGCACACAGGGGGTGGTGAGGCTGAATGTGGGTGACCCTCACCCAGCCTCACCACCCCTCCTGTGTGACACGTGTCACCCGGTCCTTAAATACCCCCCTTAAAGGGAGGTCAGGTGATTCCAGTCCCCGTGGGGGAAGGGGCGCAGAGGGGTATGCTATTTGTGTAAGAATCAATTATAATAATTGTAATTGATTGCAAGAATCTCGTGATTTATTTATAGATCACTAATGTGGGTCAATTGTGTAAAAGTATCTGTATGTTTTATCAGCTAGATACGTTGCAATTATTGACTACATTAATGATACGATTTGATTATGATTGATTGACAATTAATATAATTCATTTGATGGAAGGAATTAATTGTCGGTCAAATATGAAAAGAAGTATCTAGCCTATAAACAAAGGGTCTGTGATATCTCTCATCAATCCAAGCAATTCAACATTTAAATAGGCATGAAGACTTCATTTTCCACAAGAATTCTTCTCTGCAGCAGTCTTTCGGTTCGAAGGCAATGACTAAACGACAATAACTGTAACTTTTATGTTTCCGCTATTTCTTTTAGCCTTACAATTCGTTCTCTCTTTTCTCTTACATTTGATCCTCAAAATTTTAAATTAAGTAACTTTTGTCACATTTCCCTTCTCTTCTTACCAAGTAAACCCCCACCAAAAAGTTAAAAACAGAAGGTATTGTTTGTTGATATTTGATTCATAGAGAGCCTAAATTAATCTTCATGTATAGCTTCGGTTCATATATAGTCACCATAGTTTCAGCAACTAGGAGTTGGAGAAACGTGAAGTCCAAACAAGAACAGCATACCACTGGGTTTTATTTAATAAATTGAAGTCAATGCTATTATCGTTATTGGAGGATCCCAAAGAATGTGGACAACATTCTATGTTTGACAGCACAAATGTGGTTGTTAATGATGCTTGACTGGTTAGAATCTCCAGATCTGACTAAGCTTTTTAACTTTATGACAGCCTACCTTGACTTGTTGTTGCTTATTCTTATGCTTTCTTATTTTATCTTATCGGATTGTTTTTTTAGGTGAAATAAGTCCTTAACACTTGTTATCTCAAACGGGTATTAACTATATGTAATTGTTTTGTGTATCTTTAATTTATTTATTTTAATGCGAGATGACGACAATATACAACAAGTATGAGTAAAATATCATACAGACAAACAACATTACCCATTGTTTAAGAGGTTTCCGCCTATGGCGGATTATGAAAAGGTCGGATGTACGTGACAATACCCATATGTTAGAAATACAGAGAGGTTGTTTCCCGATAACTCATAATGAAAATTACATCAAGCTGTGTCGATCAAGTGTTACTTCACAATATAATAAGCGCAGCCAATCTAGTGAGTCATTTGCTTTATTCCATCGTATTGCAAAGTTAAGAACTAAAACACTTTTTTCACTTGGTGTGGTACCAAAACAGTTAGCTTAAGTTAGTCTTTTTACCAAGTAAAGGACGTTTACATTATTAGTTTCTTGGCTTATAAGTTTGATTTGTTTTCTTAATACTTTATGAACTCATTAAATTATTGGTCAAGAAATCTAAACAGGTTTTTGTTTTCGATCGTTAAGACAGTTGGATATGTAAAGGCAGTCCACTCGTTGGGTGATCTCTTGCTCAACCGAGGAGCCGTTTACAGCGAGAAGCAAGGGATGTCGTGAACGGTGGGAGGTCACGAGAATTTACCTATACCTATTTTCAGTTGCACATGAATCAGGGGAGTCGGCTGGCATTCATCAGCGTAAGAAGACCAACCAAGCGCTTAAGACTAGCTGCCAAGCCTGACTTTAGTGAGCTCTTTTGGTAGTCTTTCGAAGCTTTCTCGCTTCTTCCTAAAGGAAAACGCTTGCTTGCGGATTCTATTGCCTGCTGCTTTGATGGGGGCACACGGGGGCCTGAGATTAAACGATATCAGTAATTAAGAACGTGGGATCGTGTGAGAGTTAGGAGAGTTACTCTATGGGCAGATAGAGATGAAAATATTTCTATAAGTATTGATGGGCGTTTATCAAAAGGAAAGAAATGTGTTGATTGCTGTTCACTGACCAAATGGGTATATTCGTACGCACCTGGCTTTCTTTAGGTAGGCAACCACTCTATTTTCTTTTCTCCTTGGATATGATGATTTTGTCAAATGCCCACAAACTACTATCAAAGAATTATTTGGTAAGAATGCATATTACAGCTTCAAGATCAATTATATATACAATGGAATATATACCACCCAAACTATAATCAAAGAATTATTTGGTAAGAATGCATATTACAACTCCAAGATCAATTATACAATGGAATATGTACCACCCAAACTATAATCAAAGAATTATTTGGTAAGAATGCATATTACAACTTCAAGATCAATTTTACAATGGAATATATACCACTAAACTTAAACAAATCACAATCTAAAATATTAAGCATAGACTAAACTAAAAGATGATCACAATCTAAAATACTAAGCATAGACTAAACTAAAAGATGGCATTGTTTTCCCAAGATTCGACGTTATTAACCAATCACCATCAGTTGCTTGACATTTAGATTCTTATATGTTATCGTTCCATTGTGCACTACTTGTTCTTTACCCGTTTTCAGAGTAACATAAATTTTTTCTAAACCACAAGAAATGCTAAAAATACTTAGAACAAGCAAGACTAGTTGATTCATAATTAATCAAATGTATAAAATATAGACATACTATTTATATAACTAATCATCATCCCATTGTTTCTCATGCTGATCTTTATGTATCATTACTCAATTGTACACTAACGACCTATTGTTTAAATAGCACTGTAAAACCTCTCTTTAAAGGTCATATGGGCAAGAAAACTACCTAACTAAAGAAGAAGATTGTTATTTAGTTGAGTAGACTATACCTGAAGAGCTTTTTGAAAGAAAACTTGCAAGTACAGTTTTGGAGGAAGCAGTCATTGACCCAATCGTATTAGTATTTGGACTATAACAATCCCGATTAGCAGCCAGTCAATTTTGACAGCTACAACTGTAGAAGATGAGCCAAAATTGGATCAGTCACGTTTATTAGAAGTGGACAGTAGAGTTGACAACTAAAACTCATTTACATATTATTTTTAACATCTGCTGATCTACCTTATAGTTATACTGTACCTTCCTTAGGTGTAAAATATGATGCTGTATGTATATGGTCATCTAAATCAGACCTTTACTTCGATACAACAATAAAAAAAAATTGATATCATCAATGCACTGAGATTTGTAGAACTAATTATGCCTTTATTCCTATGGTCGTAAAAGTTGATAGAAAACATCATGTTTCTCGAATATCCAATCTTTTGATAAAAGAAACCGCTTAAGCTTGGTCAAAGATGTTGAGAAACCTACCTTGGCTAATTTGAGAAAAAAATGCATGGTTTATATGAGGATGAGGTATCACCACCCATTGCCTTAAGGTTTTGAGTGGATATGAGCCTCACCTCATGTAAGCCCAAGTTTCAATATGGTACCAGAGCATGTTTAAAATGTGGACTCACCTCTTGCCTGTCCCATGGTTGGCCACTTAATGTTTCCCATCACCTAAGTCCATTTGTTCATGCCTGGTTTGTGATTTGTGATTGGGGGCGGGTTGTAAAAGCGTGTGTGTATGTCAAGCCACGTTACCACGTGAGGGGGTGTTGAGAATCCCACATTGGCTAATTTGATAAAAAAATGCATGGCTTATATGAGAATAATGTGCCACCACCCATTGCCTTAAGGTTTTGAGTGGATATGAGTCTCACCTCATGTAAGCCCAAGTTTCAATAAAAGAAGTTCATTGGCATAGCTTATGCCGATGGAAGGAGTGCCTTAACACTCTCCTCCCCCTCGCCAGACCCAGCAACCCTTCCTGTAGAAGAATCACCGTTACCATTACCATTTGGATTAATGGAGAGAAATGCTGAATCGAGCCGGGCAAGCTCAAGAAGATCTATTTTCAACAATTTTAGTATAAATGGAGTAGTTAAGACTTAAAAATTTAACTGAAATTTTTTAAACCAATAGACTATTTGTTTTTCTTTTTGTTGTTCTTTCACACAACAATATATATAGATTTCAATGCACTTTCCTCCAAAACATTTTTTTCATTAATTTTAGACGACCCAACAAGATTTATAGGAACTAAAATTTAAAAAGGGCAGACCAATCAACCTGCTAAAACAACCTATATTAAGTATTCTCCATCCCACTTTTATAGCTTAATATTTTTGTATCCAATTTTTACAGTCTAGTATTAAGTACTTCTTCTATCCATTTTCACAGTCTAGTAGTCTAATTTTTTCTTTTCCAGGACAAATTTGCAAAATATTTTCCACTTTGTAATAAGCTTATATAGACATATGTTACTCACAAATTTTTGCTGGTTAAACATGCAATAAAGACACTGTATTAATGATAAACAATTAATATATTACAGTGTAAAAGTCAAAATTAGTGATAATCTGTAAACTAGACAATGTCTCTATGAAATTAATGCCAAAAGAGTATTGTATTGCATATTATACCATACCAATATGGATAACTTTCCTCTTTTTATTAATTATAATGACTCAACTTAAGTCTATCCTTAATTTTTGGAAGTTGGAACAGTTTCTACCGCGATTAGGAGTTTAGGACAGTCATGTTTTGAATGGACGGAAAAGACCTCGTAACTACACTCATTAACAATCTTGACTGTTCCTAGCATCACAAAGAAAATGGAAAAATTTAAGGGAACGCCGATGAGGTCACTAATATTTTATACTTTGTTTTAGGTGGTGTTGTTTTTGAGATATAGCCAAATTTCACACCATTCAAAGGCACATATAGCGATTGAACGTATGTAATAATTTTCTTCATTTGATTGATGTCTAGATCTATGATGGTGGTATTTTATGTTTATATAAATCTGTTTATTTTTTTCCAAATCAAAAAGGTAGAACAAGTTTTGACACTCGCTCATAATGGGATACGTTACATCAGATATGAACAACTGAAATCAGATGAAGAAAATGATATTAAACGTGAAGAAATTTGATATGAGAATATTTCTCAATCATATTATCATCATCAAACTTACACGTATGTATAGCTGCTGTCAGACTTTCAAAACTAAAGATTACAACAAACAATTCTATCTTCAACTAACCACTCTAACAAACAATTCTATCTTCAACTAACCACTCTATCTACAAATTACAAATAACAACTTTATCTACAATTCAAAATACGTAAATCAAATATTTTATCTCAATACTCCCCTCAAGTTGGCGCATGAATATTAACAATGCCCAACTTGCTTATGAAAAGACGAAAACCGGCGGGTCCAAGAGGTTTTGTAAAGCCATCGGCGAGCTGACTATCCCGCAATCTTTGTTGGCCGAATAAGACCATCAGCATAGTGTTGGCGAACAAAATGGCAATCAATTTCAATGTGCTTCGTACGTTCATGAAAAACTGGATTAGCAACAATATGTAAAGCTGCTTGATTGTCACAATGAAGATCAACAGGCTGAGTGACAGAAACACGAAGATCATGCAAGAGTTTACGAAGCCAAACGATTTCACTTGCAGCATAAGCCATAGCACGATACTCAGCCTCTGCAGACGAGCGGGAAACTACAGGCTGCTTTTTGGATCGCCATGAAATGAGAGCTGAACCAAGAAAGATCATATAACCCGTGGTCGAACGACGAGTGATAGGACACCCAGCCCAGTCAGCATCACAATACCCTGTCAGAGTTAGTGAGTTCGCAGTGGGCAACAACAGTCCTTGACCAGGTGCATGCTTAAGATAGCGTAATAAATGAAAGACAGCATCAAGATGACATTTGCGAGGACTATGCATAAATTGACTAAGCATGTTAACCGCAAAACAGATATCAGGACGTGTAACAGTAAGATAGAGTAGACGACCAACTAGGCGACGATAAAAGCAGGATCATCCAAGAGCGGGTCAGAATCATTAAACCGAATATTCTGGTCCATGGGCGTGCTTGTCGGGCGGCAGCCAAGGAGCCCACACTCCTGGAGAATATCAAGAACGTACTTACGCTGATTAAGTACCATGCCCGTGGAGAACGAGCTATCTCTCTGCCAAGAAAATATTTCAGGTGCCACGGTTCTTTATCTTAAATTGATGATCAAGAATGTCTTCAAGGCTGTGATGCGCGGAAGATCATTACCAGTGACAATAACATCATCAACATAAATGAGTACAGCATAAAAGAAGACGCCAGCAGACATAATAAATAAAGATGGATCAGCATTAGACTGAATGTACCCGAGCGCCGTGAGTGAGGTAGTAAACTTAGCATACCAATTGCGTGACGCCTGCCGTAAACCATACAAGACTTACGAAGTTTAAAAACATTCCGCTCCCCCTGAACATGTAAAACCAGGTGGGATGCGCTATATAGCAATCCTCTGTAAGATCACCATATAAGAAAGCATTGTTAACATCCAACTGAGAATATGCCAATGACGTGCCACTGCAAATGGCTAACAAACAACGTACATTGACTAACTTTGCCACCGGTGCAAAAGTTTCAGTGAAGTCATGCCCTCGACCTGGTGTAACCTCGAGCAATCCAAACGTGCTTTGTAACGCTCAACTGTACCATCAAGGATTGTACTTTATTTATAAACCCATTAGAAACAATGGTACGCTTGCCAGGAGAGGAAGCGGAACTATGGACCAAGTATGATTAGCTTCGAGTGCCGAGATTTCACGCTGCATTGCCTCACGCCAATGAGCATGCTGAACAGCCTGACGAAAAGAAACTGGCTCATCCCTAATGGTGATGGCCGCAACATCAGCAGCGATAAGATCGTGATAAACGATGATATGATAAAATCGAGACAAGGGAAATACCGTGGAGTTCGCTGTAGGAGTGGGTGACGCAGTCGATGGCACGAGAGAAGAAGGTAACTCAACGTCAAAATCAGCAAGATGATTCGGCAACTGACGCTGTCAGCGAGTACGCACGACAGGCGGTGACACGAGGGACGATCGGTATGAGCTACCTGTATCATGGGAAGGTTCGGCTGGGGGGGAACTTGGACCAGCCGAAGCTGGGAGGTGGAGGTCGGTGGCAGTATGTACTGCCGAAGCATCTGGAAATTACTGGCTGTTATCCAGAACTGTGGCCGAATCAGGGACCGTGGGATCCCAAGCAGGTGCTGGAGCCGTAGGGAAAGAGGGATGGCGCTGTGACAAGAAGGAGCTGAAGCAAATGGAAAGATATGTTCATGGAATGAGACATCACGACTAACATAAAGTTTGTGAGTAGTTAAATCAAATATCTTGTAGCCTTTTGTGAATGTGGATACCCAAGAAAAGACCCGGTGCCGACCGTGGAGCAAACTTATCACGCGTACGATGGTAAGTATATCCATAACATAAGCAACCAAAAACGAAGATGGGAATAAGAAGGTGAACGACCCATTAAGACTTCATAGGGTGTTTTATGCTTAAGAGTGACGGTGGGCATGCGATTAACAAGGTAAACAGCAGTAAGAACACATTCACCCCAGAATTTAAGAGGCAAATTAGCATGAAAACGAAGCGCACGGGCGACTTCTAAAGGTGCCGATGCTTACGCTCAACAACACCATTTTGTTGTGGAGTGTAAGCACAAGATGTTTGAGAGTCTATCCCGTGTTGAGTATAATATTGAAGGATAGTGTGACTAGTAAATTCCGCCCCATTATCAGTACGAACACGCTTAACTTGTGTCCCAAATTGAGTACGGACCCAATTAAAGAAATGAAAAAGATATCGACTGACTTCACATTTAGATCCCATTAAATAACCCAGGTGGTACGACTATAATCATCAACAATAGTCAAAAAATAACGTGCGCCAGACAAACTCGGTGTCTTATAAGGACCCCAAATATCACAATGAATAAGATCAAAAGAATGAGAAGTTACACTGACACTGACTGGAAAGATAAACGTGTTTGTTTTGCTTTGCTACATGCATCACAAAAGATATCCTTATTTGAAACAACAACAGAAGGCAAAAAACGAAATTTCGAGAGAGGAAGGTGACCCATGCGACGATGCCAAATGGACTCATCGCTTTTTATTGCAGCCAAGGCAAGACTTCGAACCAAAGACAAGACTGTAGAGGCCATCGTGCTGCTTACCCACTCCAATCAGCTTCCTCGATGGCATCTCCTGCAATACACAGAAATCAGGGCCGAAAGTCAGTGTACACTTCAAATCTTTCACCAGACGACTGACAGAAATCAAGTTAAAAGCAAAATCCGGAACCCCTAAAACATCATGCAGGACCAAAGAATCGGAGAGCTTGATAGTGCCAATAGCACGAACAGGCACATGTGTACCATCTGGTATTTGTACAGTAGCCGCTACCTTATTATCAAACAGTGGTGAACATAGACAAATTGTTGACAATGTGTGCATTGGCTCCGCTATCAAATAACCATCGTGAGGATAATGAAGAAAAAAGAGACTGTACCCGATTCATTCTTGCCGGCTATCGGAACATTCGAACCAAAGTTACCTCCATTCAAATGTTCAACAAACTGGACCAACTGTTGCTGCTGAACATGTGTAAGACCTGCAAAGGCAGGCGTGAGGGACGTGCCTGATCCGCTTGGGCGGTCAGGCCTTTAGTCGATTCCACCATGGCCGGTTTGGCTGGGCTGCCAGCCGGCCTTTCTTTTACCACGGGGCTGATTCCAGTGCGGGATATCCTATTAAATCATAACAAGTTTCACGCAAATGCCGACCTTACCACAGTGCGTACAACGAGGCCTCTCCCCCTTACCCTTTGGTCTGGAACTGCGGCCATCAGGAGGGTTTGCCATGCTGCTAATGCGGCGGCATCGAACTGGGGGGCATGTTTGAGCAACCACTCGTTGCTTCTCCTCCTGTGCGACAATGGCATACACACGACCAAGTGACGGTAAAGGGTCAATGCTTAAAATGTGAGAACGTACCGTATTGAAAGACTCATCAAGGCCCATTAGGAAATCAAAAACCATTTCCTTTTCACGAATTTTCTCCATTGTCTGGGACAAGCCGCAGGTGCATAAGCCACAACTGCAAATGGGAACAGCAGCAAACGACTGGAGTTCACCCCAGAGAATTTTGAGACGACCATAGTACACGAGACCATACTGCGTTCTTGCCTAAGAGAGGTAATGGCTCGACGAAGCTCATACACGCGAGCATCAATCCCTTGAGTGAAACGCTCCTCCAAATCAACCCAGACATCCCGAGCAGAATCAGCATGGGCTGCAGTGCCTTGAAGTTCCTTGGCCAGTGAGTTCGATAGCCAAGCCAAAACGAGAGCATTACACTGCTGCCATACAGAAAAATCGGTAGAAGTTGCATCAGGGCGTTTGATGGTCCCATCAACAAACCCCGCTTTGTTCTTCGATCGTAGCGCATTGACAAAAGTCTTACGCCAGACAAAATAATTTTCTCCATTTTCCCCAACGGTTGAGTGACAAACAAAGGCCAGGATGATCTGACGGATGAAGATAATATGCCGACTTGGGATCAGTAGTCGCTATGGGTTGTTCGGCCATGACTGTGTTGACATAGTAAATGGAACGAATAGATTATGAAAGACAAGTGGACTTCGATGCTGAAACTAAGGGAAAGACAAAACCCTTGTTTCAAAAAAAATATGTCGATCAAAGGAAATGACGGACGACTGAGGACACGGATAAAATAGAATGAATTTTGATTTCGCTCTGATACCATGAAGAAATTTGATATGGGAATATTTTCAATCGTATTATCATCATCAAACTTACACGTATGTATAGCTGCTGTCAGACTTTCAAAACTAAAGATTACAACAAACAATTCTATCTTCAACTAACCACTCTAACAAACAATTCTATCTTCAACTAACCACTCTATCTACAAATTACAAATAACAACTTTATCTACAATTCAAAATACGTAAATCAAATTTTTATCTCAATAAAACGCCTGACTATCATGAATAAGACAAGATGTGATGTTAACATGGATAAAATTAGTTTGGCCAAAGTCAAAACATTTGAAATGTGCTACGACATTTTTATCTAAAGAAACTTTGAGAGAATAGGTGATATGTAACGATAAAACACATATGCCTTCACGTACATGCTTTGTTTGACCTTTTCAGTAAGGAATTCACTATCTTTAAATTGCTTTTCTTTAAAAGCCAGCAACTAACAACTGTTAATGAATAAACAATCACAAAAGGACTAACTAAATTAAATTAAACACACGCCTAATGACGCTTTCTGATATTCTAATTAGAAAAGGGACACAAAAGTTGATTATATTACTTTTCTTTTAAGGGTTCGAGATGAAGACTAGGCCTCAAAAGCCTGTAAAAAAGACAAGCCAAAGAGCAAAACACCAACAATAGCTTAAAAAAAGAAAAAGAAGAAGAAAGAGAGTATATTAAAAATACATGACAGGAAGGACATAGTCAAAGTGCTCTTACTAACGCAGCTGTCGTTGCATAGAAAAATTCTACGTAGATTTTTGTACTATATCCAGACAACACATATCCAGTATATCCCAACAACATTAAAAGCTATTGTTAAGGCTAGAGAGGGTGGGAGACATGCAAACAATACCTCTTTCCTAAAGAATAGAAAGTTGGTTCAAGTGAGACCATGTGTATATAACACAATAGTAGGGATATGGTGTGCTAATATGTTAATGAAGATATTTTATATATACAAGTAGACAGTTTCCGATCTTGAAATAGTCATAACTGTATATATGCACAAATGATAAATACAAAGACAAAGACAATATAAATTATCATTAATTTTCGCCTTTGCTATTTTTATCTTTTATTTTTTTTATCATTGTCTCTGTACATCGTTATTACGAATGTGCCAAATTTTATGAATAAAACGGCGATACATTTGAATAATAAAAAAGTAAAGTTTGATAGTATCATGCAATTTTTTATAGTAAGAGGATATTACAGTTGCTTTCACTATTTCATAGTTTTTTTAAGTCAAAAGATTAATATTTCTTAATTAGCATGCGTCATAATTCAAAGCGATTGGAGATTGATTTCCATAAGTTATGAGAAGATAAAAATGCGAAATTTGAGAGTCAAATATGCAATAATAATTACACACTCCATTTTCCATGTCAAAACACAATGCTTTTGAGTTTGACAGACTTTATTATGAATCATTGATCAAATATTCATAATCATAGTCGCTCATAAAGTCGATATAATAGCATAAGGATTAAAAGTATATAGCAAAAGAATTAAAAGTATATGTCGTAATATTTTCCTATCATCAATTCTTTATTTTTCAAATGGATATAGGATTACCTTCTTACATAGACTATCGCAACCCATGAATAAGATATCTAAGGAGGCTTTTAGCTAATCATTAATCACTGAAAATTTGTATGTATTTTTATTCTCCATCTTCCTAATTTATCGTTCCTGAAACCTCATCGTGAATAAAATTCAATTTTAATTGCTCATTAAAAAGAACTTGGAGGAAAAGATGAATCGCTATTTATGAAGAGGTCTAAAGAATGATAAATTGACATGGACAGTAAAATGATATGCATATTTTAAATGATCAATGATTAGCTAGTGCATTTTAATAGTTACTAATCATAAAGAGATATAAATAAGTAAAGAGAATAATCTATTATCAAAGATAAGTATGTTTAGAACAAGAAAACCAAATCTTTTTAACTTTATATCTCTTTTATTGATGAATGAGTAAATATCAACATGCTTGATTGTTGTGAACTAATCATCTACTATTTCAGAATTTGCCAAAATTACACAACAAAAATAACAACATACTCTATTGAATCGTATCCTCCTTCATTTGGCGGGTATAAAGGTCGGATGTACAAAACTTTAATTATATGTTGAAACACATGAGGAATGTTTTTATATGACACATAATGAAAATTGCGACAAATATTTTGTCGATCGACTGCTATTTCATAATACAGAAACGCGGTCAATTTAGTAAAAGTTTTTCCTTTAGTACATAAGTATTAAATAAGACATGCATCTTCGTATTACATGGTTACAAATGATAGAAAATGTTGAAAGGAAAAGAGTTCAACTTTTCTTCTTCCCCATCCACTCTCAATTCTCTTTGTACAGCAAATAATAGTCAGCAACTGTCGGATCACTCATCCCTCTTCTTCCTCTTTCTCTCTCATCCACCACCATCATCATCACTTATATTTTCCTCCTCC
>AP025093.1:272610-285585 GCA_036186865.1 Eustoma russellianum | reverse complement strand
CTCATTCCCTAAACTTGCAGTCCTTATGCTGATTGATCTTTGAAAATAATGTGTATGGTATCGTTTGTATTGTTTGGCCGCTGGGCATCCTCCCCAGACTCTAAGAAAATCTTTTGTTTCTGTTGGAATATACTTGGATATGATTGATTGGTATCGTTTATATGCACAATAAAGTGTCTTGATACGTTATGCATACTTGAAGTACTATGTCGATGATGATATGTAATCGAATATTAGTATAGGATGACACTGACATTGTGACTTTTTCGGCTTAGGGGAAATTATCAGATTTAGGAAAATGGGTTTTTGATTAGGTTAGTTATTGGTAATAAAGTTGCATGTAAGCATATGACACATATGTGTGTATGTGTGTGTATGTATATATAATATTTGTGATATAGTAGTGGATGCCAAGACATAGGGGGGCCACGTGAGAGTTCTAAGCATGTGATAAGAGCTGTCCAGTTCACGAATGGATAGTATTGGCATTTGCCAGAGAGGCTCAAGTGTAAACTTACAATGAGTACATGTGAATTTCATACATTGGACAACGCATGGTTCTGAATTTGCAGTCCAACGAGTGGCTATATGTTTCTAGGCCCACTTTCGGTCAAAATAACATATTACAACAACAATCATACCCAACTTATCTCAAAGACAACAAAAACTATAACTAAGGTCTGATAAGGATGAGATGTAGTCAAACAATACACTCATCTCGAGAGATAGAGAGTTTGTTTCCACTAAGACGTCCGGCTCTATACAAAATAACATAGTTTTATTTAATGTTTGAGTAGCAATACTAGGCATAGTATTTTAATACACACGGGATATCTAGTAATTAATCATTCTGTGAATTATTACCTTGATATTTTTGTTATATTTTATTATATATGTATGAAAACCTAAACGATAATTAGTATTAAAGACGAGTATAAATGAGAAAACAATTACAACATTAGCCTTTACTTTTTAGGGTCTTCAGATTTATTCTTCCAACTTCCTGTCACATTTTTCAGCCCATAGGTAAAAACAAGTGGGCCGTTTAAGGGGAAAAAAAAAATTAAAATACCAATTTTTACACCTAGGACAAAGAAATGAGGCGTGAAATTGTGATAGGAAATTTGAACCTCTTCTAAAGTAACATAAACAGAAAATGAGATAGTATAAAATACGGTGTAATAAGTTTCTGTGTTTTCACAGGGTTTAGATAGAGGCCAGATCGCTTCTTAATCTAATGCATGCAGACTTACCCCACAATTTAAGTATTATTAAAATAGTATTATATTTTTAAATTACAAGATTCACATCAATATTAAAGGAAAGAAAATCCCACATAATTGAGTCCACCTATTTTTCAAAACAAAATCTAAAGAATATCCTATTGATAAATAATATAGTCATTTACCAATTGTCAATTTAATAAAAAGATGATTTTCTTGGTAAGTTTTTTTGGGTAAACATTATTTATCAATGAAATATAATTGAGATTTAAAAAAAAAAAAGTGGACATAATTAACAGTAATCGTGATAATTTTCTTTTCTTTAATATTATATGAATCCCTATAATTTAGAAACATAATTTTCCAATAATGACGATTTCTTTATACACATTATCTATCAGTGAGTTTTTTTATAAAAATTGTGTGGTGTCCACTGCGGTTTTGGCAGAATCATGGTATACCAAAAAAAAACCAAACGAGAATATGGTGGTTCTGCCAAAATCGTATTCCATTTTATTTGGCGGTTTTATAGTTTTGGCTTTAGTCCCAAACCTGTGATAAAAGTGAATTTTCTTAATACAACTAATATATATTTTTCTTCTTCCTATGTATGTATGCACATATGTACTTATGTGTGTACATATATATATATATATATATATATATATATATATGTATGTCTATATAGACACACACATATGCTTATATATCTTTTTTAAAAAAAAAATTGGGGAGGGGAATCGAACACGAGACCCGGGGTTGGGATAAATGCTACTCAACCGCTAGACCTAAAGGTTTTTCGCATGCTTATATATCTATATATATGTGTGTGTTTGTGTATCTTTATGTGTGAGACGCATGTTCGCTAATCTTGTGAGAAAAACAGCCAGTTCAAAAAATTTATGGAATACGTCTGTTTGCTTATCTTAATAATTTTGGTATTTGTTCCACTTAGGGCCATCTTCTTGACTTGGATATACTTGACAATGTTATAATATGTATCGGATGAGATCTGAAGAGGCCTCATATGAGGCAAAATATGAGGCATCCAATCACGCGACGTCATGTATGTATACGTGGCGTTGCGTGATTGAAGACATTATATTTTGACTCATATCAAGCCTTCTGTGATCTCATCCGAATATGTAAATACTCATCGGTTTCCATAATTGTTTCAAGCACGGTGATCTGCTTTTCAATTGACTATATGATAATACATTAATGCTATAATCGGTTTCAGATTCACAGACCTCACAGCAATTCTCAACGCCAACTCAGACAGAAGCAGCAGCTGCTACCTCGGAAACTCCAAATGCCTAATCAGATTTCGACATCATAATCTGATATCAGACAGGGTGATCAAAATATGTGACTAGTTCTGATTGTTGACCAAATTCATTGTCCTCATAACTCCTCATAATTCTCCTTTTCCTAAGTTATGCTCATAATTTTTTTCGATCCAAGCTTTATTGCTCCGTTGCTGCTTATGTTAGAGAAGGGCCTAAAGAAACAAATCACGAAGACAGCAATGGCAAGTAAAGATGGAGTAATCAAATTCGGGGTCATTTTAGTTCCCTTTTGAAAGGAAAAAAAAGTCAAAAATGAATTTTCATGTACGATTCTATTTATTTTCATAGTTTTAAGACTAATCTTATTTATTTTGTATTTGTTTCTACCTGAAAAAAAGAGATGGGAAAATAATTCTTCAATGTACCTTCCCTCCCTTTATCCCTGATTTTCTGGTCTGCTTGAAGGATGGAGTCCTTTATTATAAATATTTGATACGTTTATGATCAAGGTGCCATTAGCAAAGAATGAATATGCTCTGTAGCAGTACACATCATCAAGAAAAAATGGGAGTTAGACATGGCTAAAAGTCGTAACTGGAGTAGGTATCTCGAAGGCTACGTTTTTGGTATGGAAATGAAATTTTATATAAGAAGTGAGAACTACAAAAGCAGTAGTAAATTCACTGGCTCAAGGACAGATCAAAACATTGACATAAGTTGATCATAGTCTGTGAAAAATTCAATATTATGTTGGATTTTCAGAGTTGCAGGGTATGGAAGGGGAAGTAAGTATTTTAAACCATTTGGAAGAGCACACATTGTAAAATATGGAAGAATAAATTGTAAAAATAGAAGGGTAGAAATTGGAAGCTGAATAGTATAAAATTTTGTCGAGACTTTAAGTTCTTCTATAGAACTTCTACTTTGAATGTACATGAGTTTGCCTTGTATAAGTCTTGGAAAAAATAAGACACCGCAAGCCGCCAACGGCTATTCATGACGGCTATATTCTATTTACAATTGCTTATTTGGTCAACTGAGCTATCAAATGCTTCTATTGCACTGTTCATCTGTTCATCTCTTCAGTGCTGCCTCCGAGATTTCTTGTATTTGTCTAAGTGTTTTAGCTCGGCAGTGCTGTCTCTGTTGCCATTGTTAATATCTTTATTGTTGTGCTCAGCACAGCTTGGTACATTTGTTTCTTTGCCTTTTCACCTCGTCTCCTCAGCTTAGCATCTCGTCATTGTTGTTCACCTTTAGTGCCTTTACTTCGTCACCTCGGCTTGACATTCTTTCCTTCAGCTCAGACACTTTATTACCTCGGGCGTTCTTATTTTAGCTTACCTCGTCACTTCTTATTTTGGCTAACACTTTTCACCTAGGCACTTTATCCTGTCACCTCGGGGCTGCTTCTTCTTAGCCCGAGTACTTTTATTTCTGTCCTCACCTCGGTTTAGAACTTCGGTTCGGTAGTTCTTTTACCTCTGACTTACTTTAGCTTCGCACCTTAGCTCGGCACTATTTTATCTTTTTTTCTGTTCATCTTTGATCCTCACGTCGGTATGACACATTGGTTCGGTATTCCTTTACTTCTTCCTTTACTTCAGCTAGGCACCTCAGCTCGACTAGTCACTGGTTGTTTCTGCTTACTTCAGTTAGACACCTCAGCTCGGCTGATCACTTTGTTTATTTATGCATACTTCATTTAAAAAACTTTGTATACAATTACATTCGCATTAGAAGAAAATTTTTGGGTTTAACCTAATAATCAAGTAAAATTTTGGGTACATGTCACCATGACACACGGGAGGGAACAGAAAATAATTACTATAGCAAGCTTGCTTGTATAGTCTTTGACACAAATCTTTTTCACCGAACTTAACATCGAACGTTTGGTGATTCTAAATGGCGAACTCGTACCTTTGAGTTTAATCCTAAGTTTGATCAGACTTTAATTTTGACTTTTTAACCAATTTTGAATTTTAAATTTTTCTTGCCGGCCGGTCGGAAACGCCATTTCTATGAATTAGATTATCAAATACCAATAGCTCTAGAACATAGCCCAACTGGTTCCGGACAGGAGTTCTCGAAAGGGAGGTCAGATGTTCAATTATTGTCAAAGACAAGAGAGCCCATTTTCAGCAATTGCATTGTGTGGGTGCTTCTTTGGCATGTAGGCTTGCCTGCAGTGCTAGGAGCTCCTAATGCAGACTACTGTGTATATGACCGAGCTCCTGCTAGCGGGCCGTTGGGTACCTGATTTACATCCCTACATTACCTTTGAGAATGGGTGTGACAGGGACCCTCACTAGTTGGAGTTCAACCTTTTTTAGGTTATCAAATACCAAACAAGATAGAAAAGCATGAGAGCATAAGATTTAGAAAGTTACTAAGAAAATTCATAATAACAACTTCAATCATGTGAATTTGAATTGGAAAGATAGACAAATAAGTCAAATACAAGCGATACATAATTAGGGTACAATTAAGATACACGCACAATTCATATTCTCGTGTTCAATGAAAAGCATCACGACAATGAATGCCGCATGATGTAACTGTACGTAGGGGTGTCAAACAGGTCGTGTACCGTGTTTCGTGTTTCGTATTTTTCAGATTTCGTGTATCGAAATGTCGTACCCATACCTTACCCGTTTGCTTCGCGTGTATGGATGTAGATATCCAAACCCGTACATGTCAGGTTTCGTGTCGTGTATCGGGTATACCCACGAACTTGACAAGTACAAATATTTCAAGTCATGTACATGTCATTTCATGTACTTTTCAGATATTTTCAGGTTTCGTGTATTTTTTTCAGGTTTCATGTACTTGAACGACTATTGATACAATGTATGTAACAACAATAAGTACACAATCAAATGTTAAATATTAAAATGAGTGAGATCCTCTAAACTCAAACCACTTGACTCTGCAATAATAGATTAAAGAAATAGGATTTGGGAATGGAGGAAGGGGGAATCGAACAGGATTTACTTAGTACCACGGTAGTTTTTTTTTTGAAAAATTTATTTTGTTATTTTATTAATTATAAATTTTATTTAAAATATATTTTTTTATTTCGTGTATAAACGTGTATAAACGGGTACCCACGGGTATACCCGGACACGACCCGCCATTGGCGGGTATCTTTCAGGTCTTACCCGATTTGTACACGAAACCCGCCAAGGTCATACCCATATCCGCGAAAATTCGTGTCAGGTTCGGGTCGTGTTTCGTGTCGTGTCTGAAATTGTCACCCCTAACTGTACGTGTCTGAAACGTAACAATTAAAATAGGAAAAAAAAATCACATAATCCATCTTCTGTTCTTTTTTCTATACATACCATATGTATTCAATTTTTTTCTAATTAATTTACACGTCATGATCTCATTAAGGAACTAGAAGATTGATGGAAAAAGTTAGACTAGAAGATCTTCTACCCTAAAATAGTGTTCAATTTATAAGCAATATCTATTGTTTCTATTTTCAATGGAGTCAAGTACACATTTTTCATGACTTTGAAATATGATAGGATAAAATAAAATGATTCACTAAATTAGTTGCGCTTCTTATATTATGAAGTATCAGTTGATCGACACAGCTTGACGCAATCTTCATTATGGATCATAGAAAAATGTGTTTCTAACACATGAGTATGGTTACGTACATCCGACCTCATACATTGACATAGGCGAGAGGGTAATGTTGTTGTATATAAGCAATGTCTATTATGCTACACATTTAAATTATATCTTTCATACGTAGTAACGTACATCCTCTCCGCCTAAATAAACTTCAAAGTTTCCCCACGCACGCAAATATAATCATTTAACGCAATGATCAACCTAAGGTAAATAATTTTCCAAGAATGCTATCTCCATTCCCCACCGGAAAATATCCTACAATCATTGAATTCTCATATTTCATTACATATAAAAAAAGTACGTGTATGTACATAATGCCATATCAAGCATCAATAAGGATATCAAAAAGTTCAAAAAAAAAGAAGAGTAATCTCAAATGGCAGAAAGAAATCAAGAATCATGCAGGGCACATCTGTTGATGGTTCCATGTCCAGCACAAGGCCATATAATCCCCATGTTCAAACTTGCCAAGCTTCTCCACCACCAAGGCTTTCATATCACCTTCTTAAACACCGACTTCAACCACCACCGACTTGTCCGGTCTCACGGCGTCAGCACCCTTCATGGGCTAATACCTAATTTTGATTTCGCCAGCATTCCTGATGGCTTGCCGCCTACAGATGAAAATGCTACACAAGATCCTGCGCTTATTATGTATGCTATAAAAACAACGTTGTTGGATCCTTTCAGACAGTTTATGCTTGGTCTTTCATCAGAAGATGTGTCTCCAGTGACTTGCATTGTAACGGATGCTTTTAATAGCTTTGCCATTGAAGTAGCCCAAGAGCTTGGGATTCCTAATGTCCAGTTTGTGATCCATGGTGCATGCCCTTTTTTGTCATTTGCTTCCTTCCAAGATCTTGTTGACAATGGATTGATTCCGCTAAAAGGTACTCTCTATCTTTCATACGTAATGGTTTTTATTTTTATTTTTATAAAATATTAGTTATTTAATATTTTGATAGGTAGAAGTCTTTACCAAATCCGTGTCGGATTATGTGTAACTACTAATTCAACATATGTCGATTATTTAAAATTTAGAAGAAAATATATTATAAATAATATCGTAAAATATTAAATTAGTTTGTGTCCTATCCTAGATAGATGAAGAAGATTTGACAAATTCCATCGCAAAAGTTTCACGTGCAATGATACTCTTACGGTAGAAAAAAACAACACAAGAAAAAGCTTTGAAGTTGTTATAACAACAACATTACCCATTGATCACTTAGAAGATTCCGTTTATAGTTGTTTTCCGATGATACATAATGAAAATTGCGTCAAGCTGTGTCGATCAACTGATACTTCACAATTATATTGAGGTTGTTAGAAAAACATAATTGATAACAGTTAGAAATAGTACATGAGGAACCAGAGAGTCATGATACCAATCATGATAACATTTAGAAATAGACAAACGCATGATATAACATAGATGGTTTCACTGTTTCTGAAAACTATAATGTCCTTTATTCAAATCCAGTTTCCCTTATTCAGTGTGTGATTAAAAGAAGTTCCCAGTACACTAGGCTACTGTGTTTGCATAGGATTCAGAGAGGCCGGATCGCTTCGCGATTTGATGTACACAGTCTTACCCACACTTTGTGCAAGATGCTATTTCCACAGCTCGGATTCGTGACCTCAAGGTCACAAAGCATCAATATTACCCTATTTCAGTGTGATTAAATTTTTTAATTAGAAAATCTTCTCCTTAACGAGGGATTTATCTAGTTGTTTCTATATTATTAGATAAAAAATAAGTAATATGAGTTGATTCAGCACCATGATCAGCTGTTGTCATGTGAAATCAAGGATCCACTATGAGGAAGCGATACTTGCATTATATTTTATTCACGTTCAAATATCGAAAATCTGCATGAACATTTGAAAACAGAAAACCTTTGCCTCTGTTCACGTTGCTTGGGTTGTTATTTAAATCTCGAAGTAGGCTAGCGCAAGACAAAGTTTAGCTGCCTTTGCATCTTGTCTAATTTCTTATAAACACAGATGAACAGTGCTACACAAATGGCTATTTGGACACTATTGTCAACTGTGTACCCGGATTGGAAGGCATGCCATTGAAGTATCTTTCGAGCTGGATTCTCACCACAGATCTGAATCATCCTGCCATCGATGTGATGAAGAATTTGTGTGAGAAGTCATTTAAAGCTTCTTCCTTAGCAATTATAGTGAACACCTTTGAGGAATTGGAGTCTACAGCTATCAAACAACTATCATCCTTGTATTCGACAGAGGTTCTACCCGTCGGCCCTATTCATTTGCTCGGAAATCAGGTCCTGGACGATGGCTCATACTCATTTGAACCAAATTTATGGAAAGAAGACGAAAGTTGTCTGAAATGGCTCGACTCAAAGCCGCCTGGCTCAGTTCTTTTTGTTAGCTTTGGTAGTATGGCTCGATTGACAGCTCAAGAGATGGTAGAACTGTCCTGGGGTCTTGCCAAAAGTAAGCATAACTTTTTGTGGGTGGTTAGGCCTGATTTGGTGAAGGGGGATGGGGAGTCTGCATCCAGGATGCCGGAGTTTGATGCCGGAATCGACGGAAGCGCATTTCTAACGAGCTGGTGCCCGCAGGAAAAAGTACTTCAGCACCCTGCAATTGGTGGATTCTTGACACAATGTGGATGGAACTCCTTGCTTGAAAGCTTGTCTGCTGGCGTACCAGTTCTATGTTGGCCTAATTGGGCTGAACAAGTGACAAACGGGTGGGTTTGCTGTAATAGATGGAAAATGGGATTGGAAATTGACAATAATAACGTTACAAGAAATGACATTGAGAATGTGGTTAAAGAGTTGATGACTGGGGAAAAGGGACAAGACTTGAAAAGGAAAGCAATAGAGTGGAAGAACAGAGCACATGAATCATGCTCCTCTGGCTCTACACACAAGAATTTTGGGCACCTGGTGAAGATTCTTAAGTCACTGCAAACAGGGAGTTCTTAATCTGATGACTGAGACTGACTGATGGTCTAGTCTTCCATATCATGGCATGCTATCTTTAATATTGAAGTACTTCTAATTTTAATTTTTTTAATAATTTTAATGTCTATTATGGTACACATTTAAATTATATCTTCCATGTCATGACACAAAGTATTGTAGTTCCATACGGTCACAGAAATAATACTACTCTTGACTAAGACGAGTGTTGATTCATTGAATCGTGTGTTTGATTTCATTATGTATAAGGACATAGAGACGAACAGAATGTTAGCGGATGAGATCTGAGGAGGAAGAATATGAGGTAGAATATGAGGCCTCCAATCACGCGACGCCACGTGTATAAAAGGGTCCGCTGTTTACTTTTTTTTCTTTTTTTAAAAAAGTCATTTTGTACACGTGGCGTCGTGATTGGAGGCCTCATATTCTACCTCATATTCTTCCTCCTCAGATCTCATCCGGAATGTTAGAGTTCAGAAAAACATATCTTCACCTCCCAAAATAGTCTTTTCATGGCACACAAAAATCAAGAATCATGCGGGCCTCAGTTGGTTATGGTTCCCTTCCCAGTACAAGGTCATATGATCCCAAATGTTCAAACTTGCCAAGCTTCTCCACCATCGTGGCTTCACATCATCTGACTTTGACACATTTAAATGCAATAGATGCGTGTTACTTTTATTTGAACAATAAATATATTTTACTTATGAGATAAAATCAATGGATGCGTGTTATGTTTTTTTATCAATAGATTTTTTTAACTTTTATTTGATCAATTGCTACATTTTACTTTTATTTGATCAATAGATGTAAAAATAGAGAATTTGACGTTATTTATCAATGTGATATTCTTGTTATTATTTAAAAAAAGTGGACACGAATATTAATAACTGTGATGATTTTATTTTAATCAATATTGATGTGAATCCCTATAATTTAGGAACATAATACTATTTTAACAATACTTCTTAAACTCTTTTTGTAAAGATTATATATCAATGAGATATTCTTGAGATTCTTTTTAAAAAATATGGTAGTGTGTAGGGTGGTTTTGACAAGGTCGATATGTGCCAAAAGTCATATGTACATATAGTGGTTCTGCCAAAACTATAATCTATTTTACATTACGATTTTGACAGAATCGACGTGCATAGTTCTGGATTTAATTCCAAACCTATGATAAATTTACTTTCAAACATGTGATAAAATTGAGTTTTCTTACTATATTTCTTTCTTCCCCAGCTTTAAAAACCGTTACTGTGCATTTGAGTTGAAATGGTTTCACATTCATACACAAGGAACAACTTGTCTCTTGCCATTGAATTTGAAAATATTTCCCTTCTCCACACGTGAATGTTACTAAATTCAAAGTCAAAATTACATTTATGCGTTTTCTGTTAATGATGACTCCTCTTACCCGAACCCATTGGCTTGTTAGATCTTATCACTTTCAAAAAAGACGGATGGGATCCCTTTACCGCGTGGTGAGTCACCGCACTCCCCACTATGCGACACGTGGCAGCGGGGAGTGGTGATAAGACCTGAATGAGGGTAACCCTCATCCAGCCTCACCACCCTCCCTACTGCCACGTGTCGCGCGGTGACGCACGCGATGATGGATGAGTGGTGAGGAGATCTGAATCCAAAAAAGAAGACGTCTTGTTTATTTCAGGTCACGTCCTCTATTATAACTACTGAAGGTATGTTCTCTATGTATTTTTCAATTTGATGTGTGTAACATTATTTTATTAGATATACTAGAGGATAAGACAAAAGATGGTATAGAAGATCTTTTCTAAATTATACCCTTGATGCAACAGTCTGATCTGTTGCTACACTGCTATAGAGTAAAGTAGTATGTCGCATATTATTTTGGGTCAATACAGATATCAATTTTTTTTTACTAAAATAACGCGCATTAATTAATTTGTTTTGAAGCAGGTAGCAGCGGCATCCTTCTAGCAGCATATTCCATCTGTTGAAGCAAACTGATTTCGAAATATAAAAGAACGTTAAGGGTTATGATCGGAAATCATTACCGGATCCCTATCATCCTGTCCCACGGTGCAATAACGATGAAAGTCAGATGTCCAAAACGCGTTATGGCAGGTTTGGATTGTTCAGACAACCAAACAAGCAGCCTATTATAAACAATGAATCTACAATATCATGCGCTTATCTGGAGATAGAATCGAAAATCTTGCTTGTAACAAGAATCAAACCATCACCATTCTCTCGAGACTCCGCCACCCAACCGCCAATCTTAATGATAAACAGAATGCTATAATCCGCAAAACTACATGTGCACTTCTCAAAAATAGTTTTTCATGGCAGAGACCAATCAAGAATCATGCAGGCCTCATCTAGTTTTAGTTCCTTTCCCAGCACAAGGCCGTATGATCCCCATGTTCAAACTTGCCAAGCTCCTCCACCACCATGGCTTTCACATCACCTTCTTAAACACCGACTGATAAAGTTGATGCTGAGGTCGAAGGAGATGATCAGCAGTGCAAACTGCTTGTGGTCAGGTGAAGGGCAGTTGCAGTGCAAGATTAAAGGTGTTAATTGTTGATTACAGTTGAAAGAGAGCCGTGTTGTGGACGCAGGCACGGTGAATGGAGGTTGACCGGAGGTACTGCAAGTGAAGCAGTTGAGAGAGCTCAGCAGAAGAGGGAAGGAGCTTGACGCGGGAAGAATTTAAATGATTGAAATGACGATTTTGTCCTTGGACTAATAGCTGTAAACAGTTTTAGTAGAAGGGTATTTTTGTCTTTTCTGGAGCTTTCTTCCTCTTCATTCCTTTAAAACGATGTAAACGGTACCAAGGCAGTTAGTTGAGCAGTTATTCATTTTTTGATCCATCTGAAATTCTCTAGCTTGTAATTCGCAGTTTTCTCTCTTTCTCTCTGGCTTCAATTCTCTTTCGGTTCGATGCTTGGTTGCATTTTCCAGTTGTTTATTGTTTGTTGCTGATTGTTTTGAATTCACCTAGCTTCGGTGAATCACATCCAGTAGTTTAGAAAATTTCACATGGTATCAGAGCGCTTCTCATGAATTTTGGTACGTTCATGACATCAAACAACAGTCCTAGTGCTGGATCCTTCGTATAATGTTGCTTCGGATCCTATGGATGATCCCTATTTCATCCATCCGAGTGACAATCCCTCAATGGTGTTGGTGCAGCCATTACTCGATGGGAATAACTATCATAGCTGGAGTAGATCAATGAGAAGAGCTTTGGAATCGAAGAATAAGATAGTGTTCGTAGACGGCACGATTGAGAAGCCAGAGGAGAAATCAAAGAGGTACAATGCTTGGATTAAAGCCAACAACATGGTGGCTTCGTGGTTAGTGAATTCCTTAATTTCTAGCATTGCTCAAAGTGTTATTTGGCTAGATTCTGCAGTAGATATCTGGAATGATCTGAAATTTAGATACGGAAATGCTGATTCCTTTAGAATGTCTGATTTGCAAGAGGAATTTTATGCTATTAAACAGAACAATCACAGTGTGACTGAGTATTATACGAAATTGAAAGGTGTTTGGGAAGAATTGCAAGTGTTAAGGTCCGTCCCTTCGTGCACATGTCATAAGTGTACATGTAATCTGAATGTGCATATTAACAAGTTTGTTGAAAATGATTGTGTAATAAAGTTTTTGAAAGGATTGAATGAGGAGTTCGAGGCTGTTAAATCGCAGATACTCTTGACCAGTCCTTTGCCGGATTTAAAAACTGCATTCGCTATGGCAGTAAAGCTTGAAAGGAAGACTGTGTATTCTAGTAATCAAGGACAGTTTAGCAATAATCCTTCAGTAGTTTTGAATGTGAATGATGCCTCTAGATCAACAAATAACACT
>AP025093.1:180652-272600 GCA_036186865.1 Eustoma russellianum | reverse complement strand
GTAAGTGTACATGTAATCTGAATGTGCATATTAACAAGTTTGTTGAAAATGATTGTGTAATAAAGTTTTTGAAAGGATTGAATGAGGAGTTCGAGGCTGTTAAATCGCAGATACTCTTGACCAGTCCTTTGCCGGATTTAAAAACTGCATTCGCTATGGCAGTAAAGCTTGAAAGGAAGACTGTGTATTCTAGTAATCAAGGACAGTTTAGCAATAATCCTTCAGTAGTTTTGAATGTGAATGATGCCTCTAGATCAACAAATAACACTGCTGGCTCGTCATGGCAAAGGTCGGCTGGCAGAGGTGCCAGAAGAGGTGGAGGAAGGCATTATAACTCTAAGGCCCCTGTTTGTAGTTTTTGTGGTATGGTAGGACACACAGTAGATAAATGTTACAAAAAAACATGGGTATCCTCCAGGATTTAAACCCAAGGGACAAGTAAATATGGTGACGGGTGATGCAAACATGGCACACTGTGGTGAAGTGGTGAATCATGGAGAAAGAGGTCAGAGCTGTGACATGGCGGGTTCCATGCCAACACCAAGTCTGACTCAGGACCAATATGTTCAGTTGATGAAAATGTTGCAGGAACGTCAGGAAGGCACCAGCGGCGTTACTGGAATGGTGCCTAGCGTTGGAGATACAGGTCATGCCGTAATGTCAGCACAGCAGGCTACAACTTCTGGTAAGAATTCAGGTAAGACATTGCACCATCATTCAAACATATGGGTCTTGGACTCTGGGGCTAGTGATCATGTCTGTTACAATCTTCATCTGTTTGAGTCTTACTTGCCTGTTAATTCAATTCATGTAAAGCTTCCAGATAAATCACTTGCTAAGGTCACACATATAGGGACAGTAAGGGTGAATCAATTTCTTACTCTTACTGATGTGTTCCATGTACCTGCTTTTGCTTTTAATCTTATTTCCTTGAGCAAACTTACTCAGTCTGGACAAGTTAAAGTTACTTTTGAATCCAATCTGTGCTTGATTCAGGACCTCAGAACCAAGATGATGATTGGTTCAGCTGAGGTAGATCAAGGTTTATACTATGTCCCTGGCATGCCTAAATCAGCAGCTAAAGCAATTGCTTCTCATCAGCTTATGTCCATGACTCATGATACCTCTTCCTCAGATACTCTACTTTGGCATTCAAGATTAGGTCACATGTCAACTCCCAGAATAAAAGAAATCCAGAAGATTGACCCTTCTATTTGTGTCTCAGATTCTGTAATACAATGTAATATCTGTCCAATTGCCAAACAAAAGAGAAATCCTTTTCCTATTTCAGTTTCAGCTTCTTTGAGTCCCTTTGCACTTGTTCATATGGATATCTGGGGACCTTACAGATATCCTACCATGTATAACCAAAGATATTTTCTCACAATTGTGGATGACTATAGTCGTTATTGTTGGGTATATTTGATGTCCAATAAATCTGAGACAAGGTCTATTGTTGAAAGTTTTTATCACTATGTGTCTGTCCAGTTTGGTGTCAAGATCAAAGTTGTTAGGACAGACAACGGATTAGAATTTGATATGAAACAGTTCTATGCTTCTCATGGTGTGTTGCATCATACTAGTTGTATAAACACTCCACAGCAAAATGGGGTGGTAGAAAGGAAACACCAACATATATTGTCTGTAGCCAGGGCACTCAAATTTCAATCTTCTGTTCCATCCCCTTATTGGGGTTTTTGTATTCAGCATGCAGTGTATCTCATTAACATCACTCCCACACCTGTTCTACATCAAAAGACACCATATGAATCCCTGTATCAAAAACCACCTGTCTACACCTACTTGAAAGTGTTTGGTTGCCTAGCCTATGGCACTGTGACTAAGGCTCATAAGGAAAAATTTGAAGCAAGAGCCAAAAGGAGTGTTTTCTTGGGTTTCTCCCATACTACAAAAGGGTATATTCTTCAGGCTCTTGATACAAAAGAAGTCTATGTGTCAAGAGATGTCACTTTTCAGGAAACAATCTTCCCATTCGAGTCCTTAGATTCATCTCAGTCCTCAAATTCTTCTGTTTCTTTCAATCGTTCTCCCACTCTGCCAACTGCTTCATGTGATCCTGCTCAGACCACCTTTGTCACTCCTACAGCACCTTGTCCAAACTTTTCTGACTTCAATCTCTCTGAGCCTTGTGCGTTGTCTGACCATCATTCTTCTCCACAGCAACGTTCAGCTTCTTCGGCTTCTCCTACTTCTGTGACTTCTTCTAACTCTGAGGAAACCAACGTCTCACCCAATCAGACTTCCAATATATGTGATATTACAGATACATCAGTGCATGAAGGAAACATCATTATAGATTTGCCTCCGCTATCTGAACTTCCCTCTCACGTCAGACCTCACAGAGTCAGGAAAGCACCTACCTATTTGCAAGATTATCACTGTAATTTCATCACTTCTCCTTCTGGTTGCTCTTCCACTTCACCTCATTCTTTGGACAAAGTCATCTCTTATGCATCATTAGCTCCACAGTACAAAGCATATGTGTTGAATCTTAGTGTACATGTTGAGCCTAGCTCTTATGCAGAAGCTGCTAGACTGCCTGTCTGGCAGAAGGCTATGGCCACTGAGTTGGCTGCACTGGAAGCTAATAATACTTGGAGCATTGTACCTCTGCCCCCTAATCAGCAAGCCATTGGATGTAGGTGGGTATATAAAGTTAAGCTTAAAGCAGATGGATCAGTGGAAAGGCATAAGGCAAGGTTAGTAGCCAAGGGTTATACTCAACAGTATGACATTGACTACCAGGATACTTTTTCCCCAGTTGCAAAGATGACCACTGTTAGGACAGTTTTGGCACTAGCTGCCAGATTTAAGTGGCATCTCCATCAATTAGACGTGAACAATGCGTTCCTTCATGGTGATCTACATGAGGACATCTATATGATTCCTCCCCCTGGTTTAGTGGTGTCTGGCTCTAATCTGGTGTGTAAGCTACGCAAATCGTTATATGGATTGAAGCAAGCGAGTAGGGAATGGAATGCCACACTTACCAAGTTTCTTCTATCTTTAGGCTTTCAGCAATCGAAGTGTGATTATACTCTGTTTACCAAAAGTGTTGGATGTTGCTTCCTGTTGCTTTTAGTTTACGTTGATGATATAATTGTGGCTTGTGATGATCAGAGTGCTATAGCTGCCATAAAAGATTCTTTACATTCTGCATTTCAAATAAAGGATCTTGGCAGTCTTAAGTTCTTTTTGGGCATTGAGGTAGCTCAGGCTGAAGGGGGGATACATATTAACCAGAGAAAGTATACGTTGGAGCTTCTGGATCAGTTTGGTTTTTTGCACGCTAAGCCAGCTAAAAGTCCTATGCAGACTAATCTCAGCCTGACACATGATGATTCTCCAGCACTATTGGATGTAACACATTATAGGAGGTTAGTAGGCAAGTTGATATACTTGACTATTACAAGACCGGATATTGCATTTCCAGTCCAGCAATTGAGTCAGTTCCTTGATTGCCCCACTGAGAATCATCTTAAAGCAACGCACAGACTTCTGAGGTACATAAAAGGAACGATAGGACAGGGTCTGATCTTTCCTAGGACGGGAAGCTTGAAGCTAAAGGCATTTGTTGATGCAGATTGGGGAGGATGCCATGAAACCAGAAGGTCTGTAACGGGGTATTGTGTATTTTTCGGGAATGCGTTGATTTCATGGAAGGCCAAAAAGCAGACCACGGTTTCCAGGTCTTCGGCTGAAGCAGAATATAGAGCCATGGCAGTTGGTAGTTTGTGAGGTTCAGTGGCTTCTTGTACTTGATGAATGATTTGGGATTGAAAGAACAGAAACCAGTAGAGGTGTTTTGTGACTGCAAGAGTGCTATCTATATTGCGGAAAATCCGGTATTTCACGAGAGAACGAAGCACATCGAAATTGATTGTCATGTAGTGAGGGATAAGGTGCAGGACGGGACAATCAAGTTGATGCCTATACGCACGGAGCTGCAGCTAGCGGATTTGTTTACGAAGGCCTTAGATTCTAATCGAATGATGCGTATTATGGACTCATTTGGAGTACATAACCTCTATGCCAAGCTAAGCTTGAGGGGGGGATGATAAAGTTGATGCTGAGGTCGAAGGAGATGATCAGCAGTGCAAACTGCTTGTGGTCAGGTGAAGGGCAGTTGCAGTGCAAGATTAAAGGTGTTAATTGTTGATTGCAGTTGAAAGAGAGCCGTGTTGTGGACGCAGGCACGGTGAATGGAGGTTGACCGGAGGTACTGCAAGTGAAGCAGTTGAGAGAGCTCAGCAGAAGAGGGAAGGAGCTTGACGCGGGAAGAATTTAAATGATTGAAATGACGATTTTGTCCTTGGACTAATAGCTGTAAACAGTTTTAGTAGAAGGGTATTTTTGTCTTTTCTGGAGCTTTCTTCCTCTTCATTCCTTTAAAACGATGTAAACGGTACCAAGGCAGTTAGTTGAGCAGTTATTCATTTTTTGATCCATCTGAAATTCTCTAGCTTGTAATTCGCAGTTTTCTCTCTTTCTCTCTGGCTTCAATTCTCTTTCGGTTCGATGCTTGGTTGCATTTTCCAGTTGTTTATTGTTTGTTGCTGATTGTTTTGAATTCACCTAGCTTCGGTGAATCACATCCAGTAGTTTAGAAAATTTCACACCGACTTTAACCACCGGCGACTCCTCCGGTCCCATGGAGTCAGCAGCCTCGAAGGTCTAATACCTAATTTTGATTTCGCCAGCATTCCCGATGGCCTGCCACCTTCAAATGAGGATGCAACACAGGATCCCAAGGATATAGTGGAAGCAGTGAGGACAACCTTGTTGGATCCTTTCAGAAACTTCCTGTGTAGCCTTTCATCAATGAATGTACCTCCACTGACTTGTATTATTACAGACGCATTCAATAGCTTTGCTATCCAAGTGGCACAACAGCTCAGCATTCCTAATGTTCAATTTGTGGTCTTTGGTTCTGTCTCTTTCTTGTCCTTCCTTTCTTTCCAGGATCTCATCGACAACGGGTTTATACCTCTGAAAGGTACCTTTTTTTTTGTAAAATTAAAATTCTAACACATATGCAGTGCTACACATGTAACATAGTTGACATTTTCCTCCTTCATGAATATTTTCTCAAAAAGTTCCATAGCGGAGGCACATGTTCACGCGAATATGTGTACGGACATATGTGATCTCAATAGTACATTATGACTAGGAGAGCCAACAACTATCACGGACATATATGATCTCAATAGTACAATAGGACTAGGAGAGCCAACAACTCAGTGTATGTATTTGCATACGAGGTTGACGAAGTAAAATGCTTTGTCTATATTCGATAAATGATAAAAAAGAAAAGTAGTAAATTACTGAAGTGTACTTATGAATTATGTGCATTTGTAAAACTAAAATTTGCCGTTTCTGTGGCAATTGAGAAATACAAACATTGTATCATTTTTCAACTAATTTTTTTTTTTAAACTGTATGCAAGTTTGTGAGTTTGTCATGGACCAATGGATTGTGATGGGGAAGTACGTTTTTTCTTTCTTTTGGGTGGGTGGGGTGGCGTGGGACCTGGGCTTTTTATTATATTTTTGTTTTCATTGTTGATTAGAGCATTGTAAGAGGGCTAATGTGAGCTAATCCGCATATATGTATCTACAATAACATTTCAATAACATTACCACAGTGCCTCTCCAATCTATGGTGATATCTGATGTACGCAACCATAACTCTGTGTTGGAAACACACAGTTTTTCGATGATCCATAATGAAAATTGCGTCAAGATGTGTCGATCAACTACTACCTCACAATATAAGAAGACGCAGCAAATTTATAGAATCATTTTACTTTATTCCATCATATTCTAAAGTCAATGAAGAGTGTGTCATTTGAGTTCATTGGAAAAGGAAATAAATCGGCAGATATGTACCTAATTCATTTAATTTAATTTCCTCTGAGCACAGATGAAGCATGTTATACCAACGACTATTTGGAGACCTTGGTCGACTGTGTACCTGGATTAGAAAGTATACCATTAAAGTACATGCCGAACTGGATTCTGACAACAGATGTGAATCATCCTGGAATTGAGGCAGTGAAGGATTTGTGTGATAAGTCACTTAAAGGTTTTTCCTCTGCAATAATAACAAATACCTTTGAGGAATTGGAATCAAAAGCTATCAAACAGCTATCGTCTTTGTATTCTACAAAGGTTTTAGCAATTGGACCTATTCACTTGCTAGAACAAAAGGTCATGGATGACGAACAATATTCATTCAGTGCAAATTTATGGAAAGAAGACGCCAGTTGCCTCAAATGGCTCGACTCAAAGCCGTGTGATTCAGTTCTTTTGGTAAGCTTTGGTAGTACAGCTCGTTTGACAGCCCAACAGATGTTAGAGTTGGGTTGGGGTCTGGCAAATAGTAAACACTATTTCTTGTGGGTAATAAGGTCTGATTTAGTAGAGGGGGGTGGCGGATCTACAATTCTCCCACTGGAGTTTCAGCTTGAGGTCAAAGAAAGAGCATTTCTGACGAGCTGGTGTCCTCAGGAAAAAGTGCTAAAACACCCTGCAATTGGGGGCTACTTGACACGTGTTGGGTGGAATTCTTTGCTGGAGAGCATGTCTGCTGGTGTACCGGTTGTTTGCTGGCCGGAGTGGGCAGACCAAGTGACAACCAGCTGGTTTTGCTGTTATAAATGGAGAATGGGATTGGAAATGTGTAGTAATAACAATATAAAAAGGGATGAAGTCGAGTGCCTGGTTAAAGAGTTGATGGCTGGACAAAAAGGTCAGGAAATGAAGAAAAATGCAATGGAGTGGATGAATACAGCAGAGGAGGCTTGCTCAACTGGTTCTTCCAGCATAAATTTCGGACAACTAGTGAATCTACTTAGGTCATTGTAATGTGGGTGATCTCTCGATCTGTTGTCTGTAAAATCATCACATTCATGAGATGGAAGTATTATGTTGGAAATTGAAAGTATTATGTGTCGCTTGTCCTCTGTTGTTGCCATTGTGCCTTGATTCATCAAGTTTGTTAGAAAAGATGTAATGCATGCAGTTTCATTGTCATATGTGGTACGTACGCTTTGACAGTTAGGAAGGCCTCTTCCTTGGTTGAAATTGCACCAAAGGGCTGTTAATCGAACCGAACGGTTCGTAAACTGTTCGAGTTTGATTCGCATTCGGTTCGAGTTCGTCTGCTAATTTTACTTAAAAGAGTCGAATTCGAACACCTATTTGGGATCGTTTAGTTAAACGAACCGAACTGTTTGCGAACTGTTCGGCTCGATTAAACAGTTATACTGTTATCGAGCCAAACTCGAACCAATTTTAAAGCTCGTTTAGCTAAACAAACCGAGCTGAACAGTTCGTTTAGCTAAATGAATCCAAATTCGAAAACATAGTATTTTATTATTCCATGATAGTTTTTTTTATTCCATGAAAGGTTTGTTTTATTATTTTTTATTATTACCTTTAATTGTAAGCATGAACTTATCACTTTAAAGACTAATAATAATTTATCATAATAGGAATCTACTACTTTTCAGAGCTTCCCAAAACAGCCACTGTAATGCCAAGAGGAATTATGTAAGACTAGTCAAATCAAATAAATCATGCTAAGTCAAAACCAAAAACCATCACAAAGATAACAAAAGAGATTTTTCCTATTATATGTCAAATCTATGTTTCGCAAACATTATACATCATAACATTCTGGGCGTGTGAATAGATTGTTATCAATTTTCATAATGTTAGGTGCAGCAATTGTCCCGTGGCGTAGACCGTGTGGGCCAAGTCACAGTCGAATGCCGTGGGCGCTTGTATGCTGAATGCACTATAAGGCTAGGGTATGCGCATCTCCTGTCACCAATTGGTTTTGGAGGAGATGGTAGCGCCTGAGGTCCTACAAGTGGTATCAAAGCGAGGTCACGGGTTCGAGTCCCAGCAGGAGCAATTGTTGAGGGGGAGATTGTTAGGTGTAGCAATTGTCCCGTGGCGTAGGCCGGTGGGCGTAGGCCGTGTGGGCCAAGTCACAGTCGAATGCCGTAGGCGCTTGTGTGCTGAATGCACTATAAGGCTAGGGTATGCGCATCTCCTGTCACCAATTGGTTTTGGGAGAGATGGTAGCGTCTGAGGTCCTACAGATTTCACGACAACCTGCATCGATCAATCGATGTAGAGATCAATGTCTATATCAATCAATTCACATCTAATATTTAGATCGATGCCACTATTCCTATTTTGTAACATTTCTATTTAATTAGATATATTGATATATATGAGAGATCGGTGTGTATCTATTTTATAGATTAATGTCATACCTTCAACTAAGACATCGGTTGATCTATGTAGAGAATGATGAATGTGTAGAGAATTCTCAATTTTGACAACGTTCCCACTGATCAATTGATGTAGTTCTTTTTAGAGATTGATGTAGACATTGATCAATCAATACAGTATCAATGTATACATTATTCTACCAGTCTTCTTTTTTAGAAATCAATATCTTCATTTTCATAACTTTATTCTCTTACATCATTGTGAGAACATATCTCTTTTTCTTGAATCTATCTCAAATATATATTTTTTTTCTAATTGAACTCATCAAAAATTTCTTGTCCAACGTTGAGGACCGGAAATCCAAGCTCATTACGAATATTATATGGGACGTTTGTTTTTTTTTTTAAAAAAAAAATCACTGTAGCTGGATATCCGAGTCCATCAACCATATGTTATGTCTAGAAATATATCTTACTAACATAATTTGCACTAGCGTAGGCCCATTTTTTTTTGCCATCGTACTTTACTAGAGATAAGAACAAGATAAGTCCAGAGAAAGTTTTGTCAAACTCAAACTTGTCTAGGGATGTAAGATAGAATCTGAAATCACGTGTGTAGAATGATGTATAAGCTTTACTCACACATTTTAGACATAAGTACAGCTTCCGCTGTTTAAAATTGCTTTACATTAGACATGCAGGTCATCATGTTACCTTGTATGGGTTGCATCCCCTTAATGCTTTGTTTTTTCGGTTAATATATTATCATTTTAACCAAAAAAAAAAAATAAACCATTACATGGATGAAGATAATGTTGTATTAAACATCAATAAGATGGCACTTTGAAAAAAAATTATTTTGCCAGTGGCGAAAAGATATATACCCTCCGTCCTAAATTGCAATTCACTTTTTGAAACATTAACATTTTAAGAGAGTTTTATTTAATGTGTCGTGCAATCGTTAAAACTATCACGCATTCTCTCTTTTATCTCTTGTTACATTAAGCATTTAGTGTGCCGTCTCTTTTTATTATTTTAAAGATTATTTAAAAGATCACATAATCTCGTAAAGACTATATTATGCATGCATCTTTTAAGACATCCTAAAGAGAAAAAAATGACTCCCAATATAGGGATAGGATCCCCTCACCGCTCCTCCCTCACCGCATGCGTGACCGCGCGACACGTGGCAAAAAGTGGAGGTGGTGAGGCTGAGTAAGAGTAACCCTCATCCAGCCTCACCACCCCTACTGCTGCCACGTGTCGCGTCCTGGACCGCGCGGTGAGGAGATCTCATCCCCCAAGATAAGCCCGTAGAAGTAAAAGAATCATGCAGGCCCCATCTGATCCTGCTTCCTTGTCCAGTACAAGGATACATATTCCCTTGTTCAAATTTGCGAAGGTTCTCTAGCACTAAGACTATGCGAACGGTTGAATTTGATTCGTATTTGATTCGATTTCGTGTGTTGATTTTATTTAAACAAACCGGATTCAAACACATGATAGAGTTCGTTTACTAAAACGAGCCGAACTGTTCGTGAACTGTTCGACTCGTTTAAACAGTTATAGTGTTATCGAACCGAACTCAAACCATTTTTAAAACTCGTTACCGTAAACAAACCGAGTTGAACAGTTTGTTTATCTAAATGAATCTGAATTTGAAAACCTATTATGCGATTCGGCTCGGTTCGTTAACACCCTATACCCACATGTTCAACTGCTTTTATCAAAAAAAAGAAAAAATTATCAATACATATGTTTCATTGGTTAAATTACTGACCCACTTTATTTCAATTAGTTGACCCGGTCATCCAAATAAAATTTCGGGTCTCAGATATCGTAACCCATCTCTAGTTTTAGTACTTTAGATAAAGGATCTCACATGCGAGTCTCACTTGTAGACCTACTTCTATATAAATAATAATAATCAGAGCGGACCATGATTTTTTTTCGGATTAGAAGGTTATCATCATCTGCTGATTTTGCTATATAAATGAACATCAGGAAGCTATAATTTGCACATCTATAACTGCATCTTTCAGAAATAGTTCTCCATGGCAGACAAAAATCAAGAATCATCCAAGCCTCATCTGGTTATGGTTCCTTTCCCAACACAAAGCCACATATACCCCATGTTCAGACTTGCCAAGCTCCTCCACCACCATGGCTTTCACATCACCTTCTTAAACACCGACTTCAACCACCAACGACTACTTTGGTCTGAGGGAGTCAGCACCCTCGAAGGCCTAATCCCCAATTTTGATTTTGCCAGCATTCCCGATGGCTTGCCAACTCAAGATGGCGATGCAATCCAGGATCCAAGGGATGTTGTGCAAGCAGTCAGGAAAACCTTGATGGATCCTTTCAAAAACTTCCTGTGTGGTCTTTCATCAACAAATATGCCGCCTGTCGCTTGTATTATTACAGACAGCTTCAATTCCTTTGCTATCCAAGCCGCCAAACAACTTAGCATTCCTAGTGTGCAATTTGTTCTCCTTGGTGCTGGCCCTTTCTTGCCCTTTATCTCCATCCAGAATCTCATCGACAATGGGATAGTACCTCTGAAAGGTACTTTTTTTTGTCACATATGTAACAGATTCACTTATTAAATTTAACATAGTCGAGTAACATTGTCTTTGGTCAGGGTAATTTCTTTTACATATACGTGTGCAGACATGCATCATATGTATGTTTGTGTATATATGTGTGTGTATATATGCATAGATACGTATATATGTGTGCGCATGTGTGGACCTTTATTAAAGTCGGCTTTTCTGAGGTAAAGGAGATTTCTCCACCTTTACTCGATATAAAGTCATAGGTTCTGACAACAAAAACAACATTACCCTATTGACTTAGAGACTCCCGTTTGTGGTAGAGCATATAGGCTGTCGTGTGGGATATGAGGGGTCGGATGTACGCAACCATACTCGTGCGTTAGAAATATACAAAAGTTGTTTTTCGATTACTCATAATGAAATTTGCGTCAAACTGTGGTGATCAACTAAATCGTGATATATCTTACTCTCCTGAGTAACTCTAAATCTTAGCCGTTGGTAAAGTAACTCAAGCCTTCCTTATTCGCTTTTCCAATTGGATATATGTATGTGCACACCGCACATACACACGCACATGCCCACGCACATACACTGTATTGCATGCAAGATACTTTTCATTTGGGGGGGGAGGGGTTTGGGGTTTGGGGGACCTTGGCATTTGATTTGAAATCTCTTTCTAATTCTAATTAGAGCTCGATGAAGGGACTAATGCATGTAATTTCCAGAAATAAAACTTTTGATTTAATCTAATCACATTTGACCACAGACGAAGAATGCTATACAAATGGCTATCTGGATACCATGATCAACTGTCTATCCGGATTAGAAGGAATAACGCTAAAGTATCTGCCGAGCTGGATTCTGACAACAAATGAGAACAATCCTGCTATTGAACAAATGAAGAGAATGAGTGATGAGTCACTTAAAGGTTCTTCCTCTGCAATAGTAATAAATACCTTTGAGGAATTGGAGTCAGAAGCTGTCAAACATGTATCATCTTTGTATTGTACAAAAGTCTTCACAGTTGGACCTATTCACTTAGCAGAAGAAAAGACCCTGGATGAGAAAAATTACTCATTTGGTGCAAATTTATGGAAGCAAGACACGAGTTGCCTGGAATGGCTCGACTCTCAGCTGCCTGGTTCAGTGCTTCTTGTTAGCTTTGGTAGCATAGCTCGATTGACCACTCAGCAGATGTTTGAGTTGGCATGGGGCTTGGCGAATAGTAAGCATCATTTCTTGTGGGTAATCAGGCCTGATTTAGTAGAAGACAATGGAGAATCGAAAATTCTCCCACCCGAGTTTGAACTTGAGATCAAAGAAAGAGCATTTCTGACGAGCTGGTGTCCTCAAGAAAAAGTGCTAAAACATCCTGCGATAGGTGGTTACTTCACACGTGCTGGGTGGAATTCCTTGCTAGAGAGCTTGACTGCGGGTGTACCAGTCCTTTGCTGGCCGTACTGGTCCGACCAAGTGATAAATTGTTGGCTTTTATGCTACAAATGGAAAATGGGGATGGAAATGGATGATAATAGCATAAAAAGAGATGAAGTTGAACGCCTGGTTAAAGAGTTGATGAGTGGAGAAAAGGGTCAGGAGATGAGGAAAAATGCAAGGGAGTGGATGAAAATGGCAGAGGAGGCTTGCTCTACTGGTTCTTCCAATATGAATTTCGGACAATTAGTGACGCTTCTTAGGTCATTGTAAAGTGGGTGACCCTTTCATCAAATGTCTGTAAAACTGTCATTTCATGAGACACAAGTAATAAGTTCAGCTTGTGCTCTTTTGTTATTCTCCTTGTTTTTTACATTATCCGATGTTCATAAGAAAAAATGAAATGCATTGTGATATATACGCAATTTTTATTATGAATCATCGGAAAACAACTTCTGTGCGTTTCTAACACATAAGTATAGTTGCATACATTCGATCCTTCTATACCCGTCATAAACGGGAGCCTCTAAGGTTGCATACATTTGATCCTTCTATACCCGTTATAAACGGGAGTATCTAAGGCGATGGGGTCACGTTGTTGTTGTATATGATATATACGCAACGATAGATACTTTGGGAAGGCCTATTCCTTCGTTGAAATTGCTCATTTCTAAAGAAACTCTCAATATGTTGGACTTTTTTAAATTATAAATATTATCTCGTCTTATCTTTTAGGATATAGACATTAAGGTTTACATCCCACAAAAAGTTATGCATCATTACTAAAGCGGATCTAAGATTCTGTCGGATTAATCCAATTCATCAAGTCATTCATCAAGTGATGTTGTTGAAAAATTATTAAAAGTTATGAGTTGACTTTTAATCTTTAGACTTGACCTGTATTTATATAAAGGTTCATCCATATGTGTGTGTCGTTTCTAATGACACAAGTGTTCTATTTATGCAATCAAACAAATGAAGTGGATTCTATAACTACTGATAAAAAACGAAATAGAAATTTAATAACAAATATAGCAATCATTTCTAGCAAAGTTATTCCCTTTCTTTCAATGAATTGGTTCACGGATCAACAAAAAATTTAATTATTGTCATACAAAAAAGTCTAATAGCAAGACTAACCAAGTTATTTTCATACAACCAGATTATACGCCTAGGAACACCAACAACCTAAGGCCTCTATTTCTCTAATTAATTTAGACAATTAGTTAATCAACAAAAGGGCCTACTATTTACTTTTTTTCCTTTTTTTAAAAAAAAGCTCTTTTATACACGTGGCGTAACGTGATTGGATGCCTCATATTTTACCTCATCAGATCTCATCCCGTGAACCGGATGAGATCTGAGGAGGTAAAATATGAGGCATCCAATCACGCTACGCCACGTGTACAAAAGGGCCTACTATTTACTTTTTTTCCTTTTTAAAAAAAAGCTCTTTTATACAGGTGACGTAACGTGATTGGAGGCCTCATATTTTCTCAGATCTCATCCCGTGAACCGGATGAGATCTGAGGAGGTAAAATATGAGGTAAAATATGAGGCCTCCAATCACGCTACGCCACGTGTACAAAAGGGCCTACTATTTACTTTTTTTCCTTTTTTAAAAAAAGCTCTTTTATACACGTGGCGTAACGTGATTGGAGGCCTCATATTTTACCTCCTCAGATCTCATCCCGTGAACCGGATAAGATCTGAGGAGGTAAAATATGAGGCCTCCAATCACGCTACGCCACGTGTACAAAAGGGCATACTATTTACTTTTTTCCTTTTTAAAAAAATCTCTTTTATACACGTGGCGTAACGTGATTGGAGGCCTCATATTTTACCTCATATTTTACCTCCTCAGATCTCATCCCGTGAACCGGATGAGATCTGAGGAGGTAAAATATGAGGCCTCCAATCACGCTACGCCACGTGTACAAAAGGGACTACTATTTACTTTTTTTCCTTTTTAAAAAAAAGCACTTTTATACACGTGGCGTAACGTGATTGGAGGCCTCATATTTTACCTCCTCAGATCTCATCCTGTGAACCGGATGAGATCTGAGGAGGTAAAATATGAGGTAAAATATGAGGCCTTCAATTCCGCTACGCCACGTGTACAAAAGGGCCTACTATTTACTTTTTTTCTTTTTTTTAAAAAAAGCTCTTTTATACACGTGGCGTAACGTGATTGGAGGCCTCATATTTTCTCAGATCTCATCCCGTGAACCGGATGAGATCTGAGGAGGTAAAATATGAGGTAAAATATGAGGCCTCCAATCACGCTACGCCACGTGTACAAAAGGGCCTACTATTTACTTTTTTCCTTTTTTAAAAAAGCACTTTTATACACGTGGGGTAACGTGATTGGAGGCCTCATATTTTACCTCATATTTTACCTCCTCAGATCTCATCCCGTGAACCGGATGAGATCTGAGGAGGTAAAATATGAGGTAAAATATGAGGCCTCCAATCACGCTACGCCACGTGTACAAAAGGGCCTACTATTTACTTTTTTCCTTTTTAAAAAAAACTCTTTTATACACGTGGCGTAACGTGATTGGAGGCCTCATATTTTACCTCATATTTTACCTCCTCAGATCTCATCCCGTGAACCGGATGAGATCTGAGGAGGTAAAATATGAGGTAAAATATGAGGCCTCCAATCACGCTACGCCACGTGTACAAAAGGGCCTACTATTTACTTTTTTTCCTTTTTTAAAAAAAAGCTCTTTTATACACGTGGCGTAACGTGATTGGAGGCTCATATTTTACCTCCTCAGTTCTCATCCCGTGAACCGGATGAGATCTGAGGAGGTAAAATATGAGGCCTCCAATCACGCTACGCCACGTGTACAAAAGGGCCTACTATTTACTTTATTTCCTTTTAAAAAAAGCACTTTTATACACGTGGCGTAACGTGATTGGAGGCCTCATATTTTACCTCCTCAGATCTCATCCCGTGAACCGGATGGGATCTGAGGAGGTAAAATATGAGGTAAAATATGAGGCCTCCAATCACGCTACGCCACGTGTACAAAAGGGCCTACTATTTACTTTTTTTCCTTTTTAAAAAAAGCTCTTTTATACACGTGGCGTAACGTGATTGGAGGCCTCATATTTTACCTCCTCAGATCTCATCCCGTGAACCGGATGAGATCTGAGGAGGTAAAATATGAGATAAAATATGAGGCCTCCAATCACGCTACGCCACGTGTACAAAAGGGCCTACTATTTACTTTTTTCCTTTTTAAAAAAAGCACTTTTATACACGTGGCGTAACGTGATTGGAGGCCTCATATTTTACCTCATATTTTACCTCCTCAGATCTCATCCCGTGAACCGGATGAGATCTGAGGAGGTAAAATATGAGGTAAAATATGAGGCCTCCAATCACGCTACGCCACGTGTACAAAAGGGCCTACTATTTACTTTTTTCCTTTTTAAAAAAAAGCTCTTTTATACACGTGGCTTAACGTGATTGGAGGCCTCATATTTTACCTCCTCAGATCTCATCCGGTTCACGGGATGAGATCTGAGGAGGTAAAATATGAGGTAAAATATGAGACCTCCAATTACGCTACGCCACGCGTACAAAAGGGCCTACTATTTACTTTTTTTCCTTTTTAAAAAAAAGCTCTTTTATACACGTGGCGTAACGTGATTGGAGGCCTCATATTTTACCTCATATTTTACCTCCTCAGATCTCATCCCGTGAACCGGATGAGATCTGAGGAGGTAAAATATGAGGTAAAATATGAGGCATCTAATCACGCTACGCCACGTGTACAAAAGGGCCTACTGTTTATTTTTTTCCTTTTTAAAAAAAAGCTCTTTTATACACGTGGCGTAACGTGATTGGAGTCCTCATATTTTACCTCATATTTTACCACGGATGAGATCTGAGGAGGTAAAATATGAGGCATCCAATCACGCTATGCCACGTGTACAAAAGGGTCTACTATTTAATTTTCTTATAATTATTTATTGAAATTAATCAAAATCCAATGCTGAAAATCAGTCAAGAACCGTAGTGGGATACTTAAATGGAATAAATAATTTCCTAATAAGATTTATACATGCACCATGTTTTTCATGTGATCCTTTCATGGAATAAATCGTTTTCCTTATAAGATTTATATATGCATGTTTATCATGTTGAAAATATTTTGTAATTAATTCTTTAAATTGAATGAAATACAAAACTGATTCAGTCAAGTACTGTATTGATATGTTTTCATCGTCTTACCTATAGAGTAATCAAGGGCTTATAATTCTCCACGTTCCAAGCCACGCCTTAATCAATGTCTGAACCTTAAAATCCTACAGTTACATGTATATTTTTTCAAAAACTAATTTCCCAGTTCAAACACTTCCTTTCCTGTTGGCTAATAGTCGAGCAGGAAAAGAGTAAGTGTTAGCAGCATCTCTTATTCCTCCGAGCAGAGGTGGCATGCGCTGTCCTCCAAGACGAATTATATCCGTAAATAAACTTATGACTTGGAGTTCGCGCGGACTCAAAGAGAAAGTTCTGAGAGCCAAGACGTCAAAAATTGTCTTTGCCTGTCACGGTGTATCATATATAGGAAGCTCGAAACAGATACACTTTTGAAGGAGAATCATTTGTATCAAGGGATGTAACGCATAGAATCTATACTCACGTGTATAGAGTGATGTATAAGCTCTATCCGTACACTTTAGACATAGGCATTGCTCATGTTGTTTAAAATTGATTTTCATAACTGAACAATACATGTAGGTCATCATGTGAACTATAAGTAAGGCTTTTATATAAGTTGCATCCATTTGATGCTTTGATTTCACTGTTAATATATTAGCTCCGGTTTCACTGGTTTCATCCCCTTAATGATTTGGACCAGTGACCTAGTCGTTTGGTCAGTCCCTTAGATCTATTGACCTACCTGTTCACACAATCAACCAGTTTTTCAGCGCATTGTATTGGATAACTATATTTTTATATGAGTATATGGAACTAAATGGTTAAAACTGGTTCACTTGGAGAAATTCTTCAGTCCCACTTGAGGACTAACCGATAGTGTGTACGCAGCCAGTGGGAATTATGATACAATAAAAATACATATTTAGTATATCTCAACGACATCAAAATCTATCGTTAAGATCTGTGGAGGTTGAGAGGCAGAAAAACAATATCTTCATCCCAAATCTATCGTTAAGGTCTGGGGAGGTTGAGAGGCAGAAAAACAATATTTTCATCCCAAATGATAGAGAGTTTGCTTCCAGCGAGATCCCTGACTCTATATTTAACTGCATAGATAGACGCAATAGTAGGGATATGATGTGCTAGTGTGTTAGTGAAGGAATTTAGTAAATACAAATAGAAAGCTTCCGATATTAAGATAGTCATAATCGTGTATATGAACAAATAATGAAAGACAAAGACAAACAAAAAAAAATGTAAAATCAACCTAAAGTATAGAGAATATCTAAACTCCTAAATATACTCTAATGTGCTCATATATCCTACCTAAACTTTGTTAATCTTAATTATCTGGCTCTATGAACTTAGTGACTAAGTCTTCTTTTATCAGGCCAATGAGAAGACTGGGTCCACAACCAAGACCCACGTAGATATTTTTCTGCATTAACCCATATGTCGTTTCAGTACATAAGGATCACTATGTATATTTACTATATAAAAAAAATTAAGTACACAGGGGAATAGCACATCCAAAATAAACCATCATGGCAGAGACAAATGAAGCATCACTTAGGCCTCATCTTCTCATGCTTCCAGTCCCAACACAAGGCCACATAATCCCCATGTTTAAACTGGCCAAGCTTCTCCACCACCACGGCTTTCGCATCACCTTCTTAAACACCGAATTTAACCACCGGCGACTCCTCCGGTCCCACGGCGTGACCAGCCTTGATGGGCTATTACCTAATTTCCATTTCGCCAGCATCCCCGATGGCTTGCCACCTTCTAACGAAAATGCGACGCAAGATGCGCAAGACATCAAGGATGCGGTGGGAACGAATTTATGGGATCCTTTCAAGGAGTTTCTCTCTGGTATTTCTTCATCAGATGTTCCACCGCTGACTTGCATTATTGTGGATGCTTTCATGAGTTTTGCATTCGATGTGGCAAAAGAATTTGGAATTCCTACTGTTCAATTTGTGGTATTTGGTGCTGGTCCTCTTTTGTCTTTGGCTTGCTACAAAAATCTCATTGAAGATGGATTGATCCCTCTCAAAGGTACGGTGAATTTTGGTACATTTTATTCTTAAAAATGATTTTCTTAGTTCTAGTATTCGTCTTTGGTCAATCACCTAATGATAATGAAAAGAACAATATTATATTTCAAAATTAAATATTATTTTATTCAAGGCTTAGTTGAAAAAATGGCCTTAAAGTGTAAAGAAAACATTCCTATTACACAGGGCCTGACGGGCATTCTATGTATAGTTTTATATAATATTTCACTTGCAATCTGTAAAATCATTTCTCACCCAGTTCACATTCGTTATAAACATAGGGTTTTAAGCCGGAAAAGGTATATTACGACGACAACAACATTACCCCCATTGTCTTAAAGTCTCTCGTCTATGACGGGTATGGGGTAGAATGTACGCAGCATCCATACAGATTGTTTTCTCATGACCCATAATGAAAATTGCGTCAAGCTGTGTCGATCAAATGATCAACGGAATCATTTTCCGATGTATATATTCATACAGGATTGAAAATGAATCTATTTACTAACATGGGACAAGGGTATTACAACGTACCCTCTAAAATTGATTTACTATTGTTTTGTTTTCTCTCAAACACAGATGAGAGTTGCTTCACAAATGGCTATCTAGACACTCAGGTCAAGTGTGTTCCTGCATTAGATGGTATACAATTGAAGCATCTTTCGAGAGGACTTCTACCTACAGATCTGGAGGACATAAGATTTAATCAGATAAAGGCAATGATTGAGATGTCCCTCAACGGTAGTTCTTCAGCAATTGTACTAAATACCTTTCAGGACTTGGAGCCTACAGCTATTCAACAACTTTCATCCTTGTACTCAACAACCGTTCTACCAATCGGACCAATTCATTTGCTCGAGAATCATGTCCTAGATGCAGGTTATTATTCGTTTGGTGCAAATTTATGGAAGGAAGACGCCAGTTGCCTCCAATGGCTCGATTCAAAACCACCTGGCTCAGTTTTATTTGTAAGTTTTGGTAGCATTGCTAGTTTGACAAGTGAACAGGTAATGGAGTTGGCCTGGGGCCTTGCAAATAGTAAGCAAAATTTCTTGTGGGTCATCAGGCCTGACTTAGTAAAAGGAGACGGCGAATCCAAGATTTTACCACCCGAGTTTGAAGTTGAGATCAAAGACAGGGCATTCTTGACGAGCTGGTGTCCGCAAGAAAAGGTACTTATGCATCATGCAATTGGGGGTTTCTTGACGCAATGTGGCTGGAATTCCTTGCTGGAAAGCTTGTGTGCCGGCGTACCGCTTCTGTGTTGGCCTAACTGGGATGAACAAGTTACTAACACATGGTGCTGTTGCAACAAATGGAGCATTGGGTTGGAAATTGATAGCAATAATGACATTCAGAGAGATGATATTGAGAGGCTGGTTAAAGAGTTGATGAGTGGACAGAGTGGAAGAGCGTTGAAGAAAAACGCTGTAGTGTGGAAACAGAAAGCAGAGGTGGCTTGTGCAACTGGTTCTTCTAGCATAAATTTTGAGAAGTTGATGAAGCTTCTGAGATCATTTTAGACAGTTGAACGTTTCGATTGGAACTTTTAATGTTGCCCAGTGTTGATTCTTCATCTCATCCTTTTCCTGTTTTTCATTGACAAATTAATCCGTAATATCAAACCCGTAATCATTGTACTAATCGACGAGCAAGATAACCAAGTTATGATTAATGCCTACGTAGTCGTTGAAGGGGTTACAGAAATTCGTACATGCATTATTTGAGGGGTCCTCAAATTCAGTCAGGGGTAGATTGCTGGTTATCTAGCCCTTGTTAACTTTTTTTTTTTTTTGTGATTTTGCTGTTTGTAGATTGTTCATTCACTTGTTTGACTATTTCAGCTTTGTGTATAGATATATATGTATATGTATGTGAGTGTGTTTGTGTATATATATGCACACGTGTATGCATACAGACATATGTGCTAATTTATGGTATATAGATTTACATATGTATATACACATATATATACATATATATTTGTAAATATAAATACACACATATATACACCAACGAAGAGAATTATGCATATATATATCAGAGTACACAAACTATTGCAAAATATAAGACAAATGTATTGAAGAGAAGGAATAACAATAGATTGTATTGATGAGTCAATGGTATAGAAAGAACAAATGGAAAACTATGTTTCCTAGTTTACATCAAGAACACCAACTATCTATTTATACAATGTACAGAAGACAAAAGAATAAAGAATAGTTCCAAATAGTTCCAACGGCTCTTTTCTTCAGTAAGCAGGATGACTTCATCTGTGGAGCATTCAGTACTGTACACTCCTGTACAATAAGACACAACGGTAATATCACACATAAGCACATTTCTCCTTAATATTTCTACACTCCCCCTCAAGCTTGGCATATACATTTTTACAGCCAAGCTTGGATACTAACTTGTGAAACAAACCTGGTACAACTGATTTTGTAAGTAAATCTGCAAGCTGTTCAGATGATGGAATATATTGAATACTTAGTGTTTTATCTTCTAGTTTTTCTCTAATAAAATGTCTATCTATCTCTACATGTTTAGTCTTATCATGATGAACAGGGTTTTCTGCCATATGAATGGCAGACACATTATCACAAAATATTGTAATTTTCAGATCTGGGGAATCTTGGTGTAAATCCTTTAGAACCCTTTTAATCCATAACCCTTCACACACTCCTAATGCCAAAGCTCTTAGTTTAGCCTCAGCACTGCTGTGGGAAACAACAGATTGTTTTTTGCTTCTCCACGTGATAAGATTTCCCCAAAGAAAAGTGCTATAACCAGAGGTTGATCTCATATCCCCTTTTGAGCCCCCCCAGTCAGCGTCAGTATAAACATGAAGATCCCTGCACGCATTTTTCTTAAAGAAAAGACCCTGACCAGGTGCCCCCTTAAGATATCTAAGGATTCGTAAGACAGCCTGTTGATGTATACTAGTGGGTGCATGCATGAATTGACTAACATAGCTTACGGCATAGCATATATCAGGCCTAGTATGCGATAGATAAATTAACTTCCCTACCATTTTTTGATACGACTGTACGTCTGAGAGAACCTGTTCATGCTGTGATGATTGCTGTACCCTTTTTACCTGTATTGGCTCCATTGGCGTGGATGCTGGTCTACAGCCCAGCATACCTGCCTCTTGAAGAAGATCAAGGACATATTTTCTTTGAGAAATGATCATTCCTTCTTTGGTCCTTCCCACTTCCATTCCTAGGAAGTATCTCAGAGTACCTAAGTCTTTGACTTCAAAAGCAGTTGACAAATAGCTCTTTACACTGGAAATATTCCTACCACAATTTCCAGTCAAAATTATATCATCAACATACACTATAAGTATAGTAACAGTTTTGCCAAGAGCATAGATAAACAAAGTATGGTCACTTTGGGCCTGTCTAAACCCGTATGAAATCAGTACCTCAGTGAATTTATTGAACCATGCCCTTGGAGATTGCTTTAGGCCATAAATAGATTTTTTCAGTTTACAAAGTCTACCTTTTGTCTCTAAAGATGCAAAACCAGGTGGTATACTCATAAATACTTGTTCTTTTAATTCCCCGTTCAAGAAGGCATTTTTAATGTCAAGTTGAGCGAGTTCCCAGTCTAGATTAACAGCCAAAGAAAATATAATTCTAATTGTATTAAGTTTTGCAACAGGCGCAAAAGTTTCCATGTAATCTATTCCATAGGCTTGAGAAAAACCTTTTGCTACTAACCTAGCTTTATGTCTGTTAACCGTTCCATCCGAGTTGTATTTTAAGGAGAATACCCATTTGCATCCTACAGGTTTAACATCTTTAGGTGCAGTAACCAAATCCCATGTATTATTTTTAATAAGAGCTGCCATTTCATCGTTGACAGCCTTTCTCCATTGGTCTTGGACTAATGCATCTTCTATGGATACAGGGATAGATTGAGTATCTAACTTAACAGTGAATAATTTAAAGTCTGTTTTCAATCTTTCATACGACACAACATCACTAAGTGAATTTAAGGAGAATACCCATTTGCATCCTACAGGTTTAACATCTTTAGGTGCAGTAACCAAATCCCATGTATTATTTTTAATAAGAGCTGCCATTTCATCGTTGACAGCCTTTCTCCATTGGTCTTGGACTAATGCATCTTCTATGGATACAGGGATAGATTGAGTATCTAACTTAACAGTGAATAATTTAAAGTCTGTTTTTAATCTTTCATACGACACAACATCACTAAGTGGATAAACTGAATGATAGCTCTTGTTTCCTAGGAACTTATGATATTGAATACAATCTCTCTTACCCTTCCTCATTGCAATGGGCAAGTCAATTTCCTGAGGTACCTGAAGGCTGTGTTCTGTGTTGAGAGTGGGAGATGAAGTCATACCTGGTGAAGATACATGAGGCAAATCAGAATCTGGTGTCCCATTCCCATCAGAAGCCTCAGGTACAGGAACCGTAGATTCCAGCTGTGTTTGTGGTTTTCTTCTAGAATATACCTGTACTATGGGTAAAGACTGTTTAGTCCCTTGGTTTTCTGTCTGATGATGGTTATCAGGATTCTGTTCTGGTCTATCTTCAGGAACTGTGTTCCCAGCAGTGGAGTTACCACCAGCTGTGGACACATCAATAATGCTCCAGAAATTTACCTGTTCATCATTACTAGTAGGAGAGACAGGACAAAAATAAGAAGAGCCCTCATCAAAATAAACGTCTAAAGTAGTGAACATCTTCCTTGTAGTGGGACAAAAACATTTGTATCCTTTTTGGGATCCAGAATACCCAAGGAATACACATTTGATAGATCGTTTTTCAAGTTTACCTCTTAGATGGGATTGAAGAAACACATAGGCTACACACCCAAAAACCTTTAGGGGAAGTTCAGAAAGTAGTAGACAAGTAGGAAACTGAGCTAATAACTTTTCTCTGGGGCTAATAAAACTCAGAACCCTTGAAGGCATTCTGTTAATCAAGTAAGTAGCAGTAAGAACTGCTTCACCCCACAAGTATTTAGGTATGTTCATAGAAAACATAAGAGACCGTGCAACACTTAGGATGTGTCTATGCTTTCTTTCAGCAACACCATTTTGCTGAGGAGTGTATACATTTGAAGTTTGATGATGAATACCGTGTTCTAGCATAAAACTCCTCAATTCTTTATCAAGATACTCACTACCATTATCAGATCTGAGAGTTTTTATAGTAAGACCAAACTGATTTTCAATCAAATGAACAAATGTTTTGACTACAGAAATTAGTTCAGATTTGTGTTTCATCAAATAAATCCAGGTGACCCTGGTGTGGTCATCAACAAATATAGCAAACCATCTACTTCCATTGACATTCAATGTTCGTGAGGGTCCCCATATGTCTGAGTGGACCAAGTTAAATGGTTTGCTCTCTTTGTATGATTTTGCAGGGTAGTGTGCTTTGGATTGCTTACCAAACAGGCATGTTTCACATTTAATGCTTTCCAATGAAATTCCATCAAACAAACCAGGCTTAAGTTTTTTCAAGTACACAAAGTTAGGATGGCCCAACCTTTTGTGCCATAGCAAAAGTAGATCCAGTCTAGTACAGTCATTTATTCTAGGAACATCCAGTTGGTTCATGCAAGAATAAACACTAGGCTGGTCTATACACAAAACAGATGCAAGATTGCCCGCAAAATATCCTGGTTTGTCTTTATCTAAAATGAACAGTCCCTTTTGAAGACTAGCACTGCCAATCATCCCATGGAAGGTGATGAGCCAAATGGGGGCTGAAAACGTTGCCAAGGATGTTGTCCTCTATTCCAAATTGATTTGAACCCAAGCTATGTCAAAGAACATCTTAAAGACACCCTTTAAGCTTTAACCTTTGTTCTTGGCTCAATCTATGCCAAACCTCTTCCTCTTTGGCACTCCAACACACCTAAAACCTCTATGAGACCCTAAGATGCTTGTAAACCAAATAAAGAAGTAAATGCAAACAAGTTCTAGGCTGGAACTTGTATGAAAACCGTTTGGTGGCTTTAAAACCTCAACTTGAAATGTTGAAACTCCTTTGAAGGAAATTCTGGTTTTGTATTTGATAAGTGTTCATCTAATTACATTCAGGTTCTATTCTACTTATAGCACACGAAAATAAGGAAAGTACAAGGTCTAAAATACAAAGTACAAGCCTATGATTAACATGCTTTCTTTTGGAACAAGTTGGAGCAACTTTCGGTTGACAAGAGCTGGTTGCTTCCTCCTCCTTCTTTGCTTGTCTTGAGCCAGGTTTTTGATTGGTTTAAATGTTGAGCTGCTTGGTTTGATCTTGGTTTTGATTGGTTGCAACTTGTAGCTTGAATTTTCAAAGCATTTTTCCTTAGACATACGGTTCTTCTCTTGCTTGAGATTCATCCAAAATTCTGATTGGTTTATGGAGTGAGCAGCTAGCTTGGATAAAACTCAGCTTTGATTGGTTCTTGCCTTGTGTTGAATTTTCAAACATATTAGTTTATGAACCAGCCGAAATTCTCCTTGAATTTGATTGGAGCAGCTTGTTTGAATTTTCCCTACTTGTTTGTGATTGGATAAATCATTTGCTAGACTTCTTTTGATTGGTTGAAGGTTGAGCTGCTTCCTCATTCTTGTTTCAACGTGAAATTATAGGCTGAAATTGACATGAGTGCTTGTTAAGCACCTTGCTTGCAAGCTACTTGAATTCACTTCTTTGTTTGGACAAAATTCAGGTTTGGTTTTGCATCTTCAAGCCAAACGTGTACCTGAAAGGTTAGGGCAAGAATACAACACAAGCTATCCTAAAACAAAGTTAACAAACTAAGAATATTAAAAAGAACATATAAAGATATGTACAACATGCATTTGATACAACTAGATCATAGCTTGTATCATATAAACCCAATGGATGTCATCTTTGCTTGGCTCATCCTCTTCATGCCTGTAAAGGAATGATTCAACACAAAGTAACAATTTCTTAGCCATACTCCTTGTTATGGGACCATTGTGTGGCAATGATGTGTCATCGTCAGTGTTTGGATCTACAAGGTTAGGCTGTAGCTCATCATTCCCTCCCACTTGAAAAGGATTCGTCCTCGAATCTGAATCAACACTAAACGGAGAAAGGTCAGCAACATTAAAAGTTTTAGAGATAGGGCCATACCTTTCTTCAGGAAGATCGAGAACATAGGCATTATCACCAAGCCGTTTCAACACTTTGAACGGTCCATCGCCTCTTGGCTTCAATTTGGAGTCCCTTTCCTTAGGGAATCTTTCTTTTCTCAAGTGTAACCAAACAAGATCACCAGGTTCAAATATAACAACTTTACGATTCCTGTTGGCTCTATTGGCATACACTTTATTCTTAGCTTCAAGTTGTGACTTAACCTTTTCATGCAATTCTTTCACAAGTTTTGCTTTTCGTTCACCATCTAAACTAACACGTTCATGAACAGGTATGGGAACAAGATCAAGCGGGGACAAAGGGTTAAAGCCATAAACAACTTCAAAAGGAGAATGCAATGTTCCACTATGAATAACTCTATTGTATGCAAACTCAATGTAAGCTAAGCAATCTTCCCAATTCTTTAGATTCTTTTGAATGACAACACGTAAAAGTTGAGACAAAGTTCTATTAACGACTTCAGTTTGTCCATCGGTTTGTGGGTGAGCAGTTGTGGAAAATAACAATTTAGTACCAAGTTTACTCCACAAAACACGCCAAAAATGACTTAGAAACTTTGTATCTCTATCACTAACAATCGTACGTGGCATGCCATGTAATCTAACAATTTCCTTAAAGAACAAATCAGCAACATGAATAGCATCATCAACTTTCTTACATGCAATGAAATGTGCCATTTTGGAAAATCTATCAACAACAACAAAGATGCTATCTTTACCAGTTTTGGATCGGGGCAATCCCATTACAAAGTCCATAGAAATATCAGTCCAAGGTGAGCTTGGAACAGATAAAGGAGTGTACAATCCATGTGGTTGTGTTCTAGATTTTGCTTGTTTGCAAGTAATACATTGGTCACAAATCTTATCAACATGTGCTCTCATATGCGGCCAGAAGAAATGTTCCTTAAGTGTTTCCAAAGTTTTTAATGAGCCAAAATGACCCATCAAACCTCCTCCATGAGCTTCTTTTATCAACAACTCTCTTAATGAACACATTGGTACACATAACTTATGTTCTTTAAACAAGTAACCATCATGCAAGTAATATTTGGCAAAAGGGGATTCAATGCATGCTTGATATATAGAACTAAAGTCATGATCAGAATGATACATCTCTTTGATAGACTCAAAACCAAACATGTTACATGAAAGAGTAGTAATCAAAGTATAACGGCGAGATAAGGCATCAGCAACAACATTTTCTTTTCCTTGTTTATACTTGATCACATATGGAAATTGTTCAATGAATTCAACCCACTTGGCATGTCTTTTGTTCAGTTTTCCTTGACCCTTTAGATACTTAAGGCTTTCATGATCAGTATGAATCACAAATTCCTTAGGTTGCAGATAATGTTGCCAAGTTTGTAAGGAACGGACAAGTGCGTACAATTCTTTATCATAGGTTGAATAATTGACGGAAGCTCCTTTCAATTTCTCACTAAAGTAGGCAACAGGTTTGTTACCTTGATGCAATACGGCTCCAATGCCAACTCCACTGGCATCACATTCAACTTCAAACATTTCATCAAAATTGGGCAATCTCAGGATGGGTGCAGAAGTTAGACGTTTCTTAAGTTCCTCAAAGGCTTGTTGTTGTGATTCTCCCCATTCAAATCTTACATCTTTCTTGACTAATTCATTCAAGGGTGCAGCTATGGTAGAGAAATCTTTCACAAAACGTCTATAGAAACTAGCTAATCCATGAAAACTCCTAATATCTCCAGCAGACTTAGGGGTTGGCCACTCGGTTATGGATTTAACTTTCTCTTGATCCACCTCAATTCCTTCAGCACTAATCACAAATCCTAAGAATGTAACCTTCTCCAGACAGAAAGAACACTTCTTGAAGTTAGCATACAGCTTCTCTTTCTGTAGGGTGACAAAAACGGCTCTTAGATGGTTCATGTGTTCACCTAGGGTTTTGGAGTAGATAAGAATGTCATCAAAGTATACTACTACAAATTTCCCTATGAATCTCCTTAAGACCTCATTCATTAACCTCATGAAAGTACTAGGGGCATTGGTTAAACCAAAGGGCATAACTAACCATTCGTACAATCCAAACTTAGTCTTAAAGGCAGTTTTCCATTCATCACCTTCCCTAATTCTCACTTGGAAATATCCTTGCTTAAGATCTACTTTGCTAAAACACCTAGACCCATGTAACATATCCAGCATGTCATCCAACCTAGGAATAGGGTACCTATACTTCACAGTGATCTTATTGATGGCTCTACAGTCAGTACACATTCTCCAAGTTCCATCTTTCTTAGGGACAATGATTACAGGAACAGCACACGGACTCATACTCTCTCTTACTTTACCTTGACTCAATAATTCCTCAACTTGCCTTTGGATTTCCTTAGTTTCCTCTGGATTGGCTCTATAGGCAGGTCTGTTTGGCAGAACAGCTCCTGGAACGAAATCTATTTGATGTTCAATGCCTCTTAGAGGTGGTAAACCTGGGGGATCTCCTTCAGGAAACAAGCTAGAAAATTCTTGAAGTAAAGATGCAACTTCACTTGGTAAAGTAGATGGTATGTCAGATGAAGAGAATAGAGATTCTTTGTAAAGCAAGATATAAACATTTTTGTTTGAATGGATAGCATGGAATACCTCACTTTGAGATGCAAAGAAAGCGTTTTTCTTTAGGGATGGCTCAGCAGAGACTTTGTTTTCTTTTGGTTCAACTTTAAGATGAGAACTTCTTAGTTGGTGTTCTTTGATAAAGATCCTTTCTAATTCCTTTTCTTTTGGATCATTGTAGCTTTTTAACATTCGTTGTTGATCCTCAAAGACTTTGTGCGGGGGTAAGGCATTTAATTTGAACAGTTTGTTGTTATGCCTAAAGGAATATCTATTTAGGTAACCATCATACGTAACCTTGTTGTCAAATTGCCATGGTCTACCTAATAAGATATGACTAGATTGCATAGGGGCTACGTCACATAACACCTCAGCAAAATACCCACCAATTGACAAAGGAACTAGAGCTTGCTTTGTTACTTTAACTTCACCACACTCATTAAGCCACGTAAGTCTATAAGGATGGGGGTGATTCAATAAAGGTAACTCAAGTTTCCTAACAAGTTCAAAACTTGCCACATTGGTACATGAACCGGAGTCAATGATTAAAGTGCAGACTTTCTTTTTAACCATACAGTGAATGTGGAATATGTTCTCTCTTTGTATGTCAGGTTCTTCAGTTTTAATTTGGGCACTTAGGGCTCGACGGACAACTAAGAACTCTTTTGTTTCACACTCATTAGTCTCTTCACTAATCTCTTCTTCTTCCTCACACGTTTGCTCAATTTCTTGTTTTTCTTCACTCTCTTCCAATTCTTCCTCAGAATAATACTCATTAGACTCTTCAATAAACATGATGCGTTTAGGGTTGGGACATTGATTAGCAAAATGACCTTTTCCTAAGCATTTAAAACATTGAATATCACGAGTCTTAACATTAGGCGTACCTTCCACCTTGGCTTTGCCTTTATCAGTAATTGGAAACTTTGGACGATTTTGGATGTTCTGGGTTGATTTTCCTTGGAATCCACGGCCTTGACCTTGTGGTGGACGGAATGGCGTCCTGGGCTGTGTTCTAGGAAAACTCAAAGGATTAGTCCGAAAAGAAGGGTTGGAAGTTTTTACCTTCAATTGTCTCTCCACTTTCTCAGCGATGTGAACCATAGAAGTCAGGTCAGAGTAAGGTGTGAGTTCCACCTTGAATGCAATCTCTTTGTTCAAGCCAGCTAGAAATCTAGCCATTGTGGCTTCCTCAGCTTCTTCTATGTTAGCCCTGGTAAGCAAATGTTCTAACTCTTTATAAAATTCATCGACAGATCTATTACCTTGAGAAAGTTGTTGCAATTTCTGGAAAACGCTTCTTTCATAGGAAGGAGATATGAATCTCTTCCTCATCTCTTGTTTCAGCTCGGACCAAGTGACAACAGGGGGTTGTCTTGTTCTCCTCCTGGTGTTCTTCAATTGTTCCCACCAAAGTAAAGCATAATCTACAAATTCAAAAGTTGCATACCGCACTTTGGCCAATTCAGAATAGTTAGTGCAAGAATACATATGATCTACTTTTGTTTCCCATTGCAGATAAGCTTCAGGATCACTTTTCCCTTGGAAGGAGGGAATTGTCAGTTTAGTAGTAATGAACTCTTCTTCAAGATGTTCATTCCTATCAGGTTGACGTTCATCATATCTCTCTTCTATGTAGGTTTCTTCATTATACTCAGGGAGACTATCAAATCTTTCCTCAAAAGAAATGTTCCTACGACCACCATTACTACCTCGACCTCGACTTCTACCTCTATGTGATGTGACTCTTCTAGGTTGAACATAAGACTCATTAGCATAAGAGGTGCCTTCTTGAAAAGGTATACTAGGTTCCTTTTGATCTGAGGTTGGCTTTTCTACGTTGTTTATCCTTTGTTTGTTATCCTCTATGTCACTTCTCATTAGACCAAATTGATTAACAAGGAAAGTGAGGGTTTGTTGGATATTCTCTAGGGTAACAGGGACTGGGGATGGGACAGGTGTAGATGGGGACGGGGATGATGCATTATCTTTCTGTTGGGGACCCATGATTCAGAAAACAATCTCAAAAGCCAAATAAAAGATTGACAAGATGCAAATACTCTACTTTATGTTGACAATTGTTTAAAACAGCAACTTGGACTATTTCTCCTAAAGATTCAAGTAAATCACAGAAGTCAAATTGTTGTTTGAGCTGAAAGAAATCTACGGGGTTGTTTTTAAGACAATACCTCAATTTACTTTACAGCTTATGCAATTATCAATTGTAGTAAAGCGAAAGTAAAGACACACAAACAAAGTGCTAGCAAGGGTTTGCTTTAGAAACTTTCAATATTTCAAAACTACAACACTTTGGGGTTTGGTTTGGGTGTTTTCTTTCTTTGGAGCTTTGCACGGGATTTTCCCTTTATGAAACGTTTAACTTTGGGCTTTTCCTCACTTGGCTTTCTTGTGCAATTCTCTCTTTGTCTTGCCTCTTACTTGTTGACAATTTTTGGCTTTTCTCTCGCGTATTTCTCAATCAAGCTTAATTTTCTTTCTTTGGACGGTTTTGCTTGATTGTTGTGAGACTACTGCTCACGGCCTACATGAGACATTGCCCACGGCCTTTAATTGCACAAGGCTGGTTGTATTTGGGATTTGAAAGTTCCTCGTACACAACACGGCTAAACACTATGTAGTGGGAATTCAATTCACAATCACAACAAGATCAAATTGTATATAGTGCAATGTAAGTTCAGAAATTGATCTAAAACAACAATGGGAAAGCTCTTTAACAATGTGGGGCTTAAACAATTCCTAAATTTCAGAATATATCTAAGTCCAACAAGTTGTTTGAAACAATTGAAATCAACAAAAAGATAAGACTTTTAGCATATAGCAAGATTTCAAATGAGCTTTAAAAGGTTGTGTTGATCCACACGGTCTTTGGGCAGGTGTTCTTTTTCCTTTTTCTGTTTTTGGATGCAAGTGACCTAACTAATTCTAAGATGGCTAAATGCAACTTAGTTAAGTCTAAAGGGAGTTCACAAGGCTGGTTACTAGTAACTAATGGAAAATTAGTCTAGATGCAACTAGGCTATCTTGTTTTGTTTTGTTTTCAAGTGAACTAACTTACTTAGTTTTTGTTTTGGTTTCCTTGTTTGATGCAATCAGATTCTAACTAAAGGAACTAGATGCAAGTGTTTAAAGCCTACTTATCAAACGTTCATGTACTAGTGAGACTAGGCAGCACACTCTATTTAGCTAAGCTATTTGTTTTGGTTTTTGTTTTCGGTTTTCTAGTGCCAAACTAATCAGCCAACTAAAATACTTAAAGTATGATGTAAACTAGCCTAAACTAAGCTAAACAAGGCAGAACTAAAAACGTTGGACAGCTTGGACAAAAGTTACTAAAAACAGAATTCTAGCTATTTGATTACTAGTTAACTACCTACTAATCTATTTTGTGTTCAAGTTTTCTGATTTTAATGACTTAACTAAACTATCACTTAAACTACTAAATCAAGGTCTAATGATGCTTATCTAAGCTAAACAAGGGAGTATAGAAAACGTTTGGACAGTTTGCACTAAGTTACTAAAAACAGAATTTTTTAACTATTTGTAAACTATCAACTATTCTAGTTGTGGTTCTTTTTCAAGTTTTCTGATTCTAAGGACTCAAATACTCTAACACTTCAACTACTAGATTAAGGTCTAATGAAGATCAACTAAGCTAAAAATGGCAGCATATAGAACATTCAAAACAGTTTGCACACATGAACACAAAAACAGAATTTAAACAACTTTTTTTTCAACTACTATCAACTAACCTATTTTTTTGTTCAAAGTTTTCAGTTTTATGAACTAATCTAAGCTTCCATTTGAACTAGTAGATTAGGACCTAATGAACAATATCTAAGCTAGGGTGAACACATATAAGCTGCAAACACACGGTTTTGTTTCAAGATATACAAACAGGTTCTATCAACACTAAAGTCTAGTCTAAGTTGTTTTTGTGGGGTGTTTTCGGTGTTGTCACTTAACTAACTTACCAAACTATATTACACTATCTAACAAACACTTTAAAACATAATCTCATTACCTAAACAAGCAGATTCAAACGGCATGAAAATCAGTACATCATACGGTTTTGGGCAGCATCATGTCATATGCAAATTTAACAATGTAATCATGAATAGAAGACTAACCAAAGCTCTGATACCAATTGATGAGCCAAATGGGGGCTGAAAACGTTGCCAAGGATGTTGTCCTCTATTCCAAATTGATTTGAACCCAAGCTATGTCAAAGAACATCTTAAAGACACCCTTTAAGCTTTAACCTTTGTTCTTGGCTCAATCTATGCCAAACCTCTTCCTCTTTGGCACTCCAACACACCTAAAACCTCTATGAGACCCTAAGATGCTTGTAAACCAAATAAAGAAGTAAATGCAAACAAGTTCTAGGCTGGAACTTGTATGAAAACCGTTTGGTGGCTTTAAAACCTCAACTTGAAATGTTGAAACTCCTTTGAAGGAAATTCTGGTTTTGTATTTGATAAGTGTTCATCTAATTACATTCAGGTTCTATTCTACTTATAGCACACGAAAATAAGGAAAGTACAAGGTCTAAAATACAAAGTACAAGCCTATGATTAACATGCTTTCTTTTGGAACAAGTTGGAGCAACTTTCGGTTGACAAGAGCTGGTTGCTTCCTCCTCCTTCTTTGCTTGTCTTGAGCCAGGTTTTTGATTGGTTTAAATGTTGAGCTGCTTGGTTTGATCTTGGTTTTGATTGGTTGCAACTTGTAGCTTGAATTTTCAAAGCATTTTTCCTTAGACATACGGTTCTTCTCTTGCTTGAGATTCATCCAAAATTCTGATTGGTTTATGGAGTGAGCAGCTAGCTTGGATAAAACTCAGCTTTGATTGGTTCTTGCCTTGTGTTGAATTTTCAAACATATTAGTTTATGAACCAGCCGAAATTCTCCTTGAATTTGATTGGAGCAGCTTGTTTGAATTTTCCCTACTTGTTTGTGATTGGATAAATCATTTGCTAGACTTCTTTTGATTGGTTGAAGGTTGAGCTGCTTCCTCATTCTTGTTTCAACGTGAAATTATAGGCTGAAATTGACATGAGTGCTTGTTAAGCACCTTGCTTGCAAGCTACTTGAATTCACTTCTTTGTTTGGACAAAATTCAGGTTTGGTTTTGCATCTTCAAGCCAAACGTGTACCTGAAAGGTTAGGGCAAGAATACAACACAAGCTATCCTAAAACAAAGTTAACAAACTAAGAATATTAAAAAGAACATATAAAGATATGTACAACATGCATTTGATACAACTAGATCATAGCTTGTATCATATAAACCCAATGGATGTCATCTTTGCTTGGCTCATCCTCTTCATGCCTGTAAAGGAATGATTCAACACAAAGTAACAATTTCTTAGCCATACTCCTTGTTATGGGACCATTGTGTGGCAATGATGTGTCATCGTCAGTGTTTGGATCTACAAGGTTAGGCTGTAGCTCATCATTAAGGTCTTCTCCTTTACTGCTTTTTCCTGAAAGCACGGATTAGAAGAGGAGAAAAAACAACATTTAGAGGGTGAGAAAAGAACCCAGCAAGCATTATCACACATTATCTTTCTTACAGATATTAAACTGCAATCAAGACACGGCACATAAAGCACCTGCTTTAGTGATAACATTGCTGAAATCTGAACATCACCAAATCCTAGAATGTCTATACTGTCTCCATTAGCAATTTTTACTTTCTTAGGTGTTGGAAAAACTGTAAAGTTATTCATTTGTGACTTATCATAGGTCATATGATTTGTTGCTCCAGAGTCAATAATCCATGTTTGTAGCTTACCAGACTTACCTGTTCTGGCCATAGTAGCACGAATCTCACTTTCTTTGATCTGAGCTCTCTGACCTTCCAGCATCCTCAGCAATGCATCAAGTTGGGCTTGAGTAATTTTTGGTTCAGCATCTCTCTCAGTATCAGCAACAGCAGCTCTTGAGTTCTTCCATGAGTCTGCATCAGACCTGCCAGAGTTGTTGGATTCTGAACGGCCTGATGAGTTTGACCTGTAGTTATTGTGTTTAAAAAACGATGGTGGTGGTTTTATGTTGGATCCTGGTCTCCTGTAACACTCTTCTATAACATGACCCTCCTTATGACAAAATTTACAGTACTTTTTGACATAGCCACGATTGTCCTTTGCACCAGATTTCTTTGCTACCAGCCCAGCTGGGCTTTCCTTTTCATTTTCACGAACATGCAGGGCAGAAGTCTCAGAGGTCACCGTAGATGACACCACAGCCCCCATCATAACTTTCATGCGACTCTCCTCCTGCCTCACCTCTGAGAATGCAGAAGTCATGGTAGGTAAAGGCTTAGTTCCCAGAACTCTCCCTCGCACAGCATCAAAATCCTTATGCAATCCGGATAAAAACCCAAATAGTCTCCTTGTTTCTTTGATTTTCTTGTACAGTTGGTCGTCTGCTGGACATCTCCACTGGTACACTTCCAAAGCATCGATCTGTTGCCATACCTGTGACAGACTCCCAAAGTACTTGCTAACGGACTGATCCCCTTGTTTGATATCTTTCAACAAAGCCTCTAATTCATATAGTTCTGATATATTATCAGTTTTTGAGTACATTTCACGGGTGGCTTTCCAGATAGCAGCAGCAGTAGGGTATAGCATGAATGTGTGGCTAACCTCGGTAGTCATAGATCCTAAGATCCATGACATAATCATGGAGTTCTCAGCCTCCCATGTGAGAAAATTTTCATCAGATTCTGAGGGGATAGTCATTTTTCCAGACAAATAATCTTTCTTGCCCCGTCCTGTGATAAACAGCTCAACTGCCCTGCTCCAAGCCAAGTAATTGTTGCCATGCAACTTGTGATTAGTGATGGTAACAGGGGTTGAATCAACAATCTGTCCCCCAGATCCAGATCCAGCAACCTTTTGGTCCACCTTAGTAGAAGTGACTTCACTGCCTTGGTCAGCCATGGTGATTGTAGATGTATTTGAGTGGAAGCAACGAAGGTGTTTGATGAAGAAACGAAAGGAGATTTTTAGGTCTTAAGAAGAAAATGGAGTGAGAGATTAGTGATTGTAGAGATTGATAAAGACGTTTCTGAAGGTTGAGGAAGACGTTTCAGAAGGTAAAAAATCGTTTCTGGAAGAGAGATGCTGGAAAGCAGGCAGGAGTAAATGCCCTGTGTAAACAATTAATGTGAGTTGAAAGAAAGTTGAAAAAGAGGTCACCGCAAGCCTCGTATCAGCTGCCTTGGGAAGAGAAAAAATGTTTAAAAATTTCCGAAAGTACGAAATTTCACATGCAGCATGGATCTTTACATTTCGTGTAAAAAATATTACCCACTTGACACGTCGCTATCAACTTGACCGGGTGAGGACACGTGACTCTGAGGGAGACACGTTGTGATATTAAAGCAATATATTTTTGTCTCTTTCTCTTAAATGCAGAGAGGAAAAAAAACAATGCTGAGGATTTAATTAATATTTAGGTTCGCAAGCAAATTACAAATTTGCCCACCCCTTTTTCAGAACATTCACGGGAACTCCTTCACAGAGACTCCTTCGTTTTGGAGATTTGAGCAAATTGAGAAACAGCAGTTTTCTGCTAAAATTTTTTTTCTTCCCGAGTAAGTATCCCGTAGATGATGATGAAGAATTCTTGTACTGATCAAATCCCTCTCTTCTTATGGCTCTGATACCATATTGCAAAATATAAGACAAATGTATTGAAGAGAAGGAATAACAATAGATTGTATTGATGAGTCAATGGTATAGAAAGAACAAATGGAAAACTATGTTTCCTAGTTTACATCAAGAACACCAACTATCTATTTATACAATGTACAGAAGACAAAAGAATAAAGAATAGTTCCAAATAGTTCCAACGGCTCTTTTCTTCAGTAAGCAGGATGACTTCATCTGTGGAGCATTCAGTACTGTACACTCCTGTACAATAAGACACAACGGTAATATCACACATAAGCACATTTCTCCTTAATATTTCTACACAAACATATATATACATATATGTATATATGTGTATGAGAAAACAGAAAGGTGTCGGCCCTGGAGACTTGACGCCGCTGCTAATCTTCTCATCTTCAGGCCATTAATGATAAGGTGGGGGCTTCGACCCCATCAAATCGTTTGCGGATGTCGTCCACAATGCCTCTAAGGGTGATTTTTCATTGAAGAACGTTCATAAACACAAAGGTATGCCCTCGATCGAGATTTCCGAGGATGAAGAAGTACTACTGATCGACAAATTCAAATATGCGTTTGTTGGAACTTTTTGGAGAGGTGCGCCATCTATGAAGTTAATCGCAAGGTTGTTGATGGCATTGGGATTCTTGGAACCCCTAATATTAGATTCTTGGATGACACGTATATTCTGATCAATTTCGACATAGAGGATGATTATCAGCGCTGCATGACAGAAGGGCCCTGCATGCTATTGCTTGTATGATTGGACATCTTGTTCAAGTGGATTCTGCTATTCTGAGTTTCATCCGCCCTTTGTAACGCAGGTTTGTGTGGAGGTAGATGTCTCACACACATTGCCTTCACGTCTTCACATACAGTGTGGTAAAATTCTTTTAAGTCTGTGGTTTATGAAGATTTACCTAGATACTGTACGCATTGTAGAACACTAGGGCATCAACTAAGTCAATGTGGTATCCTGCCTCAGACAGAGGAAATGCCGAAGCACTGAAGTGCCAATGTTCAGGAGGATAGGCATCCGACTGAGAAGAAAACAATATGGAAGCCTAAATTAGTGCAAGATCATCAGCCTGACACTACAATGGACTCCAATGAAATTCCAACATAGAGCATTCAAGGACCACAGGTAATCCACGACATCAACCTTATTCCATCACATGTCCAAGATGTCACTCGCTTGCAGAAAGATCATGAAGATACTATGAACAGACAGATAAAAATGGATGAAGAAGTTGAAATTTATAATTGTTGAGATTCTGACGTCAGTAACTGATGAGACCAAAGTTCACCTGCTCGGGTAAGACAAGACTTTTAAGTTAGTCAATAACGGTCAACATAGCTCAAGCTTAGCTAGTTGACTGGTCAACCTCGGCCCAATCCAAGGGCTGCCTCGGGGGAAGTCCACCCGGCCAGAGGCCGATGTCACCAGGGGGTGGTCATCTTCGGTATGGCTCGAAGTACACATGGCATAACCTAATCCGATTAGCCCCCGAAGCTCGGCTCGGCCAGAGGTCGGGCCCCAGTCAGCATGGTCGTCACCTAATCTGGTCAACACCTAAGGCTGAAAGGCCATGGCCGAACTGCTCTACTCATCCCGGCCAACTGCTCTGCTCATCCCAACTGCTCTGCTCATCCCGGCCAACTGCTCTCATCACCTCAACCAAACTGCACAGATCCGACCTGGCTAAAATTACACTTCGGCAGACTCAACTCCGCCACAGAATGCTTAAGCAGAGTCCTGCCATGCAGCAAACCTGGCCTCTTAGCCTAACACGTGGTGCCACTCGGCCTTCATGCAGATTAAAGACTGAAAATTACTCAGCCCTTCGTCTCCACATGTCATCCATGTAAAAAGGAGTTGCCATCACAGTAGCCCTTAGTTGCCGCGTGGCTATCATGAAAGCCTGAACTAGTTGGTCAGGTGTCATCACCACCTCCGTTCTGGGACACGTAGCTCTCAACTTCGACAGCTATAACTAGGAGCTTCGTCAACAGAAGCAGGACCAAGTCTTTTCGGACAAGCCCATTTCAAGCCACTTCAAGTCTAAACGACACCTCGGACTTAATAGTCCTCGGCTTGGCCATAACTGCGCCGTAGCCGACCCATATAAAAAGGTTTATACAGTCTTTGATTCCAGCATAAGCTATAGACTAAAATGCCCACAATTGACTTGAGCGTAGGAGGGTTTTCCCCGGGGCATTGACCCTCGGCCTCTAACGTTACCTTTCCTCCTCAGGTTCCAGTGACGGACCCTAACGGAGAGCTGATGTCATGCCACAAGGATCGTCTCCGATCCACCTAGTGAAGATCTGACTTCATCATCTGCCGCTAGAAGGAGGGCATTTACCTCCGTCTCCCCTAAAACAGCCTTCCAAAGCATCCATCGTTAGGAAGATGAATAAGAATGATCAGATAAGGGCCAAGCGACCTATGACCCCCAGGAGACATCGGCAGTCTCCTCGACCACAATCAGAACAGGGTTCTCTAGGTCCAGCAGAATCCTCAGCCCCCGCTGCTAACTTCACTTATGAGGAACACCTGTGAGCCATCTGCTATGTGGCCCAGAATCTCAACGTGTTCCAGGCAGTGGTAAAAAAATGAAGGAAAAAGCCCAGTTGCTGGACCCAGCGAGGTCCATCCCACTGACTCTCTTCAACGAAGAGAACTTATGGAGTACTATCCAATTCACCCTCAATATTATCCGGAGCCTCGGGGCGAGTTCATGGTCGAAGCCAGACACTTAGGACAGCAATCTAGCAGCCAGCACTTTATGTCCGAGCCTTTAAGAGCTCTGGACTATCATATGAAGCGCGCACAGAAACCGCTGCTGCTACTCAGACATGGCAGAGAAGTTGACAATGAGACCAGAACCCCACCTCGGGAAAATCGTGCTGCTCATCTGAGGCTGGGCGGCTGAGGCAAGGAAAGGGTGCCTCTGTTGGCCTCCAAGGCTCATATTCTATCCACTATGAGGAAGGAAGGCCTAGCAAGAGATCCCAGGCCCTTGTCAGGACCTATCCACAAAAGGGATCCCCAGTTATATTGCCTCTTCTATCATTATATCGGGAATGATATAAAAGACTGCAGGCAGCTCGCTCACGAGATTGAACGCCACCTTCTATAATCTGAGCTCAAGGCTGCATAACAGGCTGGACTTCACTCGGCATCCTCCTGATGAAAGGTGTTGATCTGATTACAGACGTTGGACACCTGGAGATGAAGACCCAGATGCGGCTAGGCAGATGCTACGCTGACCTAAACCTATAAGGCCAACCTGAGGGCGAAAGCCGACAACATTAAGGGTCATAACCCAACTTCCCCGCATGTATCCAGACCTCTTTTGTACATACATGTGCAAATATTTAGAGCTAATGCTTTATTTATCAATGTTTATTTCAAATTTGCTATTGCAAATAAGTTGCCTAGATATGAATCAAGATTCACTTCGGCCAATGGGGCACAGAGAGCCCAACAACTCTATTCAGACTTTTGGCCCAGCTCAGCTCGGCCCATCATTCTATCTCACATTCAGTCTGTGTTAGAGGCTTAATAATTATTCCTTCACCTTATGGTTCATGAGGAGGTTCATCTAGACTGCGAGAAAAGTTCTGTGCCTACTTGACGTCTACTTTATGGTTCGTAACAGAATTGGGACCCGACAAGATTCGTGCTTAGCCGATTTTAGCTTTATGGCTCATGAAGAGACTCGGGACACAAGCTTTCCCATCTCGGTGACATCAGATCAAGCATACGATACATTGTGCATCCAACGAGAGTAAAGGTTCACCTCGGCCTTAAGGCTTGTCATTGGTTCACCTCAGCGTGTATATCTGCTTTACGGTGAGCCTCGATCTTAAGGCTTGCTAGGGGCTTACCTTGATTTCCTCCAGGCCTCTACCTGATGGGGTAGAAGAGCCTCGGCTCGGACAAAACGCCCTCCCACGTTGGGGCTCAACTATTTGCTCTCTGACTTATGGTTTTAAGGGATCCCCCAGATGCAACAGGTTTCGCACCTCGGGAATAATGGCCTAAGTGGTCATCCCCGTTTTCTGCCTTATGATTTCAATAGAACCCCGAACATGACAGGTTTCACGCTTCGGCAAAATGACCTAAGTGGTCTCACTCCTCTGCCTTATGGTTTTAATGGGATCTAAATTGGCCGTTACAAGGGAAACCTGGCCTTATAGCCTCATCTCGGCTGCAAAAAATGATGTCTCGGCCATATAATCTCAGCTCGCCCTAATCAAAGACTAGATCTTAACGTCAAAACTCTCAAGTTAAATTGGGCAAGATGCTGCCCAGACCCTAATAGCCGAGCAAAGAAATGACGCCTTGCGGCAGTTAAATAGCCGAGCAAAGAAATGACGCCTTGCGGCAGTTAAGGAATTTCCTTGGGCTAATTCTGAGATTGTCCTCTCAAACATTATTCAGCCTGCCAACGGCTAAAGCAAGTCTACTGACTCAGCTCGGCAGACTTTATCTTTACTCTGGAAATTGGCTCAGCCTTGCAAGAATAACAAGTTCATTCTAAATTTTGCAGACTTAGTTTGTTTTATTAAAACTGTCTGCAAAGTTAGAAGTTTGTCAAATGCAAAGCCGACCCTGAATCTCGGCCACGTCAAGTTTGAAAACTTGGTTCAAAAAATATTACTTAGCGAAAAATTCTGAATGGAAGAGCAGAGCAGAAAATAGACTGAAAGCAAAGAGCTAAACTACAAGGGACAAAAGTGTTTAACACTTAGAAAATTTCATTAAAGGGTCTCCAGTACAAAAGATCATACAAAATCTACTCGGCCAATTACAAAAAGACACTAAGTCTACTCCTCGGCCTCCTTCAGATCAGCTCTATTCAGAAACTGCTCAAACTGAGACTCAAAATCTAGTCCGGCAGTTGAATTGTAAAGTTCAGTGAGCCGAGGATCTTCCTTATTCAGTTGGGGGCAGACCTCCGAGCAGACATCTATTTCCTTCGTTTGACCCATCTGCATGGCCGGGGCTTGCAGCAACAATAAGTTTTCTTCAAAAAGTTTTAACTTTCTGAACTCAGCTGCATTAGCTTTCGCCTATGCCAGTTGCTGAGCCAGGTCAGCCATAAGCTATACACTAAAATGCCCACAACTGACTTGAGCGTCGGAGGGTTTTTCCCAGGGCATTGACCCTGGACCTCTAACGTTACCTTTACTCCTCAGGTTCCAGTGACGGACCCTAACAGAGAGCTGACGTCATACCACAAGGATCGTCTTCGATCCACCTAGTGAAGATCCGACATCATCTTTCCATATGTCACAGTATCAGGAAGGGCAGGCTAACAATCATTTCTTGTTTCTATATATGGAATGCTGATTCATTCTATATATCTTGTTTCTTAATTAATAGCCGTTAAAATGTCTCATAATCATTTGTTTTTAAAGGAAAAACGAGCCTAATAATTATTATGGACGAAATAAAGTTTACCTAGTCGATATGCGTTTGAAAACATTGATGAATACCATTTCATACATACCTTGCTATAATTTGTAATTTTAAAGAGAATAAAAACATGTGTCGACATAAAATTTGATCAAATTACATCAGCTTATTCCAAGACTAAAAACAATCAATTACGCCTCCCTGAAAGAAGTACGTCATTGATCAGCTTCTGCAAGTTCTTGCTGGCAGCGCCTCCGTCTCTCCCACCTGCCGCCTCCGCCTTGTTCTTCCACTCGATGGCCTTTTTCCTCATCGCCAAACCTTTCTCTCCGACCATCAACTCCCTAACAAGGCCCTCAACCTCATCTCTCTTCACATCACTATTTATCTCCATTCCAATTCCCCATTTCGCACAACAATACCAACAATTCGTTTGTTGCTCCGCGAAGAAGGGCCAACAAACCATAGGCACCCCACTCGAAACACTTTCCAAAGTCGAATTCCATCCATTATGCGTCAAGAATCCTCTAATAGAGGGATGATTAAGAACTTGTTCCTGAGGGCACCACCCTGCCATTAGTCCTCTTTCCTTAGTTTCCTCCAAGAACTCCGGAGGAAGAATAGCCGAGTCGCCGGAGACCAAATCAGGCCTAATAATCCACAAAAACTTTTGCTTACTATTCGCAAGTCCCCATGCGAACTCCACGAGTTGATCCGGTGTCATGACGGTTATGCTTCCGAAGTTGACATAAACAACTGAGTTTTCCTCCTTTGAATCGAGCCATGCAAGACATTCGGGCTCTTCTTTCCAAAGATTCGATCCAAGAATCTTCAAGCTTTGGTCGGTGATCTCATGTTCGAGAAATTGCAAGGGTCCAAGGGTATAGATTGGAGGAAAGACAGATGAAAGGGAGTGGAGGACATCGCTTTCGAGTTCTTGGAATGTGTTTATGATAATGGCGGAGGCCTTTTGCATTCTGCCCATTTCTTGAATGACAAATTTTACCATGAATTCATCAGAATTTGTTGTTCTTATAAAGGTGGGAAGATCCCTCAGGCGGATGCCTTCCATTCCAGGTATCCAATCCAAAACTTGCTCAAGGTATCCGTTTGTTAGGTAACTGAAATCTGTAAAATACTAAAATTATAAACTTGCTTGCAATTTAGATTGGGAGCAACATGTCGCAGATAACAACAAATGCACATGTACTATACTCTTTAATTGACAATAATACTCCTTACATCTCAAAAATATTGGTACACCCGATCAAATAAGTAATTGATCAAGCACTATCTAAAATTAAATTGTCAGAGTATTTTACACATTATTCCTTCGAATTTAGTCATACATAACGTGAAAACTATTTTGGCAAACTATTGTGCTAAATAATTTGAAAATGTGGTCTTTATTTAATGTTTGACCAACTATTTGTGTGAACAGATGTGACAATATTTTTAGAACAGATGTGTAAATATCATGATGTTTATGAATTACTCCTTGATGCATAAAAATTACTGAGAAAAATATTTTGATTTTCAGTAAAGCTATATGCTAACCACACTCAGATATTTGTATTTTCTGAAGGGACTGTTGATGCGGTTATAATTGTTGATTAATATATCGTTCTAGCAATCTTTAATTAATCAAACAAATCAAGGTGTTGCTATCACATGAATCACTAAGGACAAAGATGATAGAAACAACAACAATCATACTCAATATATCTCAGCGACATCAACAACTATCGCTAGGGTATGAAAAGGATGAGAGTGTTGCTGTCGCTAGGGTCTGGAGAGGGTGAGAGCTAGAAAAACAATACCTTCATCCAAAGGATAAAGAGTTTGATTCCAGTAAGGACTTCGGCTCTATACAAAGATGATAGAAACATGATAGTTTATTTCAAGATTCACTCTTATACAAATATGAAGTTCTTGAATAACTAAAAGCCTTTCTTTATTCCAGCTGGTTTTGTAAGCTACGTGAATTATAAAAGATAGTAGAAGATAACATATTTTACAATTTCTCAATCTTTTGAGATCCTCAAAGTTGGTTAACCTTTAAGTTTGTCAAATTTAATATGATGATAATCGTTAGTCATCGATCAATAATAGAGTAATATAATATTGAATAACTGGTGGACTTCCTATTTTCTGACATTTATATGTCAATTCTCCCTTACCTTATATATATATTTTGGTTAATATTTAAATATTAATACATAATAGTTATTCACTAATCACATTAAAGTTCAGACACAATACATAATTGTTCATTAACCACCACATACTAGGTATTCTTCCTTATCTTTTATACATTTTATTTGTTAATAATTAACTATAATATATACTAATTGTTTATTAACCGCATTAAAGTTTGTCTGAACAGGTGTGCTCTCCTCAGTCTTCATAACCTACATAGTGCAGGAAAATAGCTTTATATTTCGCTGCTGAAACCATGTTAGACTGCTTTAACGCAAGAAGGTTTATGCCATATGCAGTTACTAGATTGGTTCAAATGTCTAAGAAAATAAGATATTACCCGCTAATGTATTTAAGGATCATATCATCTGTTAGTTATAATTTAATACCGGAATCATTCTACTTATATTTCATAAAATCCATTCTATATTACATGTTCTTATTATTGTATTATCTATGCAGGTATACAAAGCTGGAGGTTTTACTGGAAGCAAACTCTGTATCACTTGGGATGGAGGTATTGTTTGCATGCCTTTCACCCTCCTCATACCCTAACGATAACTTTTGATGCCGCTAGGATATACTGAATATGATTGTTGTTGATGTACATCTTTTAGTTATAAAATCATGTCAACTATAGAAGTAAATCCGATGCAAGGTATTAAATAATTGTTAGCAAGGAAAAAGTTACTCAGCCTATGTTAGCAACTCCTAGTTTGGTCTGATGTATATTGTAAATAGAAAAACCATGCACCTAAAACTGTCTAGTAGATCGATTAATCGTTCTAACGATCTTTAATTAATATCCCAAGTCAAGTGATTACAATCCATGCATACATCATTAAAAACAATATGACAAATACATATAATAATATATGTAGATATAAGCTTTTCACCTTATACTTTCGTTCTTAAATACCTACAGCTTCTCTGCATCTCCCTCGGTTTCCTCAAAGTTATATCAATTAAAAAAAATAGAAGATAGCATATTTTATAATATTTTGAGATTCTCAAAGATTGTTTTACCTTTAAGGGGAGTAATACCCTTTTCAATGAGCTGTCTGTATTGGAAATAACCCATTAAACCACATGCGCTAGCAGTCCAAAGAAAAGCAATAGGAACTCCCAACTCCTGGGCAGCCGCAAGAGTAAAACTCATAACCCCATCAGAAATTACACAAGTAACAGGCGGCACGTCCGAAGATAAAGTATCATTTAGCTTAGCCAAAAGTTCCTTAAAAAAAGGTAAGCAATAAGTGGTGGTGGATTCACAGAGGGAAGGAATGTCTTGTGTGATATTAGCATCTGAAGGAGGAAGCCCATCGGGAATGGTCTTGAACTGGAAGGAGGGGAGGCCGTCGAGCGCGGTGGCGCCTCGAGATCTGAGGAGGCGGTTGTGGTTAAACTCTGTGTTCACAAACGTAATATGAAAGCCGTTGTGATGAAGGAGTTTTGCTAATTTTAGCATGGGGTTTATGTGGCCTTGAGCTGGGTAGGGTATGCATACTGCATGAGGCTTTTTTGCCAAAGTAATGGAACCCATTTGGAAAAATTTATATATGTTTTGGACCAATTTTGGTATAAGATTGGAAGGTTTTTGTGTGGCTTAATTATATCATGTACCTATATATAGGCGCTACCATGTGAGACAGAAGTCGAACAAAACAAAGCCAGCACATTTGTAAACTTGAATTTCCCTTTTTGCCCCGTAGAGATATGATTACGACTCCCAAGTTTAGAAATAGTAAAGTCAAAATCATAACATTATTTGAATATTTCGTGAGACAATTGATGACGCATTTTGCGCGTCGATGAAGAAAGTGATGATGCGCGACAAGTTGTAGTATGTAGGCCTGAATTTTAAATGGCTTAATGCGGGTTGAGATTTGCTAACCCTACTTTTCTCATCCACTTTGTGACCACGCGACACGTGGTAGCAAAGAGAGTTGGTGAGGCTAGATGCGGGTGACCCTCATCTAGCCTCATCACCCTCTCTTGCTGCCACGTGTCGTGCAGTCATTCGTCAACGTATCCTATTTGCTGTGGGAGGATCATATCCCGCATAATGCAACCACCACCACTTTGGGATGTCAAATCTCTGAAGCAAATACCTAAATTCTTGGGCCGGCAGGAACTAAATCAAAAACTAAATGACTTTTTAGACAATACCATCTATATAAAGAATATTATAGAGTGAGTTTTTTTTGGTGTAATTCAGTATTTAATTAGATCGGATTAAGGTATGTAGTATTCAAGTCCAGATAGTAAAATTGTTTACATGCGCTAAATGTCATAATTTAGACCTATATTTTTCTGGAATAATATCTCGACTCGAAAACTAAATGATCTATATGAATGTTTGCTTTTTGTTTTGGTTGAATGCCGTAGGGGTAACTTTACCTAAAACAGAGAAACAATTCTCGTTCATCTATCTTTATTTATTAAATATAACTATTAACACGTGTTATAGTTATTTTAGACCATTTTAAAATACGGATCCACCTGGCTAAAACGTTTCACTGGATTCATTTTTTCCTTAAGATAATGTAATGATGGTTACGTGAATAAAACTTCTTTTAGTCACAATTGAAAAAGTCATGATAACTACTTCCAAGTAGTTGCCAAAAAGCTAAAGTTAGGAGGAGAAAGCCTTGTTTCACATATTTTTGCGGTTTCAACTACGTGTTTTAAGATATAATAATATAATTCAACGATAATGTACTCTTACGCTATGTCATAAATTATATAAATGCAGTCAAGAAGCATACAAGAACCGACCTCAGTGGCATAGTCTACTAGTAAGTGATAAGATGATTGGGGCTAAAGAACCCCGACGTCCCGAGTTCGAACCCGTGTAGAGACAATACTTTGTTGAAATATTACAAGGGTTGCTTCTGGGCTTCTGAATCTCGTGTGTCGTCTCTCTTGTTGGGTTGCTAGTAGAGCACATCCCTCGATTTACATCCTAACCTAGCTAAGGTACCTCTGGTACAGGTGTGGGAAAACTCACTCCCTTAACAAAGCATACAAGAGCCATAATATCAGAACGTCGGCTTTTGGAGTTATAAGATATCAAACTGTATCTGTAATGCGTACTAGAAAATGTTTTCCTTTAACTTTTATCTGAATAGTTACATACTTTCTTTTTTCTTTTGCATATGTTTGAATTACTTAATAAGATGCGGAACTAGAGTGTTAACAAACTGAGCGAGCTGAATGCTAGGTTTTTGAGTTTGGATTCGATTAGCTAAACGAACTATTCGGCTCGGTTCGTTTAGCTAAACAAGTTTTAAAATTAATTCGAGTTCGGCTCGATAACACTATATAACTATTTAAAATGAGCCAAATAGTTCATGAACAGTTTGGCTCGTTTAATTAAACGAATTCAAATATGTGTTTAAATTCGACTTGTTTAAGTAAAATTAACAAACGAACTCGAAGCAAATACGAATCGAACTCGAACAGTTCGCGAATCGTTTAGTTCGCTTAACACCCCTATGCTAAACTACCCAATAGGTACCCCCGAGCTCCCGGCGTTATGAATGATTGACATCCAATTATTGAAGCTTTTTTATACTGTAGTTGGTAATTAATTAACTTAATACGTCAACTATTGGTTAACATTACAAGAGAGAACATAACATTTTGTCATTCATCTTTAAAATATGTAATATAAAAATCACTTAAAATTTATATCTAATAAGCAACCTGAAAACAAAAGTGTCATTTCAAACGTGTTTGAGGTGTATAACACTATCTCCAACCTAAAACACCAAATTTTACACCAAATCACCTATTTGGTGTAATAAACAGTAAAAATTACTCCAACCACAAACACCAAATCCATCATCAAATAAGAATATTCCTGAAAGATTCTTCTATCATTCTATTTTTATTCATTATTATAAATAATTTAACACAAATTTAAATATAACGTAAGTATTCATTAATTCATTATTCATTGATTTAACTGAGGTGGAATAAATATGAAAATTAAAAATAAAAAAATTAAATTATAATTTTTTGTAACGATATTAAAAAAATTAAAATTATTATAACGAAATTAACGAAATTAAAATTTTATTAATATGCTTAAAATGATGATGTGGCGGATGAATAGTGATTTGGTGCAATGAATAGTGTTGCACCTATTTGGTGTAACACTATTCATTTGCACCTATTTGGTGTTGGGTTTGGTGCTTGGTTGGAGTGAATTTTTGCACCAAATGGGTGTTTTGGTGCACCCATTGGAGATGGCCTAATAGTCATTTAACTCAACATTTTCATTTTCAATGGAATCAAGGACATATTTTTTTTGACTTTGATATATGAGGAATAAATCAATATGATTCACTAAATTAGTTGTGCTTCTTATATTGTGAAGTAGCAGTTAATCGACACATCTTGATGTAATTTTCATTATGGGTCATCGGGAAACACTTGTTTCTAACATATGGATATGTTTGCGTATATCCAACCCCCATACCCCACTATAGACGTGAGTTTCTAAGGTAATGAGGTTATGTTATTGTTGTTGTAATAGTCATTTAACTCAAAAATCTAAACAACGGATGCCAAAAATATATGCACTACTTGGTGCAAATGGCTATTATGCACTTCAAATATGTTTAAAAGTTCAACTGTATCAAAAAGTCATCATACTGACTTTCATATTAAATATTCAAAATATAAGTGACTAAAGTGCTAAAATAATAGTAAATCTTAAGGAATGCGTTCCCCCAAAAATTTTTCGACCAAATTTAATGCCCATGGTCCACTTGATGTCAATTATGTCATCTTTCTAATTACTTAGCATAGTCTCTAAACTCGATTATACCCCATCTGTTTTAAGATATTAATCTAGTTAATTTTTTACTATAGTATGATTTTCTCTGTATTAAAAATATTGTCTTAGTTAATTTTTTAATATAATGTAATGCTAACGAAATTGGCTAGAATTATTTGTTTAAGGGCGTATTCGATGCATTAGGCTCTTCGTATTTGTGTAGAGTTGGGAGAAGAGACGGATCGCTTCGCAATCTGATGTACATAACTTTATCCTATACTTTTTGTACAAGAGACTGTTTCCGCGGTTCGAAACTATGACCTCAAGGTCACAAACCAAAAACTTTACCCGTGGCTAAAAGGTAAACCCTCCATAGAATTATTTGTTTCTCCACTCCCTAGAAATAAAAAAAGACATTTATTTATTAAAATCTTCATCTATCTCTAGCTGTTGTCTTGAAGACGTACCAAGTTTCAAACTCGTCCATTAAGGAGTAATATTCCCGGCATAAAAATTTTGATATCTCTACTATTAAATAAAGCAAAAAGTCTGGATTTATTATATTGTGAAGTCACAGTTGATAGACATGTAATTTTTATTATGGGTCATCGGAAAACAACCTCCATGTGTTTCTAACATATGAGTATGATTGCGTACATCCGACCCCCATAGTCCGCTATAGACGGGAACTTCTAAGGCAATAGGGTAATGATGTTGTTGTTGCAGTAAATCTCTATTATTGAATAAGACAAATCAAATACGCTGTATTCACATGTTCGAAGGAACTCTAGGCTGACCATCTTTCCGCTACAGGCCAGCCGCCAAGGGTTGCGATCGTCAATTTGCTTACAAAAGCCTTCAATTTTGGCCGGCAAATAAAATTCCGGCGGCCGACGATTGTTACGACTTCAAAGTAGTGCTTTATGCTCGATACCTTGTGATGTCGGCGTACTTCATTGAATTATTTTCCCTTTGACTAAAGCTCACCTTGAAAAACCAATGCAATATTTGTAAAACTTAAATCAAAAGGTCATTGATGGTGTTGAGGGTTCACATCATCTTAGCTCCAAACATCATATGATGCAAATTAGGAATCAAACGACTACTTAAATTAGATGATAATTTATACACTGACACCGCAAACCAGAAGCATTAAAACTTGTGCATATATAAGAGGAGTCGGAGTTACAAAATCAATAAATAGAAAACTTATACAATAATTTTAATAAAACCTACACGATAACCTGCGTCAAACAGCATTGTTGATGATGTAAATTAGGAATCAAACGGCTACTTAAGTTAGATGATAATTTATACAGTGACTCCGCAAACCAGAAGCATTAAAACTTGTGCATATATAAGAGGAGTCAATTTACAGAATCAATTAGAAAAATTATACAATAATTTTAATAAAACCTACACTATAACCTGCGCGTGAAAAGGATACTGTGCATGTACCTCACAAACAATACGCTTTTTTACCGGTTGTGAGTAATTTTTTTGTCTTTCTGAAAAGTCTACATATTTATATAACTTTTATACAATAAGTTACCAAACTTACACACGTGCAAATAATGCACATAGGTTCAATGAATTCTATTTACATTTATCTAAAACTTTTTAGTCACCCCGAAAGGGAGAAAGATTGCATGACCCGAAACAGTGGGACGCTGCGGTGATGTGGTCAATAAAAAGGTGACACGTGTCAGATCTGCAACGTCTTTTTTTAATTTTCCTGTTTTTCCTTTATCATCCAAAATTTATTTTTCAATTCAGATCGTGCCTCTTCACAACTAAGAGAAAGCCAGAAGTAAGGGCGACTTCTCCCATCCGGTCGCCCCGCCAAGATCTTTGAGAAGAAGAAAGTACGATCCGAAAATCAACACAAGTCCTAAAAGGTAAAACAGAGAAGAAGAAGCAAAAATCTTCAACACAACAAAATAAAACAGGGTGATTTCACCTTGCAAAATTATTAACCTCAAACCTGGACATGAAGAAAGCAAATGATAGAAATGGATGTCAAGAGAGATTTAACAGTAGAGAGATGTGACCGGAGGGAGAGGTCGGAAATCACTTCTCGCCGGAGAAGAGAGGTTTTCGCCGGAAGTCACCATTGCTTCTTGCTTTCTCTCAGTTCTTGCAGTAGGAAGAGGCACGATCTAAAAATTTTGGGGATAAAAGAAAAATGGGACTAAATCAAAAAAAAAAGGTGACAGATCTGCCACGTGTCGCTCTTTTATTGGCCGCGTCACCAAACGTCTCACTGTTCCGCGTCATGCAAACACTGTTTCCCCGAAAGGAAGAAAGAATGACTCCACTATTATAATTTCCGACCCTTTCTAATTCTGACATTACACCACTAACTTTTGCTACACCTCACTGTTATCCCTCAACGAGATAAGATCAATCAAAAGACAAACTTTGAAAAGCCACCCGCATGGCAATGTTAACTATTATTTCACTTTTGTTTTGTTAAATGAAAAACTTTTTTATTAAGATTTCATACATTATACATTCTCTTTTTATAATACAAATACAACTTGTATACTAAATGAGAAGATAAATAAGAATACTTAATTATAGTTTAAATTTGATTCTCGTATCACTTTTCTTTAATCTAAGGAGGTCACATCCAATCATATATAATCACATTTTTAACGTTCTTCCTCAATTTGAGTAATGAGATCGTTTATACGCACTTGGACAATGCTGAGTCGAATATTGGTCCAGTGACTGTTTTGGTTGAAATATCTGTCAGTTGATCTTCGGTCTGTACGAACGGAATCTCGATGACACATTCTTCGAAGAATGAAGTATCGATTCAGACCTACATGTTTAGTTGAAGTTTTTCTTTAACACAATGTCTTTCTTTGAAGTTTTAGGATTCAAGATGCTAGAAGGATCATACATCGTATAGAATAGTGAAATATACAGAGAATGTGAAAAAACTAGAAGCAACCAGGACCAAAGAGTACAAGACAATGATGGAGAGAAACTAGGATACATGACATTAATTGAAAGCACTAACTAATAACGCCAACTATTTTGGGACATTTAAATACAATTAACCTAGACGAAGTAAAATAAGTAACTAAGCTACTCATTGAAGTATAAAGCACTAAGAAAAAGAAACATTAAAGGATATGCAAGTAACTAAAGCTAAGTAATCAACTCATAAGCAAGTAAAATATCTACGAACAAGAAAGGAGAAAAGTATCTAAATTGACTTATCACTAATCAAGTAATCATGCAACTCATAAACTAGACAAACAACTAAGCTAATAGACTGAAAATTACCTTCATCAAATGAAGTAAAAAAAAACATTGAAATCCTCACTAAAACGTTTTATCAAACACCTTGTCTTCATGAAATTCACCAACATCCAATTGCATCAATTAAAACAAAATGAAAGATATAAAAGATGGAAGAAAAGAGACTGCACTTGAATTGCATTAGAAATCAAAGTCTAAGAGATATAAGAGGATTTGAGTTAAGAGAGAAAGTAGAGAAAGAAAAGTAAAATTTCCTATGTCCAGAGATAAAATATCAAAAGTCTAAAACTCATAAATAACTAAATGAAGATATTAAAATATATAGAAATTTGAGTATTTATAGCCTTGCGAAGCCGTTAGAACTTAGACGCAACGAATAAGGAGCCTCCACGCCCTTACAACATTTTAAAAACAATATTTTGTGAGATTGGATCTCCTCACCCCCTCCCTCACACTCTCACATCTTTGCTCACCGCCAGCCACGTGGCAGCAAGGTGAGGTGGTGAGGCTAAATGAGTGTCACCCGCATCTAGTCTCACCACTCTCTTGCTGTCACGTGACGAACGTTGGGCAAAAAGTGTGAGGGATGAGAAGATCTACCCTATTTTTGTGATCCTAGCGAGCCCTCAAAGCAAACGTGGCGCTGACACGCGGGCTCGCCGCTACTCTTCTGTAAGTGGCATGGGCGCCTGATCATATAGCTTTCCCTCTTCAATCTTCTGTTGTTGCATTTAATCTTTTCGATAAACAATCTTCGTGTGTTTTTAACATATAGGTATGATTGCGTACATCTGATCTCGTCATATTCCACTATAAGCAGAAACCTCTAAGATAATGGGGTAACGTTGTTGTTAATGCAGTATTTAATCGGTACTCCAATTGATCCCTGCAATATAAACAACAACCAACAAGTATTCAATGCCAAACAAAGACAAAGCATAGTCTTTGAACTCAAATATGCAATCTTATATTATGTTATTCTAAAACTACATGAAACGTACTCTAAATGACACGTTAACATGTATAAAAATATAGACTAATATACACCCATGAGGGCTTTCAACAATTGGATTATCTAGATCTTGCATCATATATTTGCGAACTAACCATCTTCAAACCGTTGGTATTATTCCAACGGTTGCATCGTCAATCTTGAAAGACTTTTCTCTTACTTGCATTAAAAAATTTAACCTAAGTCAATAAAGAATTGACATATCAATAAGGTTGGTGCTTTTAAGAGAATAAAACTAACCTAAGTTAAAATTTGCATGTCAACGAAAGGATTTCAATTCAAAAAAAAAAAAAAAAGAAGAAGAAGAAGCTAACTTGGAGCTCATTGTCCTCAGAGTACGTTGCTCCGAAAATAAATAAAGATCAATTAGTAGTACAATATTATAATATCACATAAAAATTTATATGTTAACAAAAGGATTGGACCTAGTCATTTGATTGATTGACGAAGATAAGTAAGGAGCAATTACTAACAAAATAATACAATGTCATATAAAAATTTAGATGTTAACAAAGGGATTGGACATATTTATTCATTTGATTGGTTGACGATAACTTGCATTAGAAGTATTTTAAAAATTTTACATCGTTTCTGTGTGGTCGCAATTAATATATACATACTCCATCCGTTTACTTTTTTACTCTAGATATAAGGGTCTGAATTACGTGTAAAGATGTAGGTCATTGCAACAAAATAATTTTTTGAATTAGCATCAGTGAATGAATAATTTAAATATTGTTACTTTGTGAATGAGTTAAACTTTAATGTAAAGGTAGCATTCAATTAGCTGTGAATGAGGTTGGACAAAAACCTGCCCGAGCAGTCCCTAAAGTATTAATCATTCAGAACCGATCTTGCTTCACTAAGATAAATAATAGGAACAATAACAACCTGCTATAAAACAAATTTGTATTATTATTTTTGTATATTTTTCGTTCTCACAAATAAGTCGTTTACTTCTTTTTCATCATGACCAAATTAATTATAGCTTTCGTGTCTCTATTATTTAAGCAAGCGGGCGCATAGGAGCCGTATTGTTAAACTAAATGGTCGCCGTCAGTGTCATGTCATATTTTTAAACATAGTCTAAACAGTGGTAGACATTGCCATATTTGCTGTTTTATGATTTTGAAATTGTGGGTTTAAGCCGCGGAAATAGTCTCTTGTTCAAAGTGTAAAGTAACACTGATATCAGATCACGAAACGATCAGGTCTTTCTCCGGACGTTGCACAAACACCGAAGCGTAGTTCACATGAATGCTCTTAGTTACATATAACATTTCTTCAATTCGTATAAGCCGTGGAAATAGCCTCTTGCTCAAAGTGTAAAGTAACACTGTATATATCAGATCACGAAACGATCAGGTACTTCTCTGGACGTTGTACAAGCACGGAAGCCTAGTTTACAGGAAACCCCTTTAGTTACCTATAACATTTCTTCAATTCGTATGACTTTTGCGTAATTAGAGATATCCTAAAGCACTTTCAGGAGGATATTGTGTGTTTTAACAAGTCATATGCTCAGTCTAGTTTTTTAGAATTTAATAAAAATGATAAGAAACCAGAAAATCCTATTGATGCTTTTTAAAAACAATATAAAATCTTGCGGTGTGCCAGAGTATGTATGAAAAGATCAAACCCAAAAGTAATGCAAATGCAGAATGTTAAATAAAAAGTCAAACCATTTGATTGCAGAAATTGATAGTGAATGAAGGGAAGAGGAAATAAACTTGGTAAACCTGATAATTTGAATGTGTATACTTATCTATGAATAAACTACTAAAAGATCAGATTCATAAAACCCACATGACTCTTGAAAATAATACTATCACATAATGTTTTTTCATTAGGAATCTTTGTAATAATATGCAGTCCAGATGGAATTACTACGAAATTATTTCTCTAAGGGAAAACTACCTTACTTTCAAAATTCGCAAGTAAATTTCTTCTTCTACTATTATAACACAGTTCAGATCTGGAAAGGGTAAATGTAACGCAAAATATTAGGCCTCCGTCACATGTAAAAAAGCAGATTTTAAAGAAAAAAGATCATCACCCCTTCCTTTAAAAAACTACTTTTTTTACACGTGACGACGCGTGATTAGATATTTCACATTTAGACCCCACATATCTGAACCCCTTATAACAGGGATAGGATCCCCTCACCGTAATGGGGTGCGGTGACGCGTGACCGTGCGACATGTGGCAGCAAGGGGGGTGGTGAGGCTAGATGCAGGTGACCATCATCTAGCCTCACCACCCCCCTTGCTGCCACATGTCGCGCGGTCAAAAAAAGTGTGAGAAAAGTGGGGGTGATGAGATCCCAACCCCTTATAACAAGGGATAGGATCCCCTCACCGCAAAGGAGTGCGGTAACGCGTGACCGCGCGACACGTGGCAGCAAGAGGGGGTGGTGATGTTAGATACAGGTGACCCTCATCTAGCCTCACCACCCCATTGCTGGCACGTGTCGCGCGGTTAAAAAAAGTGTGAAAAAAATGGAGGTGAGGAGAATCGAACCCCTTATAACAATGCATGAATGCTGCGGTACGACTTGCTTTTCGTCTATAATTACGGCATGTAGAGTATACAGTTAGCCATTATCTCTTATACACGCAATCTCGGCCAATAACTATTTTTTTCCAAATTTATAGTATTTGTGGATACTTAACCCAACGAATTTTACACGTAAAAACTTGTCTTAGTATGTTAAGATATTAAAAAAAATTCCTAATTAATACGATTCCTCGGCAATCCTTTCCATAATAAAATTGACGCGGACCTTTTGAGACTAATTGTATGGTCTCATACAAATCAAGTCTCAGTCATCAAATAAAATATTTGTAGAAAGCGAAAGAAAGATATATTGATGGAAACAATGAAATGGGTGTTTGTAAATGACGTACCACTGAATACAAAAACTTATTATTCATGTATCCATCATAAACAGAAAAAAAAATATATGTGCATGTGAGGATCGTAGTATCTGCTTTACCTCGACCAAAGCTGTTTATGAATTGCAACAACATTAATTCCATCTATGGCATAGTATATAAAGGTCAGATGTACGCAACCATACAACACACGGATGTTGTTTTCCGATGATCCATAATAAAAAATGCGTCAAGCTGTGTCGATCAACTGCTACTTCACAACATAAGAAGCAGTCAATTTAACGAGTCATTTTGCTTTATTCCATCGTATTCCAAAGTCAAGGAAAAGTGTGTCCTTGACTCCATTGGAAATGGAAACTCTGTTTACGAAATGCATAATGCTTAAAACAAAGGATGCTTTCGTTGCAATAGTCTCCCGCGTTTGCGTAGGATCGGAGAGGGACTGGACGCTTCGCGATCTGATATATAAAGTCTTGCATTACACGTTGTGCAAGAGGCTATTTCCGCAGCCTGAACTCGCGATCTCAAGATAACAATGCAGCAATCTTAAGTTGCTCCAAGTAGAGCACTCTTATACTTAAAAACAAAATATTTCTTATTCCATGCAGATTTACCATGACCTCTTCCTTTATGAATTTCCCAAGATGAAGAAGGAAAAGATAATATATAAAATGAGTGTTTTAATTTATAAATAATATGAATCGTATGATCAAAGTTTAAGCAAGTAATGTTAATTTAGAGGTAGATTGGGTAGCAGACATGAAATAGGATATTCTACTTAATTTGTGTAATCCAATTTAGTACACAATTTAAAACCACGTCATTTAATAGTTAAACATATTCCTTCTTTCTGTATTCACTAGAAATGTCGATACACTACAAAACATCATAGTTTTAATCTAAAACCTGTATACAGAATTAAATACTGAAAATTAGACAAGAGATATCATCCGCATAACAAACTTTCTCCTTCAAACAAACCAGGCCATCGAAGAATAAGTTTTAAAATTTTAAAAACAGACGTTCCTGATGCATTAGGCTCCTGCGTTTATGTAGGATTTAGAAAGAGAACGGGTCGTTTTGCGATCTGATATACCCGTCTTATCCTAAAAAGAAAATTGTTTCCCAAAGTGAAACTTGTTACTAACCAAAGAGAAGGGCTTTAAATCACCAAGAAATTATAGCGTCATGATTGTCTGCCCGAACTTGCTTCCTCTTGAATCTAGCACGACGATTTTGGAACCAATTATAGACATTATGTTCGGTAATGGCTCCATGTTTTGCTAATTCAGCCGTTAATTCCTTAATCTTTCCCTTTCCTGGTGGGCTGCTATTTGCGTCTTCAAAAACGCGTTCCAGAATTTCAAGCTGCTTGATTGTAGGATTCCAACGATGCCTTGGAGTTGAAGGCATCATGTTACGTCCCATCCATCCTACCATCGAATTCAATGCATGCGAATCATGATTATAAGATGAACTCAAACACTTATACTTCTCGTGGAGTTGTTCACAGATTGTTCCATAAGCAGTTATTTGCTTCGCCAGCATCTCAATCTGTGCATCAGTCATCACTCTGATCGGCAACTCTTCACCGTTCGATCTGCCGTATCTCGCATCCAATAATTGCTCCTGTTGGTGATGGTGGTCTTCGCGGTTGTGATCCATTATTTCTGATGATTTATATGTAAAAACTAATTACTTAGACAGGTCATATGGTATTATACAAATCAAGATTATTACAATGAAAAAAAAAATTACGTTACTCCTTAGCACTAGGCTCTAGAGCATTTTCACTTGGGGCAAATTATATTAAAGCTATCACAAATTTTACCATGGTCAATGATCAAGTATGGAAAATTTATGGGCCCCTTATTTTGGTCAAGCACCCCATTGCTTGCATGCAGATAAAACTTATTTGTCATAATTTTATTGGACCATTAGCTGATCGATGACCACAATATTACTGTAAAGATTCATATGCGTGCGATATTCCAAACTATTAATGCATCCGCAGATCTTGAGAATCAAAGAAAATATAAATAAAAAAAGAAACTAATGATTTCATTGACTTCTTTGTTTAGATATGAATGATTTCATGGACTTTGAAATCACCCGTTGTCATTAGAGAATGCAGCAGATATATCAGAGTCCGAACCGGATCCTTTCATCGTCCGGTTAGAGTGATTCGACTTCATTCAGCCTCATATTTTCTACTGATCATCTTTATACCTTCTTGTTGTCACGTGTTAGTAGGTTATTTCGTCATTTACTCCTAATAGTGAAGAAATCCGGACTGTTCAAAGTCAATCTGTTGTAGAATATATGAGGTGCATACTTCAATGTTTTTTGGGCTTTCCTCTACAAATCCATCATTTTCGATCCGTATATCAAATGGACCCAAATTGGTTTGATGACCTCTGCTTCATATCCACGGTTGTAACTCGTTAGGTTACAGATTAAACTATACTTTTACCACCTCCGTCTATACAACAACAGTATTACTTCATTGCCTTAGAAGTTCCTGTCTATGGCGGGGTATGGGAGGTTGGATGTACATTACCATACTCATGTCTTAGAAATACACAGAGGTTATTTCCCGATGACCTATAATGATGCGTCAAGGTATGTCGATCAACTGATACTTCACAATATAAGAAGCGCAACCACTTTAGTGAGTCGTTTTGTTTTATTTTATCATATTTCAAAATCAAGAGAGAGTGTGTCATTAACTTTATTGGAAATCTAAACAACTACCTCCGCCTATGTGAATGTCAAATAACTCTTAGTTACTGAATCAGGACAACTAACGTGCCCATATGGTATTAATAATATAAGAGATTGGAGTGAAATATGAAATATTGTAACAGAAAAAGAGGAATTATGGAACTAAATAGAAAATCGAACCAGTATAAATGAAAACATCTCGCGGATATATTCCTTTTCACTGGTCAAAGAAAAAAAAAACTTTTTATCTAGTAAAAGTACGGTAAACGTATGATACAAGTCAATATTTCAGGTAATTAAATGATATTAAAAATGAATTAAATGATATATTCTACACATGTCACAATTTCACTGTTTCAACTTTCCATAGATGAAAGATTCCCTTGGGTAATGATATTCCGGTCTTTTCCGGCAAGAATATTGCATTATGATGTAATATCACATCCTTGAAGATTTTTAGATCTCTATTCGTGATCAATTCATTGAAGTCATTTATTTGCCGAGTAGTTAGATTTTTTTTTCAGCGAGTATTCATCTTGTAGCAAGTGGTAAGATTTATGTTTTATGATTTTGAGGTTATGAGTTCGATCAAATTGCTAAGCGATCTCGTCTTCTCTCTTCGGATCCTGCGTAAACACGGGAGTATAGTGCACCGAAACGTCCTTAGATTTTTTTCAGAAAGGTCGTTGATTATCAATATTTGAATTTTTAATTTATGTAATTTAACAACTCATTTACATTGTGTAAAACTCTAGGTGAAATGTTGTTTTCTGCATTTTAACCAAGTACATTACACGCACACATCACCCTACGGAGTCCATTATGTTCCATTTAGTAGGAAAACGTGTATCTAATCATTGGTGATTTATATATTTGAAATCAAATCTAATACACGATTCCCACATGCGCATAGTTGATTTTACTCCCATATTACATTTGTTTATAATTATAAGGGTCTCTGCCACATCCAGTCCCAAAGGTAGTATAGAGATGTAAATCTGGTACCCAACGACCTGCTAGCAGGAGCTTGGTCATATACACAGTAGTCTGCATAAGGAGCCCCCTAGCACTGCAGGCAAGCCTACAGGCGAAGGAAGCAGCCTCTAGCACTGCAGGCAAGCCTACAGGTCAAGGAAGCTCCAACACTATGCACTTGCTGGAAAGAGGCTCTCTTGCTTTTGGCAAGAATTGAACATCTGATCTCCCTTTCGAGAACTCTTATCCAGAACTAGTTGGGCTATATCCTGGAGACTACATTTGTTTATAATTAGACCGTTAGTATAGTTGACATATGGAAATTGGATGATTTTTTATTTAACTAGCTTGCCGTACAGTTGAAGTAATAAATACTACCTTTGGGCTTCCTTACTTCGCTTTTCATTCCTCATCAAAAGGTTAAATTCCTCACTCCATGTTCTTTTACAGTCTCAGTCCTAAAGAACATTTGTAGAAGATACAAATCAAGAGTCTAGCGGTCTCTTAGCTTGAATGAGATCTTATGCAGTGACCCACATAAGTTGTTCCTCACAAACCAGGCCTTCGGCTTAGCAGCAGAGGAACACCGCCCCCCACCGTTTTAGCCTCAAAGAATATTTGTGGATGATGCAAATCAGGAGCCTAGCGGCCTCCTAGGTTGATGGAGATATTACGCAGTGACGCACACAAGGTGTCCTCCCACAAACCAGGCATTCGGCCTAGCATCAAAGGAACACCCACACTATGCGTGTCCCTGGAATCGAACTCTTGATCTCTTAGAGTAAATCACAACCTGAGTACCAACTGGATTATGTATTGGGGCCGCTTTTCATTCCTCTATATTACGGGGGAGGTCTTTATTCTTTTAACACTATTCGGTAAGGCAAACTCGGACCAGGAAAGAAATCATGGAAAAGAAACAAAGTGAAAATTTAACTGCACCAAACAAATGTTTAGATTGTATCTAAATACAGATTTACCAAAGTGGATCTTAGAGCAATTAGTAAAGTTGGTTTGTGGTCTTGAAGTCGCACTTTTTGTCATGAAATATGTATACACTATATATAACAAGATTTTGGTTTTACGTGGTCTCCAAACCCACGCCTCCTTTCTCATGCTCGGGTTAATTGATCATGTTCTTGCTCTATTGCTGTAACTTCTTTAATATTGAACACTGGGAAGAGAGAAAAAAAAGTTGTAAAAACGTATGACACCTGTTGAGATGACGTCAATACCCACAATTTTGGTTAGAGTTAATTTAATGTTACATATTTTGAAGAACTCCGGTTAAAATGTCAAAAAAAAAAAAAAAATAGTTGGCAAAAAGTTTCTCTATAAGTAATTTAATGGCAATGGATATTCTTTGTCTTCCACTGCCGCTAGAAAAGATGACACTACCCCTGCAATCCGGATATGTTATCAAAGAAATTTACCCGAGTAGCTAAAACATTAAAAAAACGAATGGTAAAATGTTCATAAGTGGTTCATGTGATTCTTTGTCCAAAATTTTTATTTCATCAAAATTTGTTCTACAAATCGGCCAAAGGGGGCCTATTTATAGATGCCTAAAGACACTTAACATAACCAGATATTATCTAAAAGAAATAGCTAGAAAAACATTTGAATTGAACTTAAATTTGCTAATTGTTTGAATTCAAAAATAACTAGAAAATCCTAGCCAAAAATCGGTTGAATTCCTCCTTTATTCAGCCGTGTATTTGGTCATCAAATGAGGCCTTGGAGAGCTGATTTGATGAGTAAGATGGGGTTGAACTTGAATTCAAAAGTTGGGTGAAGTTTGAATTCAAGTTGAGTTTGAATTTGAGTGCACCTTGAATTTGTTTGTTGTCTACCCTCCTCCCATCATTCCATCCGTGTCTTGTTGAGGAATGAAGATTAGAAAATCTGATTTAATGATGATAAGCTGGCTGGAATTGAATTCAAATGATGGTTGAAGTTTGAATTCAAATTGAGTTTGAGTTTGAATTCTGTAGCGCCCCGCACCCAGACCTCGTCCGAATACGGTGCACCCGCCGTTCTTCACTAAGTAGAGTACAAAGCGTCATGCATAACATGCAAAAATCCATAACTTAGACCATGGACTTCCATGTTAACATTTAACCTGGTAGCAAAATTTCGAAAGAATTTAAACTTTTTAAATAAACATGCATTACGGAATAATAAGTCCCCAAAAGTAGTAGTCCACAAAACAACATAACCAAAATCCCAAAGAGTTCAACATCGTTCATAACCCCAATCTCTAAGGGTTCATATCCTTCTGGTTTCACAGAGTGTGTAGAGATGTAAATCAGGTTCTCAGGAGCCACTAGTAGAAGTTTGTCATAGCACAGGGACAGCACAAGGAGCCCAGTGACACCGAAGGAACAATCGACGGGCTGGTTTGTCAGCCTATCAGATCATTCCATGGGCCAATAGTGCTCCCATACTATGCAGATAGCTTGGAGGGGGTTCAAACATTCTTGCTTTCGACACTATTCGAACCCCTGACATTTCTTTCAAAACCTCCTACATAGAATCATTGGAATATGTCATAGGGACTTCTTTGTCCAAGAATAAAATATGGGTAGTAGTTGTCTTTTATTTAATAAATATAGACAAAAGAAAGAGACAGCATCTGTGGACTACATATTTTTTCTTTGCTTTTGCCCTCAGTGTATACTCCAGTTGGTATTCTGGTTGGAAATTGACAACAAGAGGTCATGAGTTCGAATCCAAGGACGCGTACAGTGTGGGTGTTCCTCTGCTGCCGACCAAAGGCGTGGTTTGTGGGGGGGCACCTTGTGTGGATAAATGTGTAAGATCTCATCCAATCTAGGAGGCCGTTGGACTCCTGATTTACATCCTCCATACAGCTCTTTAGGATTGAGATAGTGAGGAATCTTTAGGTTGGGTTCAACCTTTTGACAACAACAAAAGAAAGAGACAGTATCTGTGGACTACATGTTTTTAAAATAAAAAATCCCTCTACTTTATCTAATTTTTATTTTTTTCCCTTTTTAGGAACAACATTTTACACAGATCCAAAGACAAGGTATAGAGATTCGAACTATCCCAACACCAAATAATGCAATGCTATCTACATTATATTTAATTCAAATCTCTAACCTCTACTATTTTGTTTAGAAAATAAACATAGCCGAACACTATTAATTAATTCAGAACCATATAACCTCTTGTACAAAAAATGTAGGGAAAAACTGCGCATCTTAGATTGTGAAACGATCTGGTCCTTCTTCAGACTATGCAGAAACACAGAACACTAATGCACCAAAACAGTTTTTTAAAACTATTGTGCCGGTAGAGTTGTGAATAGGTACAATGAGGAGACAAGGATAATGGGGAAATTATGGATTTACAAAGGAGGATCCAAGCTTGGAAATACGGTCGGGGCTTGCGGACATTCAAGTTCGTATCTTGACTAAGTGCAATTTTTTTTTTTTTTCACTTGCCTTGGATATATAATAAAGATGCCATGTGTTGTTTGCTTCAGACCCACAAATTTAAAATGTTGTAATTAACATAACAATGATATTTGTGTAATAAAAAGACAAGAATAGAAGTTCTATAACAATAACAACAACATTTCACTATTGTCTTAGAAGCTTCCGTCTATAGCGAGGTATGAGTGGTCGGATGTACGCAACCATACACATGTGTTATAAACACATAGAAGTTGTTTTCCAATAACCCATAATGAAAATTACGTGTCGATCAAAAGTAGATTTGTGTCTACCTACCGAGAGGTTTTCGAATACCCCGAAATTGTTTTCTATAAGATCTAAGAAAAAATCTTACAAATTACACATATATAAAGAAGTAATCTTACTGCTATATTTTATATTAGTTAGAACGATCATAAATTTTCACTGCAACATAGAGCTCAAGGAAAAGTTCCTCATATGAAGTTGTTGTACACCTAACTACGTCCATGTATTATAAAGGCTAGCCTATGAAAGATCCCAAAAAAAAAAAAAAAATTAAATACAACAATGCCAAATGAAGGCCACACCGGATATAAACGTTATAATCCTTCTGTAGATGCACACCCCTCTGGATAGGGGACCAAGAAACAGCAAGAGAAATTCAAGATAAGATGAAGATGGTGACATTGTCTCTGAGAATACAAGTAAAATTCGCATCGGATATTGGGAGGATAGATTTACTAAACTTTGGGTTGAATATTTTAATTTTTGTCGCAGTCGAGGAGGAGACTTGGCAGATAGTCACATGAGGTCATATGCATGCACGAAGCTGGGAACAGGGTGCCGATGGAGTGGGTTGATTATTCGAAGAAAAATTCATATTTTGACATCGATTAGTTTACTGTCTCAGTTTTAAGAATACTTATAGAGAATATAAATCAGTTTACTCAACAACATTTTAGATGATATGCTAAGGATTTGGTATCCACAAGGTGTCTGAGCTTAGACCTATTCTGGTATAAGAGGCTAACGACATGGTCAAACGACCACACTGAGCTGTCAAGATTCAAATCGGCAATTTAGATATAATTTATCATACGAATACCAGTTAATTTATGCGTCGGGAGCAAAGTGGGCGTTGGAAAAGTACTTAAAAGTACTTGAAATCTTGTGATACAACCTTGTATAATATTATGTGACCTATTAGCGTCAGTTCATAAAAGATGCAACTTCTCCAACAAATGACATCTCTTTTCATTTTGAACGTCCATAGGTGATCTTGGGACGGAAAAGTCTGATGAAAAAGGTCCTTTCAAAGAGCCCTCTTTCTTTGTCGCCTAAATTTCTCCTATCTATCCTAGCATATCGTTTTTATACATTCAAAGAGCCCTCTTTCTCCTAATATACAGGGAAAAGCAAAGAGTGTGACCAATTTTGTGATTGAGAATCGATGTGCAGTGAACTTGGGCATCTAGATTGGGGTTTTTCCTGAATGCATGGACGCATGCCCCCACAGAGAAAGGTGTTCATGAAGCTTTCCATGCTCACTTAAGACTTTAGAGCCACACCACTTACTATCTACTCTATTGTCGGTTTCATAGCCCATGCATGCAATTAATTTCATGACATGTTTATTTAGCCACGTATTACACCTCTAGCTACTATCAAGTATGTACAGATGAATATACTACCTACTACAGCTAATTAATTATAAATGAATATGACAGGAAAGAGAAAATAGAAAATATGAGAAATATTTGGAGAAATAAATATGAAAAATTTCAGAAATTATCGACAAAGGTAACGTGTTAAACTAGGTAGGTATACAAAAACTTACATAGCTATACAGATAACGCACGTGGGCCATCATAAACATAGAGTAGCTTGCTTACCAAATGTAAGCATTAAAGGGAGCATGACAGATTGGTTTTAATTAATCTTTTGGAATCAATACAATCAAAATTAATTTTAGAACCCGTGAAACACGCATGTTGTACACTTAAGGGACAGGTATCTTTTGTTTGACCAGTAGGATGAGGTATCTAATTCCTACAAACATATTGACATTTATTATTTGCAAAATTATTAATCAACAAACTACCAAAATGTATATAGTGTTTGTTTTGGTTTAGTTTTGTCCGCATGTAAACTGTAGGTGCAATTACATGTTAATCACGAAATACAGATTGATCTCTTCTAACAAATTCTAGATATTCAAGTTGAGTTGGTGTCGAACTCAACATCTCTTGTTTAAAAGACCCAAGTATTTGTCATTTGGGCCAAACCAAATTGGCATACATATATAACTGTAATTATTCCAATATCTAAAAAAGCATTCTCGGTGCACTAATCTCCACGTTTACGCAGGGTCTGCGGAGAGACTGAATTCTTTGCAATCCGATGTACGCAGTCTTACCCTATACTTTTTTTTTTTTGTAAGAGCATGTTTTCGTGGTTCAAACAGTGACCTCAAGATCACAAGCCAGTAACCCTACAAGTTACTCTAATGCCCGCCTTCTAATTAATATATCTCATAACTCATATAAATGTGATATCAGCTCCATCGTTTTTGCATTTATTTTATCTTGCTTGCATTTCTTTCCATTTCCAATGGAGTCAAGGACACACTCTTCCTTGACTTTAGAATATGATGAAATAAAGCAAAATGACTCACTAAATTGGCTGCACTTCTTATATTGTGAATTAGCAGTTGATTGACATTGCTTGACTCATCATTATGGGTCATCGGAAAACAACCTCTGCGTGTTTCCAACACATGTGTATGGTTGCGTACCTCCGACCTCTCATATCCCGTTACAGGCATGAGCCTCTAAGGCAATGGGGTGATATTGTTGTTGTTATGTTGTTTGCATTCTCAAATTGATGCAATTAGAATAAAATTTTCTAATATTGTCGAATTCATGTATGCTTATGTCCAATTGGAGTGCACATGAAGACGTGAAATTTTGGTTGATTTAGGATCGTGAAGGCGGCTCTGTTGAAATGGAGGAAAACTTGACAAACCAGAAACCTGCAAAATCACAACATGACATGCATTAGTCTGATATAATAGAGACAATAATTGGGGATGAGATCACCTCATTCACTTTCTTTTCACTCCACGCGTCACAGCACGACACGTGGCAGTAGAGGTGGATGGTGAGGCTAGATGAAGATGACCCGCATCTAGTATCACCAATCACCCCTACTGTCACGTGTCGCGCATTGACGTATGAGGTGAGGGATTCGGAATGAGGGGATCCTAACCCCAATAATTGTGCTCATAGCTGACTATATCTAAATTCTCCATGAGAAAATATGATGCTTCCTAGTGGAGGATTTACTCCAAGAATGTATAGTCCCCAAAAGACAGGTGTTTACACATGGATTCAAGGCCACTTTTGCTGTCAAGTATTGTTTACTTTTGATGAGGGAGTAGGTTCTCCCCCACCTGTACCAGAGGCCCCTTAGCCAGGTGGAATGTAAATCGAGGGATGTGCTCCACCGGCAGCTCTGCAAAGGGAGAGGACACACGAGACTCAGCCAGCCCAGAGGCAACCCTTGTAATATTTCAACAAGGATTGTTTCCACACGGACTCGAACTCGGGACGTCGGGGTTCTAGCCCCAATCACCTTTGCCACTTACCACTGGACTATGCCCCTGGGGCCAAGTATTGTTTACTTGATAGCGCAGCCATTGGAGCAAAGAAAACGCGCTAAATTAGTACCAATTATACATATTTTACTATTTCTTTAAAACGACTATAAACATTTTAATATAAAATAATGTTATTTAATAACATGAAACTCCCATGTTTTTTACATTTCTAATGTGAAACCCGTCACTCAAAAAAAAAAAAAAAAAAAAAAAGCTGAAACGCACCTGATTGTGTACAGATTTATTGCTATTCGTAAAAGGCTAATTAATAGAAACGTTTAACGGTTTAAGTAAACAGAATCTAAAAATGATGTTGAAGATGAATTTCATATTGGATAGTTCAAATATACGCTTCATGCGATCAAAGAGAAAATCAACCAAGGAATTATTGTTAATCCAAAGATAGAAAATTTTCTCGAATAAGTTAATAGATTTCGAAACATAAATCATGTTTTTTTCAAAATTGAATCATTAATCTAAAAATGTCTCACTGAATAACTGTTAAGACGTTCGTGTATTAATCATCTATATGAATCTAACATGTTCGTGCAACTGACTGAACTGAGAAGATAATTCGACATCTCAAAAGTAACTTTTTGAAAAATTTAACCCCTAATATTGTTCTCCTATACTACATGTTTCTTGGCAATGGCACCACTCGTATACCAACTATATCATATTGGTGTCCTTATAGCATAATCCAGTTGGTACTTGGTTGAAATTTGCTCCAAAAAGTCAAGAATTCGAATCTAGAGATACGCATAGTGTGGGTGCTCTAATGCTGCTAGACCGAAGGTCTAGTTTACGGAGACATCTTGTATGGATCACTGCGTAAATCCTCACCTAACTTAGGAGGCCACTGGGTTCCTGATTTGCATCCTCTACAATGTTCTTTGGGGCTAGGGTGCTTCAGTGCTATTAGACCGAAGACCTAGTGTACGTGGGGCACCTTGTATGGGTCATTGCGTAAGTCATTACCCCTGATTTGCATCCTCCACAATGCTCTTTGAGGCTGGGGTGCTCCACTGATATTAGATCGAAGACCTAGTTTATGTGGGGCACCTTGTGGGTCACTGTGTAAATACTCACCCAACCTATGAGGTTTACTGTGTTGGAATTTACATAGTAAATCCGTTGCCCGAGGATCGCTTAAGAGAACACAGAAGCAAAGTAAATAAATGCGGAAGTGTACCTTGCTCCGTTGGTTAACGCTGTAAGGGTTCTGACACGCGTGACAACTGTGTCTTCCAAGGGATGCACGAACCCACTAGTTGTTGAATTCACTAACAAAATATCAACAACTACCACTACTATTCCGATGGAGAGAATAAGTAGTGTGTTTTCTCCTCGAAAGTGTTTTATGTATATGAAGTATATATATATGTGTGTGTACGAATTGCAGCAAATGAACAAATGCAACTGAACTTTGCAAATGCAAAGCAATGGAAATAAAACTTTAGCAAAGGGACAACAAACGGAAAAGAAGCAACAGCAACGAAAACTGTTCTGCAACCTTTTTCCTCTTAATTTCATTTTCCCTTATTTTTTATTGATGCACATATATATAATGTTAAGGAAACGCATTCCCCTGAAACATTTATGAAGAATGAATTGCATGTTTCAGTCAAAACGTTCGAAACGTTTCATTTTCTATTAAATATGAAACGGTACTTTTTAATATATATAATAAATCATATATATTAAATAGCTTACTTAAAACACTTCGAGAAGAATACTCGTGGGTTCTTGTCCCTTAGGGACCAGATGTCATTAATAATACGGTTTCGACTTTACGAGTCCTACCATCAAAGACTGTAACCGTATGACTGTCTACACATTTAGTGTTCCATTCAGATTACACTGTGTATCCACTAATATACTGAAGTGATCACTTAACACGTGGATACATACAAATATTATGTAATATTAGTAACATATAATGTATAACATACATAAGTCCACATGTGTTTGATATGTAACTTAAGTCACACGTGTCGTGCACTACACGTATGAGCATATCAAATCCAACAATCTCCCACTTGGACTATGTATGTTTATGTTACTTGTTTGAACTCCTTTACTAAATGGCCAATAGTGTAATCAACTTAGTCCGGTCCACTCAGTTAATGCCAATAAAAGAAACAAGCAGTACGTCGCCACACTTATGGGTGACGGGTCCCGAATCATGAATCATGATACCAACATTAACTGAATGACATGGATGCTAGAATGGATGTGTAGTGTGGAAATTACATGCTATGTGATCATACATGCCAATTTCCAACTTGGTCCTACTTAATGAGATCGACAGAATTCAGAATGAAAGTCGCAAATAATGTACAATCTTGAAACTGCAGTACAACTTAAACTGTAGTGTACATTATAATGAATGTCTGAAACAATATTCTTTATTGAGCACTACGAAATGAAATCAACAGGCTCCCACTAAAGCTGAATATCTTTGGATGTAATAATACCTATATGAGTCACATGCCCGTGAAACACCATAGGTATTACCCCTTTGGTCAAGGGATCAGCCAGCATAAGATTTGTGCCTATGTGCTCTGATACCACTTGTTGGAATTTACATAGTAAATCCGTTGCCCGAGGATCGCTTAAGAGAACACAGAAGCAAAGTAAATAAATGCGGAAGTGTACCTTGCTCCGTTGGTTATGTGTGGATACGTACAAATATTATGTAACATTAGTAACATATAATATATAACATACATAAGTCCACATATGTTTGATATGTAACTTAAGTCACACGTGTCGTGCACTACACGTATGAGCATATCAAATCCAACAATTAAAATACCACTTTCGAGACGCGTGCTAACTGTGTCTTCCAAGGGATGCACGAACCCACTAGTTGTTGAATTCACTAACAAAATATCAACAACTACCACTACTATTCCGATGGAGAGAATAAGTAGTGTGTTTTCTCCTCGAAAGTGTTTTATGTATATGAAGTATATATATATATATGTGTGTGTACGAATTGCAGCAAATGAACAAATGCAACTGAACTTTGCAAATGCAAAGCAATGGAAATAAAACTTTAGCAAAGAGACAACAAACGGAAAAGAAGCAACAGCAACGAAAACTGTTCTGCAACCTTTTTCCTCTTAATTTCATTTTCCCTTATTTTTTTATTGCTGCACATATATATAATGTTAAGGAAACGCATTCCCCTGAAACATTTATGAAGAATGAATTGCATGTTTCAGTCAAAACGTTCGAAACGTTTCATTTTCTATTAAATATGAAACGGTACTTTTTAATATATATAATAAATCATATATATTAAATAGCTTACTTAAAACACTTCGAGAAGAATACTCGTGGGTTCTTGTCCCTTAGGGACCAGATGTCATTAATAATACGGTTTCGACTTTACGAGTCCTACCATCAAAGACTGTAACCGTATGACTGTCTACACATTTAGTGTTCCATTCAGATTACACTGTGTATCCACTAATATACTGAAGTGATCACTTAACACGTGGATACATACAAATATTATGTAATATTAGTAACATATAATGTATAACATACATAAGTCCACATGTGTTTGATATGTAACTTAAGTCACACGTGTCGTGCACTACACGTATGAGCATATCAAATCCAACATACTGGGCTACTGATTTGCATTATCCACAATGTTTTTTTGGGGCTGGATCGGTAGAACCTTGAAGATCAAGAAATGACCTTTTTCTCCTAGCTATATAATATTTGTAAGTTTTTTTGAAACAGAAAGTAAAAAAAACGATAACGAATTTCATTCCAAGCAGAAGACAGCTGGAACGTGGTAGCTTGGTCCAGCTGGAGCTTGGGGAATCACGTGACTTTTGTGCAAAGCAAAGGCAGTGGCAGGCGGGTTGTGATCTACTCATCCCAACTTTTCTTATCCTCTTTGTGACCACGCGACATGTGGCATCAAAGAGGGTGGTAAGGCTAGATGAAGGTAATCCTCATCTAGCCTCACTACCCCCGCATCCCTTTTACGGTGAGTTGATCCTATCCCGTGGCAGCCGCGTCATACTCACAGGATACCTATTTACTCAAATGTCAATACCAAAATTCTGACGGCCAACTGGACTTTTCCACGCTTCTCAATAATCCCTCCCCGCTGCCCGTTACTACTCCAGTCTGTCCTTGTCCTAACCCTAACGGCTCAATTTCCCTCTTCTTTCTATTTCCCATTGTGCCCTTCTTCTAATAAAATTATAAAATGAACTTTTAATATTTCATGACGATTTATTCTTCCTCATCATCATGATGCCACGACCTTAAAAAGAATTGGTTACTTTTGTTTTGTCGAGATATAACTGATAGTCTACATAAATTTGCTTGATTCTAGACTCTCACACATGATTTTGAAGTAAATTAAGAAAAAAAAGAACTCTGACGAGTCAATACTCTATCATATGGTCCTTTTGGTAAATTGACATGCGACATTCATTGTCCGACGGCTGTCTAAGCCCTGTTGATAAGCTGTAAATCTGTAATGCCTTTGCTTTCCTCAGTGGCTTTCATTAAAACCAATAAAGCCAACGCGTTGGTCCTCCAAGTTAAAAGTAAAATCCACTGTTTTTAGATTATTTTTTTAGGTAAATTTGTTTATTCTCACTGGTCTAGTTATATTAACGATTTAAAGTTAAGACATGAAAGAAATTTGTGAAGACGAATTTGATTGATAGTGAAAATGCGAAAGAAAAAAAAAAGAAAAAGGGAAGGAAATGTCGAAGTAAGTTTTTATATTAAAGTTGCTATAAAAATATACACATTAAAGCGTTTCAATTAAATAATGTTAATGTATAGCTCTTTCAGAAGCAAAGTGATATTCAAATTAGCCAATCAGTACTTTCATCTTTTGTTGCATTCAGTTATAGTCTATAAGATGAGATGTCTGTAATGTTTTATAAATTAACATGAGAAGGCCATGTTTTATAAATAAATGAAATAGTGTTCCATGTTTAGTGTAAATTTGGTCATTTTTCTTTATGAGAAAGTTACAACCATAAGATTACTTTATTGTCTTATAGCAAAATATGAGAAAGTCGATTTTACGTGATCATATCTATGTATTAAAAATACCGCGAGTTTGTTTTATTATTACTCTCATAAAGTTACAAGAATTTATTCCAACGCATGCTTTTGCCAACGTCTCTTTCTTGGCTCTTTCGCCACGCTAATTTACAACAAAATCCACGATCCAATTTTCCCCATTTTTCAATATTATATTATCTATCCAAGCTGCAAATCTCTTTGTCTAACCCCCTATATATACCTACTCCTTCCTTTTTCCATTCACCAATTCAAAACACCAACTTTCTCCTATCATCAATCAAAACCCTCTGTTGATTGATCCAAAATAGTTATAATACAAGCACCAATGGCTTCAATTTCAGCAACCCATTTGATTCTAAGCCTCTTTCTTCTGATATCTCTCTTCAATCTAAGTTTTGCTTCAAGAAAGCTCACATCTTTAGTTCAAGATCAGACCCAAATTCTCAAATACCACCAGGGTCCATTACTAAGAGGCAAAATCTCAGTAAATCTGTTGTTCTATGGCAAATTCAAGCCATCCCAGAAAGCAATAATCTCTGATTTCATCACCTCCCTCTCATCTCCTCCCACCTCATCTCAAAAGGACCAACCATCAGTTGCCACGTGGTGGAAAACAACTGAAAAGTACTACCAGCTAGCCAACTCAAGAAATCCCTCTATAGTATCTCTCTATTTAGGCAAACAAACATTAGATGAAAGTTACTCCCTGGGAAAATCGCTCACTCAAAAACAAATCCTTGAATTAGCATCAAGAGGTGAACAAATCAATGCTATAAACGTTGTATTGACAGCTGCAGATGTAACAGTTGAAGGGTTCTGTATGAACCGTTGTGGGACCCATGGCTCCAGAAGAGGTGCTGCAGTGAGAGGCAAAATCCCAAGATTTGCATACATTTGGGTAGGCAATTCTGAGACCCAATGTCCTGGATATTGTGCTTGGCCATTCCACCAGCCTCCTTATGGACCACAAAATTCACCTTTGGTTGCACCTAACAATGAGGTGGGAGCAGATGGTATGATTATCAATTTGGGTAGTCAATTGGCTGCCACTGCTACAAATCCATTTGGAAATGGGTTCTATCAGGGTCCAGCTTCTGCACCACTTGAGGCTGCATCTGCTTGTCCTGGGGTGTATGCTAAAGGGGCTTATCCAGGATATGCTGGGAATTTGTTGGTGGATAAAACTACTGGTGGAAGTTATAATGCTTGTGGTTCTAATGGAAGGAAGTATTTGTTGCCGGCTTTGTATGATCCTACAACATCTTTGTGTTCGACTTTAGTATGAGCAAAAAAAGAGCAGGATGTGTAGGATTGTAGCTAGATTTAGTGAAGATTATTGTATTGATTCATTCATTTGTTCTCCAGATGTATCTTATAATGGCAAAACTCTTTTGCTAATAATCTTTATATTGTTCTTGCTTGTTTTTGTTTTTCATGTTTATTCTCTTTATCTTGATTCAACGGCTATTTGGTAACGTTCTTCTTTTATCAAGTCAGTCATTAGTTTTCACGAGTAATTCATCGCTTTCATCTTCATTTTAACGCACGCAAGTTGTCAAATTCAACATGTAAAACCTGTCTTATGTTTTTGTTCCAGTTCTGCATATCAATCAATCATACACATTATATCTAACGTACTCAAAAGCTATCGTTAGAGTTTGGATAAAGTGAACGCAGACAACAATACCTCTATGTTAAGAGATAGAGAGTTTAATTCAAGTGAGACGTCCGGCTCTATATGTACCTTGTTCTAGTTATGGTATATGTATATCAAATTCCAGGTCTTGTTTTAGTACTCTTACTGAGTTGAATTACATTAGGTGAACCTAAATTTATCATCACATTAATTTGGTGGAGTGACATGAGACTGGATGGGGTAAAAACATTATTCGGATAAAACATTGTGTCATAGACAAAGTTAATGTAACGCGTCTTAAATATAACAGGTCATTGAAGTGCAGTTTTATTTTGCGGGTCATAAGGAATTCAAACTAAGGGACTTATATAGTAAATGCGATTTAGAGATTTGGCAGTGTTTTGGACTTGTTCACGTTCCTAGAGATCACTTGAAAATTCCAATAATGTCCATGTTTAAATAAATATTTTCTAAGTTTAACTGAAATACTGTGATTCATTAAAAAGATCAGATCAATACCAATAAGCTTAAAATAAAATTTTATAGAAATCTTCACCAAATCAATGACCAAGCTTCTAGTGGTTTTCAATAATCAAACATGTATTCATCAAAATATCTTCCATCCAATTACTGATTTATGTTCTGAGGTCAACTGTGCTAGTTTATATAGTTGGCGAAGGGTTTCAAGATGTTGGCCTTAATTAGCTCCTTATGTGCTTTCATATTAATAATATTCACATTTCTTAATAAATAGTGAATTTGTTGACCCCAATGTTTTCTGGCTAAAATGAGCACGTGTACCACAATACTAAAAAATAGGTTTTTCATTTTAGTCAATAACCACATAAGTAAAAGAAAAATGGGTTGATACGCAGAAAAAAAAAATACTATAGAATAAGTAGGTGCCACTGAGTAAAGATGTGACCAACGAGTTACATACTTTCAGTATACAAAGAGAACTTTGGAAACTATTGGTATATTTCTTTCCTTTGACTTCTCTAATCTATGAACACATTTTATATTATATGCCTACATCTTTCATCCCATATACATTTTGCGGAGCTTGGGAAACTTGGGATCCTATAAAGATCCAAACAATAAGGAGCACTCAACTATTAGTATAGTATAGTCTAGGAGATTATTTTAAGTTGTGATAGATTCTTCGTTACGAATATGTTCTTTATATTGCCTCGAATCAATGAACACCAAGTAATAATAAAACAATAAAAGAAATCTTGAGGAGAGTTGTTTGTTCGGTGACTGATCTTGTCATAATAGACTCCTAACTATGGCACCCGCAACCAAAGTCGAGCCCATTTTTGACTAAACCAGGCCATGCTACCAAACATCCTTAGCCAATGATGCAGTTTCGTGTAAGTCTTTTAACCGAGTTCACCATCTATGTCCAATACTCTTCTTTATTTTTCCTCTCCATTTTTGATGCGAGAATATGTCTTAGGGGTAGGGCTGTAAATGAAACAAGCCGTTCGGTTGTTCGGCTCGTTTGACTCGAGCTCGAACTCGAACAGAGATTGAACACCTTTTTTCTGTTTAAACTCGGTAAGTGGCACCGTTCATTTAAGGTGTTTGGCTCGTTAATGTTGTTCGTGAGTTAAACGAACCAAGCTTGAATAATTAAATATGTTCGTTTAAATAAACGAACAAGCTCGGTTCATTCGCTAAGTTAAATGAACCAAGCTTGAACAACGTAATGCTCGGCTCGTTCGGCTTGTTTACAGCCCTACTTAGGAGCAAGGAATGGAACAAGCTTACAAGCGCAGAAAGTTAATCCCTCTGACCCTATGAGGAAGCAGGTTGTGCAAAAGTACTCAGAAATCTGTCTATATGATCCGGTTAGTCCTGCCTACTATTGAAATAAATTGTATTTCAGATATCAAAACTAAAAGTAAAGATAGTCTTCCAAAGATGAATCCTTGAAAATAGAAAGGAATGTGTCTATATTTTCATCAAATCACATTAGTCAAAATAGGATTTTCTTTTCTTTCTTTTTTTTTTCGCCTGACAAATTCAATTAAACAGTTGACCGCCATTCAGTGGCGATTTCAATTTTCCGGTCTTTTTTATCTTAGAGATGAAGAGGGTGCTACTGAGTTAACTAAACTTAGGGCACTTCGCACTTTGTGAGATCTATTAGAAGAATTTGATGTGCTCGCGGGAAAAAAAAAATTGCAAGAAAAACTAAGTTTAAGTTATTTCTGAAACAATTGAAATAAATCTTATACATAGCATTGATTAAATGATGACTGATAATACTTTCCCACAGAATGTTCTAGAGTTTTCGGGGCATGAATTACCCAGAGGACTTGTTCAAGTTTGATTTAGTGGTGGCGTTTTAATCTTCACATGAGATGCAAAATTAACAGAGTTTGCCTGCTAATTCTTGTTTAGAAGGTACAAAAAAGTAAGAAAGAGAGACAAGCCAGTCACATATTTGTAGTAAAGAAAGCATTGCCATGATTAGCAAACAAAGCAATTCGCCATTATACCATAGATCTGAAGATCAAATGAAAGAATCAATTGATTTGGAGAAATAAATGAATGAATCAATATAATAATTTTTCCTATCTCTAACTACCCTTCTACATTCTAAATCTTGATTTTCCTCATACTAAAGTTGCACATGAAGATGTTGAAGGATCATACAAAGCAGGCAACACATACTTCCTTCCATTAGCACCACAAGCGTTGTAACTTGCACCGGTAGTTTTATCCACCAACAACTTCCCAGCATATCCCGGATAAGCCCCTTTAGCATACACCCCAGGACAAGCAGATGCAGCCTCAAGTGGTGCAGCAGCTGGTCCCTGATAGAACCCATTTCCAAATGGATTTGTAGCAGTGGCAACCAATTGACTACCTAAATTGATAATCATCCCATCCACTCCCACCTCATTGTTAGGTGCAACCAAAGGTGGGTTCTGTGGTCCATAGGGAGGCTGGTGGAATGGCCAGGCACAATATCCAGGGCACTGAGTCTCAGAATTGCCTACCCAAATGTATGCAAATCTTGGGATTTTACCTCTCACTGATGCACCCTTGCTGGACCCATGGGTTCCACAAAGGTTCATACAGAACCCTTCAACTGTTACATCTGCAGCTGTCAGAACAACAGTAATAGCGTAGCTTTGTTGGTTTCTTGATGCTAATTGAGCAATCTGCTTTTGGGTGAGTGATTTCCCAAGGGAATAGCTTTCATCTAATATTTGTTTGCCCAAATAGAGGTTCAGAGAAGAATGCCTTTTTGAGTTGGTAAGTTTGTAGTATTTTTCTGTAGTTTTCCACCAAGTGGCTACAGAGGGTTCTGTTTGTAAAGGAGTGGAAGGAGAGGAGAGGGACGAGATGAAATCAGAAATGATTGCTCTCTGGGATGGTTTGAATTTGCCATAGAACAACAGATTCACAGAAATTTTCCCTCTTAGAAGTGGACCATTGTGATATTTGAGAAGTTGGGTTTGATCTTGCACCAAAGAAGTAAGCTTTCTTGAAGCAGTACTGAAATTAAACAGAGAAATCACAAGCAGAAGCTTGAAGATGAAATGGGTTGCTGTAACTGAAGCCATTTCTAATTGAATCAAAGCTTGAAGTGATTTGGGGAGAGGAGATAGAAGAGAAGAACTTGTTTTCACTTGGTGGATGAAGAGAGCAGGAAACGATACCTAGTATATATAGGGGTCTTGAAATGGCATGTTGATTAGTCAATATTAAAAGGGAAAATGGGGAAAAATATTTTTTTATAAAGAAATCGTGGTGGCGAAACAGCTCAGAAGCACACACAGACTTAAACAATGAGCAGAGCAGAAGAGACATGCAAGTCAAACGGATCCCCAGAATTCCAACGCGTTTGCCGTTGGGCAATAGGACAGTACAGCCTTTTATTTTCTGGATAGAACATTACAGCATATTCATACACTTAAGACAGCTGTGCGACACTGAATTTGGTACTCGGTTAAACAAAGAGGACACATGTCATTGTAAAGTTTTAACCCAAGCAAGGGTCTTTGTCATCCTCGGTCCTACAAGGTGTGTAAAGATGTAAATCAGGTTTTCAAGATCCACTAGTAGAAGTTTGTCATAGCACAGGGACAACACAAGGAACCTATTGGCACCGAAAGAATAACTGACGGGCTAGCCTGTCAGACTATCAGGTCATTCCACGGACCAATAGTGTGGGTAGAAGTCTTTAATAGCAAAGGGACAGCACAAGGAGCCTATTGACACCGAAAGAACAATTGACGGGCTAGCCTGTCAGCCTATCAGGTCATTCCACAGGCCAATAATGCTCGCATACTATTGCAGCTAGCCTGTCAGACTATCAGATCATTCCACGGGCCAATAGTGTGGGGTAGAAGTCTTTCATAGCACAGGGACAGCACAAGGAGCCTATTGGCACCGAAAGAACAACTGACGGGCTAGCCTGTCAGCCTATCAGGTCATTCCACGGACCAATAATGCTCCCATACTATGCAGCTAGCCTGGAGAGAGTTTAAACATTTTGGGCTAGCCTGCCAGGCTATCAGGTCATTCCACGGGCCAATAAGTTTAAACATTTTGGGCTAGCCTGCCAGGCTATCAGGTCATTCCACGGGCCAATAATGCTCCCATACTATGCAGCTAGCTTGTCAGACTATCAGGTCATTCCACGGGCCAATAGTGTGGGGTAGAAGTCTGTCATAGCACAGGGACATCACAAGGAGCCTATTGGCACCGAAAGAACAACTGGCGGGCTAGCGTGTCAGCCTATTAGGTCATTCCACGGGCCAATAATGCTCCCACACTCAACTGACGGGCTAGCCTGTCAGACTATCAGGTCATTCTACGGGCCAATAGTGTGGGATAAAAGTCTGTCATAGCACAGGGACATCACAAGGAGCATATTGGCACCGAAAGAACAACTGACGGGCTAGCGTGTCAGCCTATCAGGTCATTCCACGGACCAATAATGCTCCCACACTATGCAGCTAGCCTGGAGAGAGTTTAAACATTTTTGCCTTCGGTAAGGTTTGAACTCCTGACGTTCCTTTCGAAACTCTATACCTTGAACCACTGGAATATGTTCTAGCGACACGCCTGTCATTGTAAAGTGACATGTATATTGACTTGGTTTATACCGCAAACTTCTGGGCATTTCAGCCATTTTAAGATGTATCTCATATACACTTAAAGGATAAAAGGTTGCTTGTTACAGTATACTGTCAAATCAAAATATGCGATTTAATGATCATATTGAGAGACTCACGGTATAGTATATAATGTGGTATAACTTTATTATTTTCAATTAAAAAAGTCTTACGTAAAATGACTTTTTACTAACAATATCAAACTCTGGATTATTTGAAGAAAAAGTCGTTACATCTAAAAATAATAAATGTTTTAATAATGATCTATAACCTTGCGATCTGTATTGATATACCATGTACCCAATATGAACTCCGCGTTGGGTTCATCCCTATCTTTTATTTACATAATTTAATTTAAACTTCAAATTATTTTAGATAAATAATTTAGCGTGCTATATATAAACTAAAACTACCATTGATTTATTGTCTTCAAATGGTTCTTTTGTTTTGTCCTAGAATATCATCAATCAATCAAGAACTCTCCAAAGCCAATCATCAAACATGGAGAATATTCAAACATTAGTTGGCAAATTGGCATTAAGTAAGAACTACATCAAGTCACTTCTTTGAAACAAAGGAATGATTTGACCATTTCTACAATAAAAAAACAATATTTCATCATAATGTTTTTTTAGACAACCTATCACCATCACCACCACCAATAAAAAAACCCAATTATCAGTGTGTCATTAGCAATCTTGGGTGTTTGGTTAAGGTTTTTAGGATGATATGGTGGCATGATGTTTAAGGTGTTAGAAGTTTTAAAATATTTGACGGAAAAAGGTTTGTATATAACTTATTAGTTTATGATATATAAAATATTTAATATGTCAATTACTCGTTTTAATCTTTGTAATGAGCTTGTTAATATGATCGATTAATACATATAGTGTTATTATTTTGTTCAAAAATTATTTTTTTATATGCTAAAAAGTACGAGAGATAAAATGCCGAATTAAAAATTACGATAGAGAATGTGTACAGATTTATGGCATATTTCATGTAATTTCGCTGTTTGTCGTGTAATGAGCTAAATGGAGGACTTGACATTAAGTATACGTCTTTAAATTTTCATGGCATGTGTATACAAATATTTTCTTCCATGGTGCTTTGTCTTCTTAATTAATCAATGAGTTGATTTCTTTTTTTAAAAAAAAGAAAGAAAGAAAGAAAGAAAAGAAAAACTAAAATAGATATGAGGGTTTAGGTTATATAGTGGACATTAATGACTACCGCTGAAAGTATCGGGTGAAGGTATAGATATGACACTGCTTTGTGTTACGGGTTCGAGTCGTGGACCGGCCTATTACATAAAATGTAAATTAAAACAACATACATTAGATCGTAAAGTGATCCGATCCTTTTCAGATCTTACATAAATGGAGAAGCTTGAGAATTGGTCTAAGTTTTTGCATACATGGAAGGGAATAAAAGAATGATCAAAATTACTGCGATCTTATTGGACATGTGTCCACATTTAGTTACCTTAGTCACTGTCGCAGCTTTGAATTATTAGTTATTATTCAATTCTCTAATTTATAATGGAACATGTCTTTTTTGGTCAAAACACTCAGCTACAAGTCCATAGCAACTTCTTTTTATCCTTGCCGTAAAAAATATCTCTTTTACTCTGCATATGGCCATTTTGGCATTTTGTTGCACCGAGTAACACTCATTTGTCTTTTAGATGACTATTTTAAACCAACTGCCTATTAAACTAAATTTGAACCATTTAGATATTGATCCATCATGTTTCTAATGTGATGATACTTCTTTCGAGATTATTTAATATATTTTCTTTTATTGTCAGTTGGCAATAGATGTATGAAAAGAGGTGTGAGCCCCGTCTTTTCATTACTATAGGCTGAACTTTCTTTGCTTCTTTATTTTGTAGGTTAAAAACATACACTAAAAAGAAATTAATTCAGTCTAAGTTTATTCGATCGACAGTTGCAGCTATCATTTATATGATATGACAATTTAGAAACCACAAAATTTTTAAAGATATTCTGCCTTCTCTTCATGATGTAGTACATAGGATCTTTACTTATGTATTTAGATTCTTACAAGTTACTTCGGTTTTTACATGCTCTATTTTGTATAGATACTATATGATAGTCTTTCTTATGATTATACATAAATAGTATCTTAGGTATACAATATTAAATTTAGAAGATTGATTATATGCATAGCCTAGATATACTCATCGTATTTATATAGTTTGATAGGCCATTGGACTCCGTTAAATAAAAAAATTTCACATTTCAACCCGAAAAAAAAAAAGGCAAACGCGTTGGAGTTTGAAGGTATCCTTCAGACTTGCATAGCTGTTCCGCTCATAATTATTGAAGCCTGTGTGTCTTTCTCAGCTCTTTCCCAACAGCAATTTCGACGTCAAGATTCCTATTTTTCAAATTTAATATTAATCCCTCCGAAGACAGAGCCCCCTATATATATAGATTCAAATGCCTTCTACATTCACCAAGTCAAGCAACAAGTCTTTCTCTTCTATCATTCTCCCAAGAATCACTAAATTAGTAGCGAGCTTTTATTTTCGATTGAAAATAGTAGCAGCTTTGATTCGATTAGAAATGGCTTCAGTTACAGCAACCCATTTCATCTTCACGCTTCTGCTTGTGGTTTCTCTGTTTAATTTCAGTACTGCTTCAAGAAAGCTTACTTCTTTGGTGCAAGATCAAACCCAACTTCTCAAATATCACAATGGTCCACTTCTAAGAGGGAAAATTTCTGTGAATCTGTTGTTCTATGGCAAATTCAACCCATCCCAGAGAGCAATCATTTCTGATTTCATCTCCTCCCTCTCCTCTCCTTCCACTCCTTTACAAACAGAACCCTCTGTTGCCACTTGGTGGAAAACCACAGAGAAATACTACAAACTTACCAACTCAAAGAGGCATTCTTCTCTGAACCTCTATTTGGGCAAGCAAATAATAGATGAAAGCTATTCCCTTGGGAAATCACTCACCCAAAAGCAGATTGCTCAATTAGCATCAAGAAACCAACAAAGCTATGCTATTACTGTTGTTCTGACAGCTGCAGATGTAACAGTTGAAGGGTTCTGTATGAACCTTTGTGGAACCCATGGCTCCAGCAAGGGTGCAGCAGTGAGAGGTAAAATCCCAAGATTTGCATACATTTGGGTAGGCAATTCTGAGACTCAGTGTCCTGGATATTGTGCCTGGCCATTCCACCAGCCTCCATATGGACCACAGAACCCACCTTTGGTTGCACCTAACAATGAGGTGGGAGTGGATGGGATGATTATCAACTTAGGTAGTCAATTGGTTGCCACTGCTACAAATCCATTTGGAAATGGGTTCTATCAGGGACCAGCTGCTGCACCACTTGAGGCTGCATCTGCTTGCCCTGGGGTGTATGCTAAAGGGGCTTATCCGGGATATGCTGGGAATTTGTTGGTGGATAAAACTACCGGTGCAAGTTACAATGCTTGTGGTGCTAATGGAAGGAAGTATGTGTTGCCGGCTTTGTATGATCCTTCAACATCTTCATGTGCAACTTTGGTATGAGGAAAACCAAGATTTAGAATACAATGGGTAGTTAGAGACAGGAAAATTATTACATTGATTCATTCATTTGTTCTCCAAATCTATGGTACTTATTGATATTTTCATATGATACTTCAGATTTATGGTATAATGCCAAATTGTCTGGTTTGCTCATCTTCTCAATGCTTTTTGAACTGACATAGAGATCTATGGTATAATGGCAAATTCCTTGTGTATGTGTGCTTGCTAGTTACTTTATCTAGTTACTTTATCTATATGAGGTTTGTGACATAGATCTTTTGCCTTCTGGTGGTCCTGGCAAGTAACTAAACTGCTAAACAAAGATAGGCGTCCCTCAAGTGTGATAAACTAGAATACCAGATGGGATAGTGCAAAACAACATTATGAACATAGAAGGAAAGGCACGGTTAAAAAAATGCTACTGAAACCCTTTTAATCAAATTATCTGTCCAACTTGGGCATGTTGATAAGCTACCCACCTCGCACTGTCCCGCCCCCGAATGATCGGTGCGGCGGTTAGGCATCTTTTGACGAAATAGTGGTCTTTTAGGATTGGTCGTTGTGTGTCACCACCTCCCACCTATCCTACACATTCGATCAAGGTTGTCACTATGAAGCTATAGTTAAGATGCACGGGTCTTACTGTCTTGTCACTATGAAGATATAGTTAAGATGCACGGGTCTTACTGTCTAGCCGTTGGTACTCTGCATCTTCATGGAGAATTCAATTTCACCGGGTCTCGGAGACGGCGGGGCAGTCATTATACCATTCGTGTAGGTCACTGACATTTAGAGTTACTGCCTCGTTTACCGTTCCTCCAAATTCAAGATCAGGGTAATCCTCACCTTCGTCTTCTGGATTCACAGAGTATCTTTTTTCGTATTAATAGAGCTTTACGTTAAATTTCATAGTCATAATGAGCATAGAAGTCTGAAAGAAGTCCCCAGCCTTCAACATCATACATAACCACAGCATGCGGGTTAACGTCATCATCGTCTTTCTTCAGTGTTTCCTCACTCTTCATTATGTTCCAGGGCATTAAAGAAGCATCGGAAATTCTTTTATTCATGCAACAAAGCTCCAAGCATAAATCCCGGATACAGTCTAGAGAAACCAGGTACCTAGAAACCAAGATGAAGCAATACGTCGAATAGAGGTGAGAAATGTATATATATACAAGACAACAGATCATGTAGAAAGTGGTGAATGGACAGTACTTGATTTGTTCATTTGTTGCACCAGAAGTAGCATTTGAAATGGCCAGTGCAGCCACTTCCCTGATGCCAACATCAGCAGATTCAAGTGTATTCACTAAAGGCTCCATCAAACCAGCTGCAAATGCGTTCTGTTATAAAGAAACATCTCAACACGTATCAGACAAACAATATAGGAATTTTCAACTAGTTCATGAATGGAGGACTTCAAATTGCCCTACAGAAAGACCGTTTACTGATTTATTAACAAAAAAGAAAGAAAGAGGCGAAAAATACAGAAAGCCACTACCAAGAAAAGCAGTTGCCTTAACGGGGGAAGTGCACCGTTTATATAAACTTCATGCAGGTAAAACTTTTAACATTTCACAGCGCGTATTGGGATCAAAATACTTGTGTAGTTTTTCAAGTACATCATCATCTTGATTGCACAAAACTTTGAAGCCATATTACTGTGATTATTAGCCAAAGAAAAGCAACATTAACGGATAAGAGTGAATACTTCTATCACCCAGCCAGCAGCAGCACAAAGAGAAGAACTAGCCCAACAAGATTCTTTCTGGACGCTCACGTTTTCATGGTTGAAAAGTCTCTGCGCTTCTATAAATCCATCTAAGAGCACAAGCTAAAACAGGAAAAATAACACGCTTAATACTCTCCCCGCAAGCATAAACAGAACTTAAAGACATCATGAAATTTTCCTTTTGCTTTGTGTTCTCAAGATCGCATAATGGATGATGAACAATTAACAGACATCTCAACAACCCAAGCTAGGTGGCCAAGAGAGTAATTCAAGTAGTAAACAACTTAAAGTTTTGGGGAAAAAAGAAAAAGTTGTATGAAACGTACGGTCAATAGAGGCATCTGCATTTAAACAATAAAGACTGCGAAGAAAATCTAGAGGCAATCCATATGATTCTTAAGATCAAACAACATAAGTAAACAACAAGAATAGGAGGATTGAGTATTAATTTAAGATGTAATTGAAATAATACTGAAACAAGACTAGTCAAGAAACTCATAACTTATTCATGTTCTCATTTTCTTTCATAAGGTTTCCTAATGTGCGAGGTGCCCCAATGACCACAAAAGGAGATTCATGGCTACAGTAAATATAGATATAAACATCTGAGTACCAATTAAACTACGTCTCGTAGGCAATATCTTAAATTTTCGCACTCGTGGTAGACAAGTAAACCGAGTTGGATACAAAATATGATGTCTTCAACATTAGGACATTCATAGTATAAAATATGACGAGTTGAAGGCATCTCTGATTGCACATGTTGATACATCTATTGATATGAATACCTTTTACCAACCAGGAGTGTGGTTCAATTAAAGTCCTGTCAATAGTAAAGTAAGGACCTTTAAAACTCTATTATGTCCAGTCATGCATACTTGGATGTTGCATATTTGACATACGGATGTTACAATAATACTTATAATAACACATACTACGGTATAAATAAATTACTTTACCATGTTTGTCTCTAACTCAAATATGGTGGAACTAAAGAAATATTATATTTGTATTTTCAACCATATTCCTCTAACTTGATTTTATCTTCCTCAGGAGGTTAAACTTGTTTAGTAATGGAAAAAAAAAATATTCATGCAATATGATAGATTTGCACTTGGACACAAAGTTCACAGGATCCTTTCTCTGCAAGATGTCGCTCTTTTTATGTCTTAGAACGAGACACAGTCATTTATGATGTATTTTAATAATTTCATTTATTAAAACGTATTTGTATAATGAAAATAATAATAACATAAAGTAACTTTCAACCTGCATAGACTTTCAATATACACAGTCAATACCCGTTGATGTGGAATACTTATTCGGATTGAGAAATTATTTCAAGAAAGATTACAAGTTTGAACCAGAACACGCGCAACATGGGTACAATAATGCTGTCTGAACGAGTAATGATTTTGTTATTGTATCCGGTCTAATTGGGTTAAAAGATTACCAACGGACACTGAATCCTTGATTTACATCCTCCTCAAAGCTGTATAGGACTGGAACGGTGGAACCCATAGGACCAAGGGTATTAGTCTTTTGCTCTAAGAACAAGAAAAGATCTTCAGTGCCTCTAGGGTATAGGTCAGTTGGTACTCGGGTTAGGACATTGCTCCAAAAAGGCACAGGTTCGAACCAAGACATGCGGTGTGGGTGCAATAATGATGTATGGGCAAGTAATGCCGAAGCCATTGTATTCGGCTCAATTGTATTAGAGGGTTGTTGGTCTGGTTTGTGGTAGACATCTTGCAGTGGGTCTTTAATAAAGCTTTACCAACCTATGAAGCCGCTGAACTTCTAATTTGTATTTATCTATAAAATTTTTTGGAACTGAGACGGTAATTGGCGATGACTAAAGGGGTATTGACAAAAAGATCTTCAGCGTGTCAGCATAGTGTCAGCTCAATAAAGTCACCATTGAAGTAGGTAAAGGCTAAAGAGCAACACAAGATGACGGATGTTTTGGTAACGTGTCCTTTTATTCCTATTTAGGAGTAGCTAGTAGTTATTTCAAAGTTAGTTTTCTTATATACAACTAAGGAAATGTATGAGTAGTTGTACTATAAACATGATATTCGTTCTTTATCTGTTTATTGTTTATTGATTATGGTTACTATTAGACCACTCAAATTTATTCCTATAATATTTGAAAATAAACATAGTAATTCATCATAAAGAGATATAGTATAAAAATAAGATTATAAATAATATAGACTAATGAGTAAAGAGAGATAATGCAAAAATATGCCGTTATTCTTTTATTGTATTCTATAACTTTTATAACGAAACCGTTATTCTTTTAAAATTAGCCGTTTGATCATTACTCTTAGATCACTACTATTGCAATGTGACAAATTTTATAATGGTCAATTGGTAAGTTTTATGAGTTACACTTATTCGCCAATAAAAAAATAGTAACAAAAGCGAACCTTCCGTTTTGCTATATGTATCGTTACCAATTATCAACTATTCTTTTCTTATTAGTTCATAAATATCTAATAATTATCAATTTTTTATCACAAAGTTTGTAACATGACAAAAAAACAACATTACTCTATTGTCATAGAAGCTCACTCCTACAGCGGAATATGGAGGGTCGGATGTATGCAATCATACTCATGTGCTAGAAACACACAGAGGTTGTTTCTCGATAACTCATAACGATGCGTCAAATTAGGTCGATCAACTGCTACTTCACCATATAAGAAGCGCAGTCAATTTATTGAGTCATTTTGATTTAATTTATCATATACCAAATTTAAAGAAAGTGTGTCATCGACTCCATTAAAAATAGAAACAACTTTATGTTTTTTTTTTTTTTTTTTGCAAATCAATAGATTATCCCTCCCAACTACCGCAAAGGAACAACTTTTCCTTACACAACCACCACAACCGGCCACCATTGTCCCCACCATACTCCTCCCCTTTTCAAACTTAGAAACGTTCCTAAACGTCCCACCAAAACCTCCTTATAAGTCCCCGCCATCTTCCTCCATCATCCTCCTCAGGTACCTACTACCAGCCACACCTCTGCTCTAAGGTACCCCACACAAACAAGAAAACGAAAAACTTCTTCCATTTGCAAAACCAAAAAATGGCTTTTACAAACACCCATAATTCCCTCCTACCAAACAACTCCTTAGCTCCAAATCTCACACCTTTCCTACAATCTCAAAAATTCTCTCTCCATGCTCCTTTGAAAATCATCCAGCCAATATCCGCCATTCATGCAGCCGATTCTTCTAATTCCCCCCTTGTTCCCGGCAAAACGCTTCAGAATCAAAAGCTCACTTCTCCTCCTTCTGCCGCCAGTGCTGCAGCGTCGGTTTCCACAAAAGCGTCAGAAAAGTGGGCACCGGATAACTGGAAAAGCAAGACAGCGCTTCAGCTGCCGGTATACCCGGATAGAGAGGGGTTAGAGTCGGTGCTTAACACTTTGGATAGTTTCCCGCCAATTGTGTTTGCTGGTGAAGCGAGGAGCCTTGAAGAACGGCTGGGGGAGGCGGCCATGGGGAAGGCTTTCTTGTTGCAAGGTGGAGATTGCGCGGAGAGTTTCAAGGAGTTCCATCCTAATAATATTAGAGATACTTTCAGAATTCTTCTGCAAATGGGAGCTGTTTTGATGTTTGGTGGACAAATGCCTGTCATCAAGGTCGTCCCTTTACTCCTACTGTTCATGTAATTAAATTAAATCTATTTTCTGGTATATGTGTGTGTATCTTATCTGTCTTATTTTAACCAACGCAATGGTAAAAGTTGTCGTCATATGTATATACTATCATGTGTTCATACGTGTTACTTCGATGGCAATGGGCTCCTTGTGCTATTCCTCCTGGACAAACTTCTACTAGTGGGCTTTGAGAACCTGATTTACATCCCTACAATTTCCTGTGGTACCCGGGGTAGCAGGGGCCTTACTGGCCTTTATCATGTGTTCATGAGACGTCATTTTCCAAATTTTCCCTAATACATAACTACATAATTTGAATGGAATACGTGCACCGAAACGTGTATAAAGATATGTCTAAACCATGTTATAGTGTCAGTTCTGGGAAAAAAATTGAAGGCCCCCCACTTTTTTAATTTTCTGGTAAATAGGTGGGAAGGATGGCCGGTCAGTTTGCCAAGCCAAGGTCAGGTGATTTTGAGGAGAAGAATGGTGTGAAGTTGCCTAGTTATAGAGGGGACAACATCAATGGAGACGCTTTCGATGAGAAGTCAAGGATTCCTGATCCTCAAAGGATGATCAGGGCCTACTGCCAATCTGCAGCTACACTGAATCTGTTGAGGGCCTTCGCCACAGGAGGATATGCTGCTATGCAGAGAGTTACACATTGGAACCTGGATTTCGCGGAGCACAGCGAGCAGGGCGACAGGTATATCAATTACAAGCATTTCTTTGATGTGTTAGAAGTTGTTATAACATGCTCATGGGGAGAGAAATTATAGTAAAATCGTTATCTTGATCATCCGTATATTTTGCATGACTTAAATTTGTTAGTTAGCCAGTTTTACTATCTTAGCAGACTTCTGTTTGATATCGATAAGAAGTAGCTGTTGTGGCCTGGCAGGTACCGGGAGTTGGCTCATCGAGTGGATGAGGCTCTTGGTTTCATGGCTGCAGCTGGACTTACAATGGACCATCCCATCATGAAAACCACTGAATTCTGGACATCTCATGAGTGTTTGCTCTTGCCATACGAGCAATCTCTTACGCGATTAGATTCCACTTCTGGCCTATACTATGATTGCTCTGCTCATTTTCTTTGGGTTGGGGAACGCACTAGGCAGTTGGATGGTGCTCATGTTGAGTTCCTTAGAGGAGTTGCCAATCCTCTTGGTATTAAGGTAAATGCCACCCTTTCGTTTGTCAGTTAATTGTTTTAGATTGGGTGGGACTTGTGTGTAAGATTTGGTTGATGAGCGCGTTTTTCTATTTGAAGGCAAGTGATAAGATGGACCCAAATGAGCTAGTCAAGCTGATAGAGATCTTGAATCCTGAGAACAAGGCAGGAAGGATAACGATCATAACGAGAATGGGAGCAGAGAACATGAGAGTGAAGCTTCCTCACCTAATCAGAGCAGTCCGGAGAGCTGGCCAAATAGTCACTTGGGTAACAGATCCTATGCATGGAAACACTATTAAAGCTCCCTGTGGCCTAAAAACTCGGCCTTTTGATGCCATTCGGGTAAAATTTTAAATCATATTCAAATTGTTTTCTGAAGATAAATGGAACAGCTTGTCATACTCATGAGGGTCACCGTTTTAAATCTTTCAAGTCCTTGACAGTTAACCATGGTGTTAATAAGTTGCATTAGATTCAAATATATTGGAAACTGTGCTTAGGAGGTAAGACTTCCCTTTTTTAAGCATCTAATGCAGATTAGTAGATGATGGCGAGTTTAGAGGAACTGGTAAGGTTGTAATTTTGTGTCCTTGAGGTCACGGGTTCGAGCCGCGGAAACAGCCTCTTGCCTGTTGCACAAAATGTAGGGCAATGCTATGCATATCCGATCGCGAAGCGATCCGATCCCTTTTGGACCTTGCGCAAACGCGGGAGCCTAGTGCCACCAGTAGACATTTTTTTCCCAGAGTTGTTAGATGTCATTTTCGATGAGTAGGTTATAAGACGATTTGCGTAGAAATTGGGTCCTTTGGTCACTTATTTCATGTCTTAAATACCAAAGTATGACATATGTACTTCTAAGCTTTTATGTAAGGGATTTTTTTGGACTTGTGTTCAACAGGCTGAAGTAAGAGCCTTCTTTGATGTACACGAACAAGAAGGAAGCCATCCAGGAGGTGTTCATTTAGAGATGACAGGCCAAAATGTGACAGAATGTATCGGTGGTTCACGTACTGTTACATTCGATGATCTAGGCTCACGCTACCACACCCATTGTGATCCTAGGCTCAATGCTTCTCAATCATTAGAACTCTCATTTATTATTGCAGAGAGATTGAGGAAAAGAAGGCTTGGATCACAGAAGTTGTTAGCTTTGTAAATGTCCTTGCCTGATTATAAGGGTACCTAATATATTTATTTCTTTTTCTTGATGTCAAATTATCTGTTTTGTTTTATATATACTGGAAAATGTACTATGTACCTTATGAATTGAGCAACCAAATGTTGTTATGAGATTTGAAAAAAAAAAACAAGTGCTCAATAAAGAGTGAGCTATGTCTAAACGTTGAGATTTTGGTTGAAATTTTGATAGAGAGTTTGGGACCAGATTTTCTTGATGTCCCATCTTTCCAACTTTCACTTCTTTCATATATACAACAACAATATTACCTCATTGCCTTAGAGGCTCCCGTCTATGGAGGATACGTAAGGTCGGATGTACGCAACCATATACATGTATTAGAAAGGTTGTTTTCTAATAACTTATAATGAAATTGGATCAAGTCGATCAATTGCTACTTCATAATATAACAAACGCATCTAATTTAGTGAGCCATTTTGATTTGTTCTATCATATTCTAAAGTAAATCTCAGATATTTTAAACCAAAATTTATGAGTTAGGTAGGGTAGTTGGATGTCGGACAGAATTTTATCATCAACCATCAGAGATGACTTATAATTAGTATATCCTCCCAAGATTCTTGAGTCACAAGCATCATATACTCTTTTAGAATGAGTTCGAAATGGGTTAGTTGGTTGTCCGAAGATGCTGTTATGACAATGACTGCTAAAACTATGTTTCTCTAGTAAAATCGAGCTCCAAGCTCATCAAATTGAAAGGAGTTGAACTTCAAATGTAGCCATGAAAATGCAGAGAAATGAGAGGTTGAACGAAGAGAAGAGAGTGACTTCTTTTCTCATTGAAGTCTAAAATCTGATTTACAACTAACTATTCTGCAGTTTACATACAAAATTGAGCTAAGATATTTTCTATTATCCAGCTGTCGAGCACGTGCTTATTTAGCTCAAGTAACAGTTGCTGCATTTCAGTTTTAGCATTGCACCTCGATCAGCGATGAACAAGTCAACTCTCTTGACTGTTGAATCTTCCCACCAAGTTATCTCTTTTGATCCTGAGCCGTTAGATCTTTTATTCTCATGTATATTCTCAACATTCCCCCTCAAACCATGATAGCTATACACATTACACCATCCAGAAGCCTTCAATAATTGTGGTAACCTCTGTTTTCCTAGGGCTTCGGTGAAGAAATCATCCAACTGACCATCTGATCTCACTGGTAAAGGCCTGATAATCCCCTTAACCAGCTTCTCTCTCGATGTCAGTCTATTTTGATATGTTTGGTTCTTTCATGGAACACTTGATTTCAGATATGTGCACGACACTCTTGTTATCTGCTTGAGGACCACTGATTTCAAGGGCTTGTAACAAGTATAATAACCAATGCCCTTCACACGTTGCCGAGGCCATATCCCTATACTCAGCCTCTAATGAACTCCTAGATATTGTGGTTTGTTTCTTTGTCTTCCAAGAGATCAATGAACATACAATATCCACTTTGGACTTTCTAGTTTCATTACATCCTGCCCAGTCAGAATCACAAAATGCCTTCAACATGAGATCATTCTGAGATGGATAGTATAAACCTTATGCAGGTGTTGATTTGATATACCTCAGTACCCTGTATACTGCCTTAAGATGTAGCACTGTGGGACAATCTAAGAACTGACTCAACTATTTTCGGTGATATCATGTCTGCTCACTGTTAGGTACAAAAGCTTTCCAACCAGCCTTCTATACATGCTGGCATCTTCTAGTAACTCTGAGTCCCCATGTGACAAATTCATCACAGTATCTATAGGTATATAATGAGGCTTGTGCTCTAATAGGCCTGTTTATTCCAACAATTCTAGAGCATACTTCAGCTGAGATAGTATTATGCCATGATTACTTGTAACTACTTATATTCCAACAAAGTACCACAACTCATCCAAATCTTTAATTGTGAATGTAGTGTTCAAATATTGCTTGAGACTTTAAACCGTTGCTAGCCACAATTATGCCATCTGCATATACCATTAAAGCAATGAACTTACCTTTCATGCTTCTAACAAACATGCTATGGTGATTGTATGAACTCCATAGGCGTCAAAGCCTTGACCAACCTTGTGTTCCACTGTCACCTGGTTTGTCTCAGCCCATAGAGTGACTTTTGCAATTTTGCACAAGTGTCCATGTCTCCCCTTAAAGCTAGAAGGCAAGTCCAAATAAATTTCTTCGGATAAATCTTCATAAAAAACGCATTATTGACATCAAGTTAGATGTAAGTGTCATCATTTGGCTGCTACAAGTGCAATGACAAGCTTGATAGGAGTAACTTTAGCAACTGGAGAAAAGGTATCCAAAAAGTCTATACCAGGCTGTATAATCATTGGCTACGAGCCTTGCTTTAGGGCGTTCGATGGACCCATCAGCATTGCGTTTTAACTTAGACACTCACTTATACCCAATGGGTTGTATCCCATATGCAAATATGTCAACTGCCAAGTGT
>AP025093.1:121434-168493 GCA_036186865.1 Eustoma russellianum | reverse complement strand
GGAGGTTTATTACTCTGTACTTTAAAACTCATCAAAGAAAATTAGAACATCAATTTGACCAGCCGAATATAACATTTCACATGGTTGTTCTTTTATCCTTCCAATTGCAACAGGACTGAACTACATCAATCAATAAATTTGATTAAAGAACACGACAATATTACAAGTTTGAGAGTGTGACAATTTTTTTGGTGAAATTTTGTTGGTCAACATTTCGGCATCTTGATGTTTTTAGTAGCTAAAAACATGAAGGTCCAGACGTTACAGTCAATATAGGAAAGTTACAGTCACAATTAAAATAATCAAATAGGTCCAACAAGAAATCAGTTATACTTTGACTGCAGCCACCACACCGCTGACGTAATGTTACAAGTTTAGTAACTACACAAGTGGATTTATGTGGAGAAGAAGAAGGAGAATGATGCTTCCATATGGTTAAGACAGAGGAAACAATACAGGAATTAAGATAGGGAATAGGTTACTCTTTTGAAGAACTCCATTTCAAATTGATGATTCATGAGAACAAAACCCTGGTCTGTCACAGTTAACTTTATTTGATCATATCAAGACCCAGGTCGCTTTAGGTTTGCAACTGCTGCATAGGTTCAAAAGCAGACAAGTCATCCCAATCCAAGGGACACATTCCGCTTCCTGGATATTGACTATGATCTTGGGACAGCATCAGTAAAGTCACCGCAAGACCAGACACCTCGGCCACTGGTTTAGCCTCGACCGCAACTATCGCCTCAGCCGATGGTCCAGTACTCAGAGCTTTCCACCTCAATACTCACACACCCACAACATCAACTCGGCTGCTCATCTACACTTTCAGGTTCTGAGATGTTCCTGCTTGGTCTGACCAACCAGGCACCTGGTAAAACATACCTGTCAGCGGACAACTTAGCCATGCAATGTGACACGTGGCGCCACCTGGCCAGATCATGAATAAGCATCTCATGTAGATCACGACACATGACACTCCTCCATGGTTTCCCAACACGCACTAGCTGCAAAAATCAGTATAGAAGTACAAAAAAACGTCTCACAGAAAACCAAGTTCAATCCATTATGAAAAAATCACGATTAGAAAACAAAATGAGATATGTTTCTCTATTTTTCCAACATACAAACATGATTACACTTACAACTGACTTGAGTGTCGAAAGATTTTTTCCGAAACAATATCTCTGGGACCTCTAATGTTGTTTAGCTTAGGCAAATTTTTGAGAACACTAGTCTTGATAGCAAAACTACTTCCGTGTAAGATTCTGACGTTTCTCTTTTTTTTTTTTTTGAATTAACTCTGATCAAGGCAAAGATTCGATTCACCCATGATAATAAAGATTTAAAGAAAAAAAAAAAGACAAGATGTTGAGTTAGTAGACAGGCCGGCAAAAGAAGCATCACATGAGCAGCACATAAACAAGATGCCAAGCTATTCGACCACATCTAGAGCAGAAAGAAAGTTGAAGACGCTTAAATAATAAGGAATATAATTAGGGTTCAGCTGGCCGATTAAACACCATGCAGTAATTCATCTCCCTAGGTATTTCGGGTTTGACCAATAGTCGAAAGGACTTATTGCGGAGTTCACGTCGTGTATACGAGGAAACAGCAGAAGCTTTGCGGATGAGATCTTAATAGGCTAAAAGTGAGGTCTCCAATCACGCGTCGCTACGTGCACAAAATCAGTTTTTTTTAAAAAAAAAATTACAGCACCGCTTGCTTTTATACACATGGCGACGCGTGATTGGAGACCTCACTTTTAGTCTCCTAAGATCTCATCCGGAAGCCTCGAGCGATTTTTGGCCCGCCCAACAATAGCCCATTGACTGCTGAGTGATTGATTTGAACTATTCTCGCTTTATGTCGTATGTACGCTGTTTATTCTTGGATGCACAAGAAAATGTATTTTAACCAAGAGGGTTTTTACCGACCCAATTCCGAAGAGTTTCGTGGAGGTTGTACATTAAGTCACACAACAGTCTCTTAGATGAGAAACCCAGCATTTGGTGTTCAGAAGATGTCTGAACCCAAATCGGATCCAATATAAAAAGCTTATAACAGAGCTCAACGCCTCTACTATAGCTACCAAGATTTGAACCGACGCCCTATTCCTCTATTGTAGATGCCAAGATTTGAACAGTTAATATGAACTACATCATGAAGATACGATGTTTATATTCTTTCTTATAGTATTTCTTTAGTTTGGTTTTATGGGCATTTAGGTGTTTAAATTGACGTTTATTATTAGCTTAAGTATTCACATATATATTCGATCTGAGTCAACAAAATGTCATAACCAATTAACCATTCTTTAAAGAAGTTATGTTGAATTCAGTCAAATCTACACTAGCTAATTTGACTAGTGATTACAACATATAACGGGTCTAAGTCCACGTTGGCTAACACAAAATGTCTCAAAAACATGTACACTTCCTGAACAAAGGTAGCATCGGGTCTGCACAATGTGACTCATGTTTGCTCAAAAGGGACACGTCTTGCACAAATGAGAAAGACAACCTGCAGTAACTTATACGAGCAGCTCCAACGGAGGTGTCCTGAGATTGTTAGACTCTCTACGCCCCCCCCCCCCCCACCCAATAAAAAAAACCACTTTATTACACATCATAAACGATTAGTTTCTAGGAGACATAAATGAATAATTAAAAAGCTAAGACAAAGCTAAAGCTATGTGTTATGGAGCAAGCACTGAAGCACCCCATTGCACAAGCTGAATTCCAACAAGAATTTTAGGGTGAAGCTTTAGATGTCACCAGGCAAGCAATCAAGAACACCAGTGTCCAACCTGAAGACCTACAAGACCAAGGCAAATTTAGGCATAGTAATAATCTTCAAAACTCTGGTTATGGCATGAGGTGTGAAGAACATCAATACCCCATATTGTTTACAAGTGTGAAGGTTCAAGAACACTGAGTGAAGACTGACAAGACTAAGGTGAAATCAGCTCACTAATCTTCACAACTTTCCATTATGGCGAACGACATGGCACGACGTGAAGCTCAATCCCTGTGCAATGTACCCAAAGAGTCAAGGTACCCAAAGACTCAAGATTCAAGTCTTATATGAGCCATTTAGTAGAAGGGATTCTCAAGAAGTAAAGAAAAAGACTGCAGAAGCTACCATTCTCGTTTTCGTGTTTTGGGGAACCAAGTTAGAACAATAGTTAAACCATTGAAACACCATCCACCATGCAAGCTAACCTTCCCAATCTACCTCGACTTGTTCATGTTATTCCTTTTCTTTTCCCTACTTAACATCATTAGAAACTATAAACCTAAGAAGAATCAAGACCAATGCCAGAAAATTGAGCTAAAAAGCATTAACTTCATAAAATCGAGGAAAAAGGTTTGGCAACAAACATCATACAATTTGTGCACAAATTGTACAAAAGAACGACAACCTTAAGAGTATTCTTCAACCTCCTCACTAAGTTTACCACTCATGTACAAGACAAACATCTGAAATAAACCAATTTCAAGATTCTTCTTTCCACTAGATTTTAATATACTGTCCTCCATTTACATATCCAGATTACGCTTCTGCCCTATATTTTCCTTACCAACTACTACACACACAGAGACAACCACAAAAAGGCTAAAAAGGCCAAAGTAAAAAAAATAAAAATAAAAATTTGGCTATTAAGATTCTTAACTTCCAATCAGGACTTACCTACCTCAATGGTTAGGTTGAGGCCCAAAGGTCTTGGCTTTCAATCCCCACTATGGTATAATTTCTCCACATATGGCATGAATTAAAAATAATAATAATCTACCATTTTCCCCAATTACCTTTTCGATTTTCCCTAAATACCCTTCCATTTGGGACTCGGCACCGGTACCGTCGGCGACAACGGCAACTGCTGAAACCCTAATTGACTGCTTGGAGAAAGTAGTGGGTGGGCCGACCTCGGTGAAGGAACGCACCCAAACGGAAGGGGAGATGCCGGAAAGCTAGGACACTGAGGAAGAGACATGGAGGTCTGCGTCGGTGGGGGAATGTTCTGTTGTTGGAACGGAGCCGCCGAAGGCAGTGGCGGCGGCAAGACGCTATTCCAGCGCGGTGAGGCAGTGGAAGAGGCCATTGAACTGTGGAGGAACCTCATGTAAGCAGAGATCGGCGACTCAGCAGCCGCATGCACTGCAGGTAGAGGCGGAAGTGGAGATAAAGGCTGACGTTGACCACAAAAAAACCCAACTGCGGCAGGATTCGCCGGCGGCCCAGCGCAGTTCATCACATTTGGAGGCGGTCGATTGCTAACCTGAGCTAGCGGCGGTGGCCGGATCCGCTGCAGCCGCGAACTTTGCGGCTTCGGATGCTGAATCGGCGGCGGCGCCGACATCCGTTCGTGAGCCGGAGAACCCGTAAGCCTCTGAACAACATCACGGAAATCACTCTTGTTTATATTATACACAGGCGGCTGCTGCTGCGGCGGCGGCGCCTGTAATTGAACACCACCCGGCTGAGTTAACGGTTGCGGTTGCGGCGGCGGCGGAGGTGGTGGTGCGTTAAGAAAATTAGGATGTTGAGGATAAATCGAAGGGGGAGGAGGATGAGGAGGACGTCTGATGGGTTTAGAAATCTTGTGAGAGATTTTATTCAAATGATTGAGAAAAACATCTCTATGATTGGAGGTGGAGGTAGCGTTTGAACCACCGCTAAAAGTAGAAGTGGTAACGGAAGAGTCACCTCCAGAGGAGTGACTGCTTTTTTCCATAAAAACACCCACCTAGTTCAATTCTTGCTTTCAAAACTTTTGACCACCCAATCCTTCTCCTCCTTCTCTCACCTCAAGTATGACTGAGGATATGAGTAGAATCATTATATACATACATGTGTTTGTATGCATAGACAAGTGGGTCTTTCTCTTCCCTATCTCACGTACATTCGTCATGTATCATGGACCCCAGCTGTGGGTCCTCTACAAAAGGTATTGAGATATTTCAAATTACATAGTAATTTTTAAAAAAGCCCAAAAGATAATTAAATAATTATGACTTAACTAGTACCTTTTTTTTTTTTTGGGAGACTTCGATCGATTTTATTGAACAAAACTTTCTGTACAAGTGTCTATCACGCGAACAACACATAAAAAATTAATGGGTATCTACACTTATTCCACATGCTTTTAACAAAACATATACACGGTATCTCATGGTCTGTACGAATTGACTTGGAGGAACCTCCTTCCATGCACCCGTGTGCCTAGATGTATTCCTGCGATTAGGGCTGTAAATGAACCAAACCGTTCGGTTGTTCGGCTCGTTTGGTTCGAGCTCGAGCTCGAACTCGGCTCGGATAGAAGGTTAATGAACAGAGCTCGAACACCTTTTTTTTGTTCGAGCTCGGTAAGTGGCACCGTTCGTTTAAGGTGTTCGACTCGTTAATGTTGTTCATGAGTTAAACGAACCAAGCTTGAACAAGTAAATATGTTCGTTTAAATAAACGAACAAGCTCGGCTCGTTCGCTAAGTTAAATGAACAGAGCTTGAACAACGCAATGTTCGGCTCGTTCGGTTCGTTTACAGCCCTGCCTGCGATGCCACGCCCCATACACAATTTTTCGAAAAAAATAGCACCGTTCTAGTGGCTCGTCGACACCCCCAAAAGTTCCTTGCAAATTCGCATCAACCCATTCAGCTAGATTATCAAATCGAAAGAACATGTCCCAATTGTTAGGGTCCAACGCTACCTTCCATATCGAAAGAGACTTTTGACAACACCATCAATCTCATCCAGGAATTAACCACTGAATGGTAATGTCTGTGTCGTCCAATTATTACTCTAAGTTTAAGAGTATTTTAGTAAATTGACACATATCTTCTTCCTCTCCACACCTATTCGTCGATATCACCTCCCTCCCTTCTCCCTTCCTCCTTGCAGCCCCGCCTCCCCTGTTTTCAATTTTCTGTGTATTATACTTTTATTTATTTTCTTATACATACTAGTTATTTTCTTACATAATTTTTGAAAATTAGAAAGAAAATAGTTACATGCAAACATTTGTTGTCAGAATCTTGAAAGAAAGACAATAACTCTTTTTCATTGCCCTTGGCTAATTGATCCAAATATTCTGAGGTCATAATTAAGTTATATGAATTCGACTTGGTTTTTAATTATGTACTATGAAAATACCTGAAAATGAATACGATCATATGAAGGAAGAGTGGATGGTGAAGGAAGTGAAGCAGAAGGGGGCTGGGAGTAGGAGGGAGGCGGAAGGGGTCTGGAAGGCTGCAATGGCTACAAATGAGAGTGGGGAGGAAGAAGATTTATATTAATTTTCTGAAATACCTTTAAATTTAAAAAAAAAAACAAAAATTTTGGACGGCATTGACAATGTCGTCCATAGGTGAAATCCTTTGCGGGACTGGCAGTGTCCTCAAGAGTCTTCTTAGACGGCACTAACAATTGGGTTCTAATTATTTGAAATTTTTTTCTAATTCGTATCATTTTTCATATTTTTCTTTTTAAAACTACAATTTCACTTGATGGTATACTATATAAAGATATAGTGGAAATTTATGTGTATGCGTTAACTTGGTAAAACATACTCGTATTTTTTATTTTTATTTTTGAGTACCATTTATCTCAAGTTATGATTTAATTTCTACGTTGACCAGATAATAAGATAGCCTGATTATTAAATTAAAATACGTGTTAATCAATTCACGATAGAGTTAGCCATGCCATTGTGATTTTAAGTGATTTGATATTGATAAACCAAAAATAATTATCTGTTAATCAACGACAGAATAATGTTCAAGAGGTTAACTCCTGCAGTTCGGCCTAAATGCATTTCTGCTCGGCCTTGTTGCACTTCAGCTCGACAAGGTATTGCTCCCCAAGGCATCCGCTTTTTATCAAGAGAATATGTTCTAAGGCTTTCACCTCGGCATCAAGTTTCAGCCTCGGCCTTAGTTAGAAGGAGGTGCTCCAGATCACTTCGGCCGGACTCAACTTTGCACTTCGGCAAGGGAGTCAAGTGCAGCTCTACTTCATCAACTGTGGAACCATTTGGCAGAGGTGCAGTATAAAGAAAGGGTACAAATCAGACTGTTCAACCTACGCACGTCAAGGTCACATCAACAGACCTACTAGTTACATCAGCAGACCTACTAGTCACATCAGCAGACCTACAGTGTCATAGCTTCGCTGCCCCAAGCAAAGGTCACATCCGCTGTCATAGGCAAGGGACGGAAAGAAAGTAAAAAAAGCAAGACAACAGACACCAAGGAAGGGGATCGAAACATTTTCATCTATCTCCAAAGCAAAGGCACAAAAACTCTCCTCAGTCAAGAACTGTAAGATTTTCATAACTTTTCATACAAAAATCATATCTCAGTGAAAATGGCCCAAACTGACTTGAGTGTCGGAGGGTTTTACCCAGGGTCACACCGCCGGGACCTCTGATTTCTGCTTTCTTGTGCAGGGCATCTAGGACGTTATTCCAGTTTTCATATTTAACCAAACTAACGACGTTTATTTCGGATCATCTCTGATCTTTGGTGAAGATCCGGCTTCATCAGATATCTTATATTTTTTCTGTCATACAAATATTTTTACATTTTAAATTATATTTAAGTTAAATTATAACAATATTTTTGAGATAGACAACTTTTGATAGTAGAAAGCTACTAAATCAATTCAGTTAAAGATATGTAAGGGAGACACATAACATGTGCTTTTTTTTACAGCAAATTTTACATAGAATACATCACCAGTTGACATGTTTAGAATAGGTTATTAGTCAATCACTAACCTATAAGATGATAAACAAAGACAAAGTTTTCTATTTTTTTTTTTCAAGGACAATTACATAGAACGTATGAAATTGTAATATAGTCCAGAGTAACTATTTTTTTTATTTTGAATTATGTTTAAGTCAAATCGGAAAAAGTATTAACAATAAAAAATAAACAAATGAGGGATGTCTCTTTTCTATATTACTCACAGCTATTCCTGTAGCATGTGATTGAGTGACATGATAAAGAGATGACATGTAATGTTTCAATGTATCATTTTGTCTAATCAATAAGAGATATAAATATGACAATGTCATCCGATTTTAAGCACAATTGCTTGTGAGATTGTGGGATGACAATCAATATAGCATTCACTTCACTTGTATATCATATTATGTAACAAGTTACTTTGGTTGCATGTGTTATTTATTCGTATAAAGTTCAAAAATTAAGCCTTTCCCCGGAAGTGTGCATGTTTCAGTATTAAAATGGCAATTTTACGAAGGTTTTATAATTCATATGGAAAAAACATTTTCCTTTTCACTCCGAACTGTAGCTGTGTTTTCAAAACAACTATCGTGACAGTTTTATTTCTGTAATCTGAATATGCCAGGCGTTTATGGATGTCTCTATGTGTACACCTACACACATACATATGTATATATATGGGTATATATATATATTTCCATCGTGTAAGAACCTTACGCATGATCTACTAGAATTCTAATAGTGGAAATGTAACGACCCGTCCTAATATCAGAAATGTAACATTTCGGATTCATTCAGCCGATTCAGGTCTAGTGTTTGTTCGGACCCGACATCGTCACTATATAAAAACACTACTGAATGTCAACTGAATCGGACTTTCATCATTGTTGGTCCAAAAATAATTAATCGTTGTTAACATAGTACTTGCACTATACTTGTGTATCATGTCGACATCCTCATTCTTTCCGACGAGGGATTTTTGAGGTCTCTACATAAAACTTCTCAATTAAACATTTTTTACTCAAAGAACAGAAGAAACCGAATACTCAACGTTGGAACCAAAAAAAACCAATCTTTTAAATACTGTTATTAAACTATGTTTTCAAAAAACACCATCACACAAAACCTAAGAACTATCAATATAATGGTGTCACTAGTTTTTTGGAACTGATGCTACGTATTCTGCCCCCCCCCCCCCCCCCCTCTTTCTTTTTATTAAGCAATAGCTTTAGGTGCAAGTAACTGTAAGTCTGTCACCAAGTGAACAAGGAAAAAACAAAAGGGAAATAAGGAGGACCCAGCAATAATTTGGAGAGTAAATCTAATGGCTCATGATTGCGTTTATGCTTTAGAGCATTCAAAAAGTAAGGTGGCATCTTTCCCTTTTTTTGATGGCCTCATATATCATACGCTCTTCAAGTTGCAAGAAATGCATAAAACACAGAAACGCAAATAACGTTTAAAACCTACTGCTTCATATTAAATCATAATCCTCACCGTTTCCTTCCTTCTCAAGGCACTTATCGCGTGGTTTACTGCTCCACGCGACTGTGATCAAGAATATTTATTAATTTTGATTTGAAACAACAATGTGATAAATTTGTATGATTATCACTTGTATTTAGCCAATTAGAATTAGATAGAAGTACAAATCAAAGTACGAAGTCAGAATTTTTAATACAAACCTGTGAATTATCTCCGCCCTTAAGTCATTAATTGTTAGTATTTGGAACTAGAGACCTTTAGGTTTGAATATTTTCACAACTTGTTGGAGACAAAATGGAACAAGTGACAATTCTATAAGTGCTATGTACATCATGATTATGTCTAATAGTCTATAGCAAGTTTAACTTCAATCTAAATACTTATTACACATCTCGCTTCAAAAATATTGTCATAATTAACTTTTCTATATAGCTCAATAGACTAAAAAAATTTAAATACAACAACATGATTAGAGTGGAGAAGGGTTACGTTTTTTTCCTATCTCATCAAATGGCAGGTAAATGGTGTCCATTGCATTGTCAATCAAGAAAAATGGAATAACTAATTTCATTTTAAAAATGGAATAACTAAAATTTGGATGCTGGCCTGAGAATCTTCTTGCCACTCCAAACGGAATGTGCAATAGATGTTTAATAAGTTCGAATAATCTTTGCCAAAAATAAAAAAGAAAAAGAAAAGAGGGATAAACAATCGTCTCAAAGGATGCAAATTCGAATAATTCATATCTGAGGAGGATAAAGGTAAAACAAAATATGAGTCATTTAATCACACGTCGCTACGTGTAAAGAAGCATTTTTTTTTAAAAAAAAAGGGCGCTGCTCCTTTTTTATAAAAAACTGTTTTTTTACACGTAGCGACGCGTGATTGGAGTCCACATATTTAGCTTCACTTTTAGCCTCTCCAAACAACTCAATAATTTAACAGTTATTCGGTGCATTTTGTCTTAATTAATTCTGCACGGAACTGGAGGTGTGAAAATATATATACCATTATTAAGTTCTCATGTTGTCGGCATTAAAACTGTATATCATATGCATAGCATTTAATATAATAATATTATTAAGCTGACCACATTCTGAAAATGGCATGAAGAAGAATAATATTTAACAATTACCTGGATATGTTCCGCGTGTTTTCAACCAAAAAAGGCTGGTATTTAGATGAAATAAAACAAAATGATTTACTAAATTGATTGTGAAGTAGTTGTTGATCGACAAAACGCAATATTTATTATGGGTTACCAGAAAATAACTTATGTGTGTTTTTAACATATATGTATGATTGCGTATATCCGATCCCGCATACCTCGTTATATGGTGGAGCCTGATAATGTTGTTGTGTCGTATGTTAAAGCCAAGGAGATTTTTGCTAAAGGGTAGTAGATTTTATAGCTGAATCACCACCAAGAAATATTCATCAAATTGGGCATTGTGCTTCAAATTTTTCCTTTTTCAGTTTCCATAGCAGCGGACCTGCTTTCACTAAGAATATGCGTACATATGTTTGTTCACTTCAACATAGATTTATAATCAAGTTAGGAAATGCAATTCATATTTCCTACTTCCAATCAAGATATATGATGAACCAAAATAAACTACCTGTTAGTTAACAACAGTCAACGGTAGACTTAGGGCATAAATGTGTCAAGTCCCGCAGGTCGGCACAAAAGCACTGCTGCTCGGCCAAATTACACTTCGGTCATACTCTGATCATCAGGGGTTTGTACCCCCGCATCCGGACTAAACTGCAGTTCGGCAAGAGTGCACTTCAGCATAGCTCATCCAAAAGCTTATTGAAATAGCTAAGGCAAATTCAACTACGATTCATGTTCAGCTCGGCCGCATGCCTGAGTCAGGCCGGTACTTGTTGACACATGGACAAGAATTGTTGAAGTATAAACACTACAAAATGATTCATCTCGGCTCGGCAAAGGCATATGTTTACAGTCAGTCTCGGCAAAATGTTTAACTCGGTCTCGGCCACATACCGGCTCGGCCAAATAACGCCAAGAACTGTCAGATAAGATCAAGGGAAGATATCGTCTATTATGCTCTGGGACCCACTTAGCGGCTCTGCAGAATACTTTCCAGATGTCAAGCAGTAATTGGCTCAGTACAAAGCTATCATTACAGGCCGACCTACACAACAACTACGGTCGCATGCTTTATTCCCATCACATTACAGCTCTGCAATGGACTAGACCGCCATCTCAGACATATCACCATCCCATCACTTGGCAGGGGGTCAGGCCTCCTCTATTTCAAGTATAAATACCCATCAACTCACAACGGAAGGGGGGGTCCCGAATCTGGGAGAACTTTTGGAGCATCATTACAAGAACTCCATCTCGGCCACAACATAAAAACGCACAAGCTCAGTGAGATATTTCTCAGGTTTCTTTAAACCTTTATTCCAGCGTAAATTGCATAGGCAAAACACCCATAACTGACTTAAGCGTCGGAGGGTTTTCCCAGAGCAGCGTCCTGGGACCTTTAACGTTTCTCTTCTTTCTCAGGCTCCGTTGAAGGATTTGGACGGAAAATTAACGGCACATCTTCTGGGCCATCTCTGACCCTCATGGTGACCATCTCGGCCTCATCAATATATTTATAGATTTATCCATTTTGATACGTCCGTATCACAATGGAACCAATAAGTTGTTGGAGTATGAATGTTTTACCGAATTTAAAGTATTGAGATTTTGAAAAAGAATAGAAAAGATTAATTTATACTTGGGAAATGAAAAATGTTTAAAAAGTAGGACGTAGATCTATAAACATATATCAATGTACACATCGATCTCTATATAGATTGATATCTAAAAATAGAGACATATATAGATCGATTTATGCATATATTGTTTAAACTGGAAACACATTGACTATACATCGATCTCTGATATGGATTGGTCGATGTTATTTGCTACAAAATAAGACAAGAGGCATCGGTCTCTAAACTGGATACATCAATCAGTCGACGTGTATATCGATCTCTAAACTGATAGACATCCATCTATCAGCGTCATATTGAATTCAAATTTTTATAATAGTTATAAACAGATCTATTGCAGTCAGATTTAAAGTGTTTTCTCTTCCGAATCTGTCCCAAATTGATAGCGCATTTATTGTCAACCTCCCTAATGATGCCTATCTAAGCTCTTCTAGGTGGCTATATTATTCAACAAATTGAAGAATAGAGTGGTTGAAGACAAGTTAGATTTCTCCAAAAACAGTAAATGAAGTGTGAGACATTGGAGAAGGCTGCAAAAAAAAAAAAAAAAAAAAAAGATCTCCTCTATATGCTGAAGAAGCGCATAGAAGAAAATTATATACTTTTAATCTCTTCAAACTCCATCTTCTCTTCATCTCAAAAGCTGTCAAGTGTAAAATTGTTTAAAGTCCATTAAGCTCTTGTTTTTTTATTTTTCATTGTTACATTGTGAGAATATTGTAGTCTAACATAAGAGGAACTAAACATATTTGATCTCTGCTTATGATCTAGACTTATTTTCAAAGTGTCATTTTACTTTTTCTTTCAAAACCTATCTGGTGAAAGTTATCAGGTAGAACTTTGTTGAAATTGCGAAGAATCAAGTAGAAAATTACTTAACGTTATATATACCACTTTTCGAAGGTGTTCTTTGCGGACCTAACATAAGTATATCTTGGTGTTGGAATATACATTCTCTAACTGTTAAACCATTCTCCTATAAATGACAAATATATCATAACATAAAAATATATATTTAAGGAGTTGAATTCACGTATGCATACATCTCTCATATATACACACACACACATAGCCATTACATTTGTCATATTATGGATCCTCATCCAGCTTATAATTTAAATAAAAGCACCAACAAGCCCGTATGGCTGTATAAATGCATACACGCACCTCGTTTTTCTTTTTCTTTTAAATTTAAAAAAGCATCTATTATGTTGTATAAAATGACAAATATATCATAGCATAAGAGTATATATCTAACAGGGATTGCATATATATGCATACACGCTTCTTGATGCTTTTATTTAAACTAGGCTTAGATGAACATGCATAATGATTTTATGTATCAAAACTATTGTTTTACTTTTTATTTTGATTTGTCTAAAAAATAAAAACATATGAGTTATCGAAATGTACATAATATTCCGTTCAATTAAACAATTAAGGATATATAACAAAATAATAATTAAAATAATTTGAGTTTCTTAAAGATTATACGAAGAATATACAACAACAATAATATTACCTTATTATTTTAGAGACTACCGTTTATGGACTATGGAGATTGGATGTACGCATGCATAACTATTACTGGTGGAACGATATCCCTTGGAGCAAAATTTAAGAAAAGAAGCGAGTCTTTTAAGAATTAAGACATCCTTTGAAAAAGCAAAAGATAATGAAGTGAATCTTCTTTTTTGATCCGTCAAAATTTTCGGAAAGTTTAATATCGTGTGTTTTTTCAAGAAGCATGAGATTGCTTTTGTTTTTCAAGTTTTTTTTTTCTTTCTTCCAATAAAATATTGTGCATTCATTCTCTTCTACATCGAAAATTAACCAAACCTGACCTTTACCTTAATTGTTGATTGATGAAAGAAATGCACGTTCAGGTGCCTTATGAGGTTGGAAATATGTGGTGTGTTATAATAATATAATAAGACATCTTTTTCCTCTTAAAAAAAGACATTTTAATTTGGCCCCAAAAAAAATTAGTGTCTCATAATAATATCCCGAACGTCATAAGTTTTGCACATATCTTATATACTTCTCTTAGAAAAACGTGCATGATATGTGGAAATTATACAATATCAGAAAGTCGTGTTACGTGACTGTCGAAAGACCCATATGTGACACAAATTTTCAAGTATAATATACATGTCATTTTAAAAAGAAGAATATCAAAATTAAAATTTGAAGTCATTTTGAAAGGGAACAAGCTCGCAGTGTTTTGATCCATTTTTGCAATTCTTTTCTCCTAGTTTACGTAAATTGTAGTATTGCATATAACATGCAGCAGAAGCTAACCAGATCATTTATCCCTGATGCCTGTTCATGCGTCTTGGAGTGAAGAGCTTCCTTCTTATATTGTCGGTCCAGATCTCTTAATTTACTGGTAGATGTGAAATGAGAAAATTACCGTGCAATAAGTGATAATAGAAGAGATTGTAAGGCTAAATGAGAGATGACCAACAAAAGATGTAAGGCTGGATGGATAGGGATATAGTGATTTTCACCGAATATTTTGAAGAGATCATATTTGTCTTCTTATAGGTCTTTTACGCGACTGGATCATGGGTGAGCTTGGATCCCATTTGTGTATATGTACACACACATATAACTTTGAGATTTCTATATAGAAAACTTATGTATTCTAAACAAAGTTTAGAGAGGAAGTATGAGTGCTAAGATTCTTAAGGTGAGGGTTCCATGGCTACAACTAACTTGTACCCTTAACGCCCCTTTCAATGTTAGCATTTCAGCCCAATCCACTTCAATTTATTTTCTTGTTATAAATAAGCTTAACTTATAGATTTCATTTAAGCCGAAATTACGTTAATCTAAAAGTTAGAATGGAGTCAATGACACATTCTTCCTTGACTTTGGAATATGATGGAATAAAATAAAATGACTCACTAAATTGGCTGCGCTTCTTATATCGTGAAGTAGCAGTTGATCGACACAACTTGACACAATTTTCATTATGGGTCATCGGAAAACAACATCTGTGTGTTTCTAACACATGAGTATGATTGCGTAAATCCGACACTTCCATACCCATGAGTATGGTTACGTAAATCCGACTCTTCCATATCCTGCTATAGATGGTAGCCTCTAAGACAATAAGATAATGTTGTCGTAAAAGTTTGTATGAAATTACATTAGATTAGTCCAAAAGTTAATTTTCTCTTCATCAAAACAAGCCCATTTGCCCCCTTTGAGAATAATGACATGTGCCCGAAATTAATGGATTCATATCTTAAGGAAACAAATAAAAAATTAGTGGGCTCGATTTTAAAGATTTTGGAGATGAAGATCCAAAAGCCCAGCGGACACTTTGATACGTGTCGCTATATGAGTGGCGGGAAATTCCAGGCGACGAATCACAGTCTAACCCAGTGTGGTTTATGGGTCGGTGCGTGACTGCGTGTGCCCATTCATTTTTACCAAACGAAGGAGCAAATATTCTCCGATCTCCTCAGCTGATTTTCCTTTTCGGCTTGGCCGTCTACTCGCCGCTGACTTACTCGATCGATGGCGGAGGTCGATTCTGCTAAGGTCCCTTCTCTTGTTGAGGTACCGCTGACTTTGGTTGCATTGTTCAAGCATTGATTTTTCTCTGTCTTGATCTTTTTTATTTATTTGGTCTTCTTTTTTTGCCTTAATAATTTGTCCAAGAAAGATGCCCAGGATTTGCTAAGTTCTGGGTTTTAACATCTGATTGAGATATTTTCAAGAAGGGTGCAATTGATGAGGGAATTTGTTAAGTTACCATGGGAACTGTTATTTTTGGTTCTTGAAATTCTTTTAATTTTGGACTTTTTGTTTTATTTTATCTTGTGTGTGGGCAGAGGGGCCGGATTGGGGTGGTTTCCAATTGTTGACTGAGTTGAGAATTTATATATGCATATTGATTTAGCTCAAAGTTTTTTTTTTGTAACTAATTTAGCTCAAAATTAAAAGTAAAACTGGATTCAATCTCTCCCAAAGATTCATTTGGAATTTATATAATTTTGGGTTTGGTTCCATGGACTTGTGTGTGTTGTGGTCTGGGTAAGTTATGCTCTTGGCAAATTATTGTCATTGTTTGTTTTTGTTCCCTTCAATTATCCTGTTTGTGAACCGATGTCCCTTTGCATTTTGGTTGCATTTCAATTCTGAAGTTTATTGGAAAGGTAAACATTCAACTTGGATTAGGGTGGTCCAGGATCCAGATAAACCTAAAAATTAACTAATTTCCAGCTGGCATGCTCATGTGTCTTGTTTTCAGTTAGATTTGTTGGTTTCTAATACGGTATTACTTTCTTAAAGTCAAATTCTACAGGAGAAAGGCTCAAAGTTTCATATTGATTAAGTTTCTCTGCTAGAAACCTGTCTCAGGTGTCACTTTGGATATAGGTTGATGTCGTACATACAATGATTTTCATTGCTGGCATACAAATTTTAACTTTTTTGCTGCTGTAAACCTTATTCTTTGTACCAAGGTGGGAAATATGCCCCTTGATACTCATTCTTTCAGATTGTCAATGTAAACACCATTATAATTAAGAGAGTGGAGGTAAATGATTTGAAATCCTTGTTCTACGTGAAATGAGAACATGAATTATAAAAGGATGTATATGGCATTCGGCTTGCTGTTACTTACCGTGCCTCTCAAATTGCACTTATCAGAGGGACAGGTGGACTCTGAGAAGTAAATTTTTAAAGAATTCAATGAGTATATTAGAATTGCCTTAGGCGTAGCTGTACTTTGGGAATTCCTAGTCTTCTGGACTGTGTGTTTTCTTTTTCCAGTTCCTTCTGAATGACCAGCTACATTTGAAATTTTTATTTGTTCTAAGTGCCTGCAAATTTTAAAAATGCACCTTCACATGACACACCTTATCGCTGTAACGCTGTCTGTTTCAGATATGCCACGTGTCGCCAAGGTCTACCATCTCTTGCACATTTACAGTGCCAGTTATTGCACCACCATAGTGAACTACTTATCTTAGTTTTGGTCTTGTCCTGTTAATCATTATATCTGTTGGCTTTACATCATGGATAAGATTCAATTCTTTCACCTGCAAGTTCCTAGAGTAATTGGAACTCGACTTATCCCCCTTTAGTGAACAAATAAGGACAGCTTTGAATGGGTGAAAACATTCGACACCTCATGCCTTATGCCTGGGAATGATTATGTCATTAACTCTTTGTTTCCTTTTTTTCTTTTTTCCTTTTGGATGATTGTTGTGGTTGATTGATGAAGCTGATGTCTGACGACTCTTGTACTTTACAGGATTACTTTCTCGAGGGTAAAGATAAAACTGCAATAACAACCACAAAAACAGTAGTGGAAGCTGACGCTAAAACTCCAGCTAATGTTGTTGCGGAAGATATAGTTCCTGATAAAACTGAAGACACTTCAGTTCTGGTTCCGCCTTCTGAAGTTCCAGCAGCTACCAGCAAAGAAAACAATGAAGCCTCGGACAGTGCTGTTGGAGAAAGCACTGAATCTGCTCCTGCTTCTGAACCTACCACTCAAGTTGAGCAAGTCGCTTCTGAAGAAGTAAGCGAAAGTGCAGAAAGTGACTCTTCAGCAGCTGCTGATGGGACCCCTGAGATTAAGGTTTGTGATCTGGAGTCATGACATTTATGTTGGTTACTCCTCTCTACACGCGAATTCACTTTTTTCTATATTTTGTTGGCTACCAGCTTGAGACTGCTCCAGCAGACTTCCGCTTCCCAACTACAAACCAATCCAGGCACTGCTTCACGCGATATGTTGAATATCATAGGTGATTTAATTTAAGATTTTTGCTGCCTTCTTTTAATTGTCTTTATGTGACTGTTTATGTGCTTGCACATAGGAAATCAACTTCAACAGCTGAACTTAATTCAAAACTACTCTGGTTCCATGTTCTCAGGTGTATTGGTGCCAAGGGTGATGATGCTCCTGAATGCCAGAAGTTTGCAAAATATTATAGGTCCCTTTGCCCTGGAGAATGGGTATGTTTCTTTTTTCGCGTTTGTTTGAATGCATGAAATTTCTTTCCATTTTCAATGGGGTCAAGGACACACTGTTTCTTGACTTTGGAATATGAATCCTGGAGCAATGCATGTTGTTTTCTTACAACATGATCGTTTTCCTACGACATCCGTGAACCAACAATGCTTTGTTGGCTAATTCTTGTCGCGCGCAATATACGGCATGCCAGAGCATGCCACGACCGGCCGTTTAACCTCGCAAACGTTATTTGGGAATAAAGCAAAATGTCTCACTAAATTGACTGCGTTTCTTATATTGTGAAGTAGCAGTTGATCGACACGCAATTTTCATTATGAGTCAACGGGAAACAACCTCTGTGTGTTTCTAACACATGGGTATGGTTGCGTACATCCGACCCCCATACCTCGCCATAGACGGGAGCCTCTAAGGCAATGGGGTAATGCTGTGTTGTGTTGTTGTTTGAATGCGTGAAATTGTGCTCATAGTCGCTGGTGCACTCTACTCTTAGAATTTGCATATATCTTTTATTTGTGCATATATTGCTGCCACTCACGTTGAATGTGTCTATTTGTAAAATTTATTGCTGCAGATTGAAAGATGGAACGAGCAAAGGGAGAATGGAACTTTTCCGGGTCCTTTATAGATGTTGGTATCTCTCTGAAGATTGTTGCTTCAGTTGATTTCCAAGCCTGTGGTCTAACCACATGCATAGAGACTTATGCTTTTAACAGCTGATATTAAATTCTTCCAACTTTTTGTTAAAATTCGTTCAAGCAAAAATGTGTTGGCCGTCAAAGAACCAGCTTTATGACTGGTCATTTCTTCAAGTACACCATTTTTGTCATTTCTTTTTATCCGGCAAAGACGTTGCAACATTGATAAAAATCAGAGGCAATACCTGTCAAGGCCACTTCAAATGGAAATATACGTTTCTGAGTAGCTATGATAGAGGCATCTTGCATCATATGTGTCTGCCATTCTACGATCCTTTATGGGTAGCTTTCACTAAGGCTTATAAACATGGGGTGCTATCTGTTTTTTGTTGATATCTTTTTCCGGGGGTTATGTTATGATGCACCATGTATATATGTTGGTTCCATGATGATAGCTCACTGGAAAAATCCATCATGGGTAAAACATTGCATCAAGCGGAGCATGTGGTGTGTGTACCATGGGCTAAGCTTTGTTTGGGTCCAAAGATTATGTTATCTTCAGAAAAGGATATATTAATGTTCAGGCCCTTGAAACATTTTCAAATCATGAGTTTGTAGATGAATCAGGTTGGGGACTCTCTTGTCTTCACCTTTGTGATTGGTTCGGTTTTTGGTTCTGTAAGCTATTCATGGCATTGCTTTTGTAAGCTAACCAAAACAGTGAGCCAGATAGGCCTTACAGCACTAGGACCTTCTGAGTGCAAGTTGTCCAAGAATCAGAAGAAGATGAGTGAAAATTGAGAATGCGAAAGTTGTGCTTCAGAAACAGAATGAGCAGTGGAAATTAATGATACAAGTGCCTGCCATTAGCCATTTTATTCACGCCATCTTCCTTCCCTTGTTTGAAGTAGGTTTTGAGCTAGAATTTCGGGTCAAGTCGCTTGGATGGGATGATTGTGAACATAAGCATGATTGAGTCGATCCAAGTGTGTTATGATTTGGAGCTAGACTGGAACTGTATTAGCTTAAGCTTTGGTCTAACTTGATTGATTTTTCAAACTTTTGGTCAAAGTTCAGAAGCTGTTCAAGACCTGGGCTCCAGTATCTACCTAAAAATAGGTCAGAATTAAGTCAAATTTGGAAAGGGGATTGTGGTTGTGTGTGTGTGGGGGGGGGGGGGGGGGGGTTGACCGGGGGAATAGGGACAACAGATTAAAAAAAATTGCATTTAAAGCACAAAACTTGAACCACTGCGGATACGAAACATCAGTAGAGTATACTTTCACTAAGAAGTAGTTTTGTCTTCGCTACTAAATGCCCATTAACCTAATGAATTCGTAAGGTGGTAGAAGTTTGAGTTCGCTAATATTTCAAATGGTTAAAAGTTAAAACTGGCCGATACATGAACCTTTTAACTTCTTGAGTGATTTCATCTGAAAATTTTGGGTTTAAGGCCACTAAAGTTGAAATATTATAAAAGAGGGTGCAATAGTTTCCTAATTGTTATAAAGGACACAAGAAAAATAAAAAATTGAGGAGAAGAGCAAAAGACCCTTCTGAATAATTTAGAAACTTTATATTGCCATAGATTGTACTTCGTTCGTTGCATGCCACGAACCTTATGTGGTCATCAGCTTGGATTCAAACAGTGATATAAGAGCTACCATTTATTGAACTCAAAATGAGTTCGTACTCAACAGTGAACTCAACTTTGAATTTATTGTATTGAGTTCGTGGTTTGAACAGTAACCGTTTCAGAATGACCGCGTATGTATGTTGTCCATACTCTGAGTTCGTTGTTAACTACGAATTCAATAACAAATTTATTGTCCAGAGAATTACAATGAATGAAACTTCTAACATTTACATACGTTCTTGGACCACAATGAACGTATGTTATACCTTACTTTGAATTTGTTGTGTGTCGCGTACACAGTTTCTTAACCTTGCGCTTATGCTTTTATTGTCTTTAATACATTAGCCTTATCTCAAGTCATCAAAACTTAATTTTTATTTAACACACACATGCATATGCACACACATTTATATACATAAATCTATATGCATATGCGCACATATCTATATGTGTACACACACTCACACATATATACACATATATATTGCAAGAAAAGAAGAAATTTCACCTCAAATAGCGACTGTAGAAAGAAATCGTGAATGCCATAAGAAAATAATTTTAATTCTGAAATATGAATACTGTAACAAAATAATTTTTAATACACTAAGTAGTTGACTATTAAAATAATCTTAATTTATTTAAGTGGTTTTTAATTTCAGAAAAAATAAGTAATAGGTTTTAAAGCAGTATTATTTATGCCAATCTAAAATTTTTAAACTATTGAGAAGGGTCTTCTGCCCTTCTTATATTTTTCTCTTATGTGTTTTGTAATTATAATTAAACTATTGCACGCTTTTTTATAATATTCAAACTTTTGTGGTCTTAAACCCAAAATTTTCCCTTTATTGTCACTATATTTATATAAACTTTTTCTTCCAAAAGAAAAAAGAGGCCTCAATCGAGTTTTAATCAACATTCACCCATACATAAATAACAAGCCGAAAACAGTTCAAACTCTGACCCGGTTCAATTGGCATGATTCAGAAAAAGAAAAAAGAAAAAGAAAAAGAACCCTTTATTATTTTCGTTTTACTTTTTATATAGCAACAAAACACAAATTTGTAGTCGCTGTTAGATAGAGACTCAACTGAGAATTTGCTATTATTGAGTTGAGATCTCCTGACCTCATTTTAGTCATTTTTTTTTATCGTACGACACGTGTGGCATCAAGAGAGTAGTGAGGCTAAATGCGGGTCACCCTCTTGCTGCCACGTGTCGCGCGACCAGGCGTCACCGTACCTGTTTGCGGTGAGGTGATCCTATCCCGCTCTTCTTGGGCTACTGGAATGGCACTGCACTGTTCCAGCAAAACATCTCTACAAACCCTAAAATTGGCTGCAATTCCCTACTCATCCTACTCACGCTTCTTCCCCCCCTTCCCCAAATTTATTCACCGCCGGAGCAGCCGTCTGTCTTTCCTCACCAGAGCTCTCTCATCCTCCACTGGCGCCGTACAAACGGCTATACCCGATGTCGTTGCCGATTTCACTGAAGATAGAAGCAAAGGTCTTAGCTTTATAGAATGCTTAATATAGTTCTTACTATATGCACTTTTTTCTTTTTAAGCTTTGTGAGAAAAAACATTAGACCTTTTTATTTCGGGTTTTAGCATCGAAGCCTCAATGGAAAGCTGCCATAGACTTCAAGTGGATAAGGGACAACAAAGACGCGGTTGCATTGAATATAAGGAGAAGGAATTCAAATGCTAATCTGGAACTTGTTCTTGAGCTCTATCACAAGTTATTGAATATCCAGAAGGTTATGTTACTTATATGGTTTAATCTTTTGGAGTACACGTGTTTGTAACTTGGTGTTCTACTGAAATTTGGGTATACATTGGTGTTCTATTAATAGTTTTCATCAACTTTACCTGCATTCTGTTACTCTTCCAAGTTTCATTTGTATATAGCTTCATCTTATGGTTTTCAGAATCACTTCCAAGTACCAATTATTTCATGGTAGTTACACAATTCTTACCTTTTCAATTTAAAGCATAGAGTTAGATTAGTGGATAACTGTTACAGTTTTTCTTTTATTTATTTATTTTAATTTTGATGAGGAAAAATATCTCTGGTGTCTATCATGCTTTGTCGTCCTTTCTTCTAGTTGACGTTGCATCACAGGAAGATGAAAATGTTGAGGTTCCCTATGTCTCCAAAGGATTTTCTGTAGTATTCAATAAAATAGAATTCTTTTACATATCTCTTCTGCTAGCAGAAGATGCCTTTTTCTTTGTTTTTTTTTTCTGTTGTGTGGGGCTGGGGGTGGAGGCAGGTTCTATTTGTGCACCCTTGAAATGCAGCATGTCCAGAGAGAATTTGAGGTGGCTTGTGTCTTCTCAATTTGTAGCTAATGTTTTGACAGAAAGCAGGAAGTTGAAAAGTTTCGAGCAGAGAAAAATGCAGTGGCAAATAAAATGAAAGGAAGATTGGAGCCCTCAGAGCTCCAGAAACTCATAGAAGAAGGTATGAGTTAACTGTTTGTCTTGATCCATGGAAATTATATGATGCGTGTTTAATGGAATTAGACGTTTCTAAAATATTTTTGATACAAGAAATTGAAAACTCACGAAAAGATACGAAGAACACTCGAAGAACAACAAAGAACACGAAGAAAAACAAAGAATACGAAGAACACTAAGAATATAAAGAATACGAAGATAATTAAAAACAAAGAGAAGGAACTTTGTTAGACCTCTTGTATGAACGTAGCTTTGCAATGAATCTTGTCACTCCCGCTGGTTATCCACGCTGAGCAATCCTTGTTTGATAAAAAAACCTTCTTACCAAGAATCTTAACAGACCCTTAGAAAGTTTCTTGAACAACATGAGGGATGAATCCAGATGACAATTCCTCTGCAAAAAATGGATTGAATTCAAAAGGCCGAAACTTGAGTTGACAAGCTTCAAATCACAAGAGCAAAGGGTCAAATTTCACAAATTTTATTGATGATAGGAATGATCAAAATAGTGTACATAGAGGCCTACTTACGGATCCAAAATCCCTAAAACTTAGCAACAATTTTTTTCCCTTATTTAATTAAATAACCTAAAATAATGAATAAAAAAACAAAAACGGCGGCTGTAATATCAAGCAGTAGCTGGTCATAATTAAATTCCAAAAACTCCAATTACAATTTTAAAACATCAAAAAAAGCACGCAGTCAAATTTTAGTCCAGCCTACTCTCTTTCTTTCCATGCTCTTGTAGACTTTTTGAGAGGGTGCATCATTCTGTCTGGTGTTTACCTTTCTAGGAAACTTTTTCAGGAAAAAATTTGAAAGGAGGACTAATTACTTTGGAAGAAGATTTGCATAAGGTCACTGATGAGCTTCAACAAGAAGCAAAAAGTATACCAAATATGACGCATCCAGATGTTCCAGTAGGTGGAGAAGATGCCTCTGCCTTGAGGAAAATGATATAATACGTTTTATCCTTTCTTTTTAGCAATGTCTTGCGGTTTTTTTTTTCTTTTCTTTTTCATCTTCTCTCTTTTAATTCTTATCTGCTGGCAGGTTGGTACACCTCGCCAGTTTGATTTTCCTATAAAGGACCATGTCCAACTAGGAAAGGATCTTATCTTGTTTGATTTCGATTCTGCTGCAGAGGTATTCATTCTAATTCAAGGTACATTTCAGCGTTATTCATTTTCTTTCCCTCCCCTGGTGTTCGTCTTCCAAATTAGTTGGACTTTAAACATGTGCGCCTATGGCCTTGTCCTTGTTCATAACATATGCCTTAAAATTGAATCAAAGAATATGTTTCATGCTTTACCGGCACTCTGTGTCTCCATACATGGATATAAAATATGCAGTTCCCAATACAGTGGATGATACTAGAGTTCTGCAGGGTTCACTTTTACTCTACCTGCTTTAATATGTTAAGACCCAGCTTATGTCAGTGCCCTAGTGAAGAGTGCTTAGTGAAATAATTACTGCATTTTCTGAGTCATATTTCTGGTAGCAATTAAAGTGCATGAATCAGGATTATGTCACATTTCTGTTTCCTAAGGATAGGTTTCATGACTCTGGCTTCCTTCTAGGTCAGTGGCTCGAAGTTCTATTATCTGGAGAATGAGGCTGTAATTCTTGAAATGGGCCTTATAAATTGGGCTGTATCCGAAGTCATTGAAAGAGGCTTTACTCCTCTGACAACACCAGAAATTGTTCACTCCTCTGTCGTGGAAAAATGTGGCTTTCAACCCCGTGCAGCAAAGGGATAGGATCCCCTCTCCTTTGGTGACGCGTGACCGCGCGACACGTGGCAGCAAGGAGGGTTGGTGAGGCTAGATGCGGGTGACCCTCATCTAGCCTCACCACCCCTCCTTACTGCCACGTGTCGCGTGGTCACAAAGGGGGTGAGGAAAGTGGGGGTTAGCAGATCCCAACCCTGCAGCAAATACTCAGGTAACCGGCCATACTTGAAACATGTTGTGGCCCATGCTATTATCCAGTGTGTAAAGTTACCATTTCAAGTCTTGAGCCTTTTACCCTCGGTTTTCAAAATTGTTAGTAACTTTTTTGAGTCATGAGCTCTTGCACCTTCAGTTCAGTGATTTCTTATAATTCTTACGCTTCATTTTGTAAAATTTTAACGAGCTCCCAACACAAAGTAAAATTTTGAATTATAAGTCACTGCACAACTACATCCTTTCATGAATTTAAAAGCATATTCCATTGCCTGGACCATTTACAGCACCATTTATGAGCTTATTTGCAGCGACTTCATATTTTGAGTTTTCCGTTTCTGTGTCCATATTGTTTAGACTTGCTCATTTTTTGTGTGATTTATATGCCATGGTGTGTAATGATTCAACCGTTGGACGTATTGATCTAGAGTGGTTTAGAAATGTGCTTATGCCTAAAAACCAAAACTTGAGTTCTTGGCTCTGGCAGAGTAAATTAGCTAGGCATGAGCAATGGTTGTAAAACTGACAGCTGCTAAATGGGCCGCGACAGAGTTCCTTTTTTAATTTTATTTTAATATACATAGACACACACACGCACACATTATTATTATATATAATGTAACAAAAAAAATTCAATATTCTTTTTTTGTTACGCAATTCTCATTTATACTTGAATATGATGTATACTCATCTTTTTTTCCAATTTTAGTAGTTGATTAAACAGAGCGGATCAGATTTTATTGGCAGATAATATCAACAACTTCCTCCAGTCATCACCTGGGGACGTGTGGTATTCTTCAGTGGTATGAATGGTTCAAAGACATACAAATAGCGTATGTTATTTTTAGAGGTTTGATCGAGTATGGCTGTCCTGAAAATTGTTCAAGAACTAAATGACATCTTTGTGATCTTTGTCCACCTTTTGTCTTATTTGGTTATATGCCCATCAAAATGCAGACATGTGCTTTGCCTTTACAGTAGTTCCAAATTGGAGACACCTAGTTCTTTGAATATGTTAGTGGTTATTACTCTAGTGAATGCTTACAGGTTTATTCAATTGAGGGAAGTGATCAATGCCTCATTGGTACTGCTGAAATTCCAGTTGGTGGAATTCATATGGATTCGATCCTTCCCGAGTCATCTTTACCTTTGAAGTATGTGGCTTTCTCCCATTGTTTTCGTACAGAGGCTGGTGCTGCTGGGAAGGCTACCAGGTGATTGCTCCTTCTTCCTCTCTCTTTCCCACAAAAAATAAAATAAAACATAAAGTAGAATAAATTTTAAAAAATCCAAGGGAGAAAAGTGTAATTAGTTTACATGTTTATAGTAATTTATCTGGTGGTAGGGTCTGTTGCCGGAAATTGAATTGTTACTGAAATTTTGTACCAGGGTCTTTATAGAGTTCATCAATTCAGCAAGGTAGAAATGTTTGTGCTATGCCGGCCCGAGGAGAGTGAAGCTTTCCACGAAGAACTCATCAATATTGAAGAAGAGCTTTTCACATCGCTGGGACTCCATTTTAAGTGAGACTCTTCCTTTTTTCCTTCAAGGATCTATGGAGGACTGATTATCTCGATGCAAATGTTGTAACCATCTGGCAAACTTCTTTTCTTCTCCTTAGAGTTTTGGATATGGCATTTGAAGATTTAGGTGCACCAGCTTTTCGTAAATTTGATGTAGAAGCATGGATGCCTGGGTTGGAACGTTATGGCGAGGTATGTTATATAGTTTCCTCTTTTCTATACTGATAAAAGTACACCAGTAAATATATTCATGCATCTTTTATGTAAAATCTGGTAGTATATTGCAAATATGAGATCTTTCATATACTGTATTATGTGTGACTTAGAACAACTTTTAGCTTATGTTTCTGTCACCGGTGTCTATCTACTGATTAAATCGCGTTTTGACTGTTCCGGGATTTGACAAATTTCTTACTGATGTAGTACACTTTGCTTCACATATTTCAAGTGCATCAAACTGTACAGATTATCAAAGCAGGCGACTGGGTATTCGATATCGTCCAGAGTCGTCTACAGGGAGTCCTAAAAAGGGCAAAGGGTGCTCTTCTCCGACGCACTTTGTGCATACCCTCAATGCAACAGCATGTGCAGTTCCTAGGATGATTGTTTGCTTGCTTGAGAATTATGAGCAAGAAGATGGGTCCGTTATTATTCCTGATGTGTTAAGACCCTTCATGAGTGGTCTCCAGTCTATCGCACTTAAAATGAAATGGAGTATTCATTGAATTGTGACAGTCCATAGGAACATGGAGTTTTTCAGTTTGAGAACGAATATAGTTGCAGATAGTAATTTGAAATTTGATATGGAAGTTACTCAAATTTGGGATTTTTGACAAAGTCCACAGTGCGTTACAAGTATGATCTTTATTCTCGATGCAAAAACAGTTTTGGAACATCAATGTAGAATTTTGTTCGCTATCCTCAAAGATGATTGAACAGAAGCAAGATAAAATCACTTCTTCTTGCAGAGTTGGGAGGTGTGCGAAACAGGCTTGACATGAGTGATAAACGTTAATGCTTTGAATCTTCTGGCACCAATGGATGACTATCAAGTAGACTAGCCCAGATAAATAGCCTTAAGTTTTATGTTTTTTGCTACAGCTCCGTATGTTACATGTTCCTACGGTTCGGCTTAGTCTTATAGTTTATATGGATACGAAGAAGAGTACAAAGTCTTTCTCGTCTCATATCTGGGCTGGCACCGTATCTGGTAGCATTCACGAAAAATAAGAGAGAGAACTTGCTCTAGGGCGTTCTTAGGGTTTCTACATTTGTACAGAGTCTGAGGAGGGCCAGATTGTTTCGTGCTCTGACCTTGTCTTACACTTTCACGGTTTGGACCCGTGACTCTTTGAAACCCGTGACTCCTCAAGGCATCATGGGAAACTCAGGGTTAGAATTACTGATATGAAATAGTGGGATGAAAGATGTCGGTCAGGGTGGCATCAACTCCTCTATTAAAAGCACTATAAACTAGGCGGGAATGCAAAACCTGGAGAGTTGGTTGGGTCCTAACTCAAACAAAGCAAGTACGTAACGAGTGGGACTGCAGAGTGAAAAAACTCATTGATCTTTTGAAACTTATACACGTGAATTCACAAAATGTTGAGCCAAGTATTACTTTCATGCAGTAAATATATATATCGCTAAATTATTCAAAACTTATGCAATCTAAAGTTTGCATTACTCAACAGTCAACAGTCTTACGTGCCAATGTAAAATTTGGTTGACTTCCAATAAGCATATACTTCTGTTGAGCCGAAGTCCTATATTTCCTGAATGTGGCACTTACCTCAATATTTTCAACTGAGAGACAAAGCAGATTTACTAATTCCATCACATGTTTGTGGCTCGTAAATTTGCATTTCTTGCATTTGCAGTTAACGGACGATATTGTATTAGTCGCAGAGAGTAGACATACCCTGAGTATGAGAGTAGAGAAGAGGAGAGGTGTTTTAGAGAGAAAATGCTTAAGGATTAGTCGTTCTAAGACCGAGTATCTGCACGGCGACTTCAACGGCGTAGTCGAAAGTGAGAATAGTCAGCTCACCATCGATGGTCAAGTGGTACCACATGTAAGTAAGTTTAAGTACCTATGATCATTTGTGCATGAGAATGGGGACATAGATAGTGATGTAGCACATCGAGTTCAAGCAGACTGGTGTAGATGGAGGGCGGCCTCAGGGATGCTGTGTGACAAGAATTTCCCAACCAAATTAAAGGAAAAATTTTTTATGGTGGCAGTGCGACCGGCAATGCTATATGGGACAGACTGCTGGGACATCAAGAGGTCACAATTGCAGAAGATGGAAGTGGCAAAGATGAAGATGTTGATATGGATGTGGGGGCATACAATGCTAGACCGGATCAGAAACGAGGTGTTTCGAGAAAGGTTAGGCGTGGCTAGTATAGCAGATAAGATAAGGGAGAGAAGAATGAGATGGTTTGGACATGTCAAGCGCAGACAGACAACGGCGTCGGTCAGAGCAATTGAAAGCCTCATTGTAGAGGGGAACAGTATTAAAAGCAGACCCAAACTGACTTGAGATGAGCAGATTAGGCACGAATTACTAGATTTGCACCTCTATGTGGACATGGTCCAGGATAGGGCATGGAGACATAAGATTAATGTTAACGAGGTAAATGTCATATATAGGGACACCTTAGAGTATAGTTAGGGACATATATAGGCGTAGACACTATCTACACTTTTGGTTGACTTTACACTTGTTTGTTTATGTTTTACTGTTGTTTTACATTACATGTACATATACATGTTATGTGTATTTTAGTATCGAAAGCCTCTTCTTTGTACTTCCTGAATTCTCTCACTAACACACTAGCACATCATATTTCTATTATTAAGTCATTTATACAGGTATATATAGAGCAGGGGGTCTCTGAAAACAGACTCTCTATCCCTTAGGACAGAGGTATTGTCTGCCTACCACTTACCCTCCCCAGACCCTAACGACAGCTTTTGCTGACGTTGGGATATACTGGATACGGATGATGATGGTTTCTCGACCATTTATATAGGTAGCAAAGGAGAATTTCCCTAATGCCCTCGGGAGTAACTAACCGGTGGCAATGGATGTAACATCGAAATCTTGATGCTGAAGTTCTTATATAAAAGTGTAGGTAGAACTTAAAGGCTGAAACACAGGTGTAGCAACTTCCCAAAATCATACATTCATTAGCAGCCTCCCTTATGTCTTCGTCCCAGAGAAAGATTACGCGCAAAGCAATCACGGGATTAAGCTAAAATCCCACCCAAATCGCATCCTTTCTTGGGGCCAGGGGTGCTAAAGGTGGGGAAGGGAACAAGCACAAAAAAGGAAAAAAAATAAAATGAAGAACCATAATGGTATAAAAAGAAAACACAAATTCTTTATATTGCAATCAAAAGAATATACAAGGATATCTACATATATCAGCAGATAAAGCTTGTATAGAAATATCCTTAGCGAATCTTCTCTAGTTACCCTGGACTTTCAACTGGATAAAACTCCCTTAAAAAATATTACTCCATAATACAACATCCAACCGATTATGTCTTACAGTGTATGTTGCAGATACATGGTCCATGTCCCTCTTGCCTCCTGATGGCATCAAATTAGCCGTCAGTGTATTTACATCTCTCTCTTGTTACTTTCTTGATGATCTTACAAGCCCCTTGATCTTAAATGCGGAAGGCGCATTCCCATGGTATACATGCAGATGGAGCAACATAAAACCCCTTGACATATCATATGAAACAGAAAAAAGAAGTCTGTCCCAGAAATCGGTCATGCCAAACCAGCAGAATTGTTTGCAGATGCTGACTCCTTCTGACATAAACAATCGGGTAATGGGTTCAACAAAAATGCTTCTTCAGAACGAAATCTATCTGTTCCCTTTGTCCCCGGAATGGGGCCTTTTCTCTTTCTTGGGGACCCTTGCCTGAACAATGAAATGCTTTTAAGAAAATAAATGGGACATTAACCAAGTTACACTTTAAAAATTACATTTTCCATTAAGAATATTAGGTTCAGATATGAAGTTTTCTGCTATCAATCTTATGAGCCACATGGGAAAGAAAAATCGGTCACACAAGAAACAACCTAACACCAAATCCTTAAGCGTCAAGCACGCCTGACTAGGAGCGGATAAAGAAATCACTATCGCGCGCCCCCAACCCCAATTTCCTCAAAATCCCAAGAGGCAAGAGCCACTGGAAGAGAACCTTTATAAGTTCAGACACAACAAAAGGTAAAAACATATCACTAGCTATAGGAGCTGGTCAAAAGGAGCAATGAGTTTGTAAACCAGTAATCCCTATACACACAACTTCATTACTTACCGTCTTTTGTGCAGCTCAATGACACGTTTTGACATATTTCTACCTGCTTTCATTGCTCCCTGTTCAACTTTATCAAAAATTCGGACAAGTGATTTCCTGTTGAAAAACGAGAAAAAAAGAAATCTTAGACCCAATGGCAACCCTCAAAGATGAGGGGGAAGGAAACAAAGTGTCTTGCCTATCAGGTGAAATAGTTTTTCTGTGTCCTAGAAAACGGCGATGGCCCTCAACTGCCTTTGCCATGTTTCCTGAGTATGTTGGAATGAATATGTCACTCTCAATGGATACAATGTAGTCCAATGCAGCCATCTGGGAAGAATGATCCTTGAATGGTTCCAGCTCCTCAATAGATGCCAACTTTTCCTGTTAAAGATTTGAATTACAAAGCAATCTTCAGGGAATCAGAAATCTAATGCTTATAGAAAGATTGAAGGAAAATAATCCTTTCAATTAGTTCAAAATATGCACAATGAGGCCTCTTATATAGGCAGATTACAAGCTCAAATGAGCTGAGATTCCTAACAGGTAAAACCCCACTACACAACGGCTAGTTTTACTGTGCTACGGTAACATAGGCTGGCACACTTAGCCACTGATCTAGTGGCTCTTCTGTCTGTATATCAGTGTGTATTTTACATGCATATGTTTATGAATTGCGTGTATACTTCTGTATGTACAGTATGTGTATTTATACGTATGTTCAGTATTCTACCTATACATTTCTACAATGCTGAAAGATACTTGGTACAGATTCCGGTACCTGTATACTAAGCAATTCTAAGGTCAGGTTTCTTATTGAAGCACTAAAATGATGTTTCCCAGATAATTGTTTCCAACAATTGCCCAATTTTTCTTATTTCATTTTTGTTAATTAAAATTCTGCCCACATTTAAGATGATGTTTCCAAAGATCATTAAAATTTTAGTCATCCTACATTTCGCTGTCTGATTCTATGCACAAGAGCGGTCATCATTATGTAACTTTATCACAGAAGACTAACGATAAATCATCGTCATGTTTTCGTGATACATCAATGTTTGACCTGTTTCTGAGATGATGTGAAGTTCTAAACTACAAATGCGGTTTTCATACACGCAAGCTCTCTTTCAGAGTAGTCATCTAACTCTAGAGCATCTCCTTTCCTCCCGGCACGTTCTCCTTAAAACTTGGACTCCCCTCCCATCATACTTTCAGCTCCTTTTTTCTAACGCTATTCCATAGCCTGTACCCTCCTCAACGAGGGACAGGATGATTTTTGAATTGGACAATGGCTCCAGCAGTCATGGTGATGACTGTATTTTGTTTGCATCAACTGAAAGCATGTAGATAGAGTGGCCGAATTGAGGTAGAGTCTGGCTTAGGTGATACTGATACTGATCATATGTGACAGCGCTAATGGGTTGATCAAAGAAAGGTAGAATCTGGCTTTGATATGGCCAGATGAACCTAGAAGGTTGATTTCATCATCAATGAGCATACAAGATCGATTTGCAGTGCAAAACCTGCTACATGTTTTACAAGAGAAGGGTATAGCTTGGCAGCTAATCAGTAAATTTCATATTTCCCTAGGTTATAAAGCACTTCTCTTTTTACCCTTGCTGATGAAGTTCCAATCATCCTATTTCACCTATCACTTATTCCTGAGCATCCTTCAGGGAAAAAAGGGCTTTTTTTTCTCTTTTTTTGGCGGTGGTTGAGTGATGAAGGTGGCACCAAAGAGAGGAAAGGGAGAGGTGATTTACTCGAAACTACCTCACTTCTCCATGTGCTCATGTAAAGTTTTAGATTAGTCAAAATCTCCCTGTAGAACAGAGATCAGCAGCCTCAGGTCTCAGGTTCCTCCCAAAAACACATGTAATAAGTTGCAGAAAAATCTAAATGCACAAGCTATTTCCAACTGACTATGGAACTCCATTCTGCCAGGTATTCCAAACAACATGGCAATTTAGCCAAAGCGTTCTCAGCACTTAGCACCACATTTTCCCAGAGAAGCAAGAAAAGAACAGAACTTCTCAGAGAAGCAACAAAAATACAGGTGGTAGGGTGTTCCTTGTAAACATTCTCATTTCACGCCAAACAAAGCTCAAACAACTGGAAAATAGACATCCTTTTCCCAGTTGCATGCAAAGAGATATTCAACTGTCAACCCAAGATCAAATTTAGCTACTTCAGTTCTATTCTGGCAGTAAGCTTAGTCAATGGTTTACTCTTCCTCAAAACCATCATCCACAAAAATTGAAGAGGCCGAAACATTCTTAGACAACTTGGCAAGCTTAAGTGGTAAACTTACTTGAACATTTTCTGACTAGAATCAAACAATTCCAAATAGATTTCCTTGAGCCCTTGAGAGAGAAAAGAGCGGGGATGGGGGTGGGATTTATTTGCATAACTGCTGCTTGATCATTTGTATACCATGCAAATCATTACTAGTAAGAATTATATCATCAATATATATAATAAGAATGGTAAGTTTTTCTATTCCAGTAAGTTTTGTAAACAAAATATAAAGACTCAGACTCTGTTTAAAGCCATGTTTTGAAACTGATTTTGCAAATTTCCTAAACCAAACTCAAAGAGATTACTTGAGGCCATATAAGGATTTTTTTAGCTTATAAGCAATGTTTTGATTTGTATTATTACTAAATCCAGGTGGAACATCTACAAAAAACTTCCTCCTGAAGGTCTCCATTTAAGAAATCATTCTCAACATCTAACTGATATAACCCTCAGTCCATGTTAACAACTAATGAAAACATGATCCTTACAGTGTTTAACTTTAGTACAGGTGCAAATGTTTTCAAATAATCAATCTCATATGTTTGAGTAAATTCCTTTGCAACAACTCTAGTCTTAAAACTATTTATTGTCCAATCAGCGTTATACTTATTAGAAAATACTCATTTATAACCTACTGGTTTGATTCCTATTATAATACTAGCTCCCATGTTTTATTCCTAAGAAATGCTTCAATTTCTTCATTTACAACTGATTTCCAATGTGGTATACTAACGACCTCCTGTATAGTTTTGGGTATAGTTTAATTGTCCAAAGAACTAATAAAAGCCTTAAAGTGTGGACTAAGTTAGGCATATGACAAAAAATTAAATAAAGGATGCTTGACACATTCCCTTACACCATTTTTGAGTGCAATGAGTCTGCTATCAATAGAAGGTTTTGGCTTAGGAAAGGTCTCTACGTCTAGTATAAACTCTTATTATAGGTAAGTTCACTCTGGATAATTTTTCACTGTTTTTAGGTACATGCTCTTCTATTGTCTGCCTGTGTTCCTCTATCTGAGCATCTATCCTTAATGGCGCTGTTGTTACAACACCAATTATGCTCCAATAAACTAGCATGTGTGGATATAGCATTGTCAGTTCTAGAATAACTTGGATAATATCCTTTGAATCAACCTTAAATAATTCTGACATAAGCCTCTTTAAGAACACAAAATTGGAGTCCAAATTTTCTATAACAGAAAATTGGAGTCCAAATTTTCTATGCCACAACAAAGTATGGTCAGCATCAGACCTATCAGTACTACATGAATACACTGTAAACACTCTCTCTTCTTCCTTCACTTGTTCTTACTTTTCAACTTGTAAGATGAAGAGTCCATTAAATTTCTTAACATTGTCAATCATCTTCAATATAATTCTCTCATGAAAATAACATTCAAAATGTGAGAAGAGAACCATGCATAGCAGTCACTATCTTGTGGTAGTTTTCACACTGATATTAAATTAAAATTCAAGCTAGGTACATGTACTATATCATGCAACAATATCTGATCAGATACTTTGACTATTCTTTATTTTAATAACTTGAATGCATAGCCTATTTGCTATTTTAACAGATTTAGGACTAGAAAATAATTTATGCAATATCTCTATTATGTGTCATACGATCAGAAGCTCCAGAGTCAATTATCCATTGATCAAATTTATTGTTTTGTATGTTACTTGCATTTGTCATTGTAGCGTGTATTAGTGTCCTCTGCACCTTGTTGTTGGCTTAGCCAGTGAAATTGTGCTTGAATTTGACTATGAGTTGGTAAGGTTAAATTCTCATCTTGTCTAGTGTTGCTAAAACTCCATACTAAGTTAGCAATATGAACCTTTGCTGGAGTTGTTTCTTGTCTCCAATGATTGTTGCTTGGTCTTCATTGCCTTTTTTCCCTGGTTTCCCATGCAATTTCCAACACTCATCTATTAAATGTTTTGATTTCTTACACAAAGGCGGCAGTTTGAACATTAACAACAGGTACTACTTGTACACTAGATGGGTCAACAGTAGATCTTCTATCAATTAAAAGGGCTGACCCTTCAGTTGATAAGGTAGGTGAAGTTCCCATCATGAGTTAATTTTTGCTCTCTTTATGCCTTGTTTCAAAGAATGCAGTTTTAAGACTTGACAATGGTTTTGTACCAAGAATCAGGCTTCTTGTAGCATCAAAGTCTTTATGTAATCCAGTAAGGAATATGAAAAATCTTTTTGTTTCAGTAATGCGTTTAAATAGCTGGTGGTCATCAACTTGACAGGTCCATTGATATGTTTCATATATGTCAATTTGTCGCCAGATTCAAGTCAATTGGGTATAATATTTCTTAACAGGCAATTCTCCTTACTTAATATCCGGAAGATGTGCTTCAAATGAGGTGTTATCCTTCATACATCTCCAATGTAGCTAATATATCTCAGCTACAGTGGTATAGAGTATGAAGTTGTCACTTATATCAAGAGTCATTTACCCTATTAACCAAGACATACTCATTATTATTCTCTAATTTCCAAACCCTAAATTTAGGGTCTGTAGCAACAAGGATAATGACGTCTATAGAGATAGTCCTCTTATCCTCCACCAATAATGAACATTTTAACTGCCCTACTCTATGACAGATAGTTGTCCCAAGGTTATTATTTGTGATCATAATAGGGACTCCATCAAAAGAAGCGGCAGAAAAAGCATTAGACTTTGCCTTTGAAGGTTTTTCAAAAGTGGAAGCAGCTTCAGTTTCACTGATTTCAACAAGATAAAAGGCCATAATTTAAATACAATACGGTTGTGTTATGATACATGGCTCTGATACTATATAGAAAGTGTTGAGAAAGTGTTGAGAAGGACTTAATATATTCAAATTAAGTTCAAAGTACAAAAAGGATCCTCTTTTATAGAGGAAAGCCTCCAACGGCTAAAAATTGTAATGGCTTTAATCCTGCAATGGCTACAAGCTGCTTCACAGCTTTCCTGTCATATGAATATGCATGTATTTGTGTGTATTTTCATGTGCATTTAATTGTATATTTCTACAGAACATACTACACACATCCAGGATAACGTAATGCATTACACGTTGGCCTATAACTTCAATCTGATCTATGAGAGAGGAGAAAGATGACCAAAAATCTTAAGACTTAGACTAGCTACATTAGAGCTGAAATATTTCATATTCATTACAAAAACAAAGTACATAAAATACAATTAAATTATAAAGAGAACATGCAAATTCTCCTATAAGTGGATTTTAATTATCCAGGTTATTTGGAGGGGAAAAAAGCCTATCCAGGTCCTTTCAAACGAAAGAAAAACAGAGGACATCACAGTTAATATTCAAGGACGACAATTGATGCGAAGTAGTGGATCAGGTACATAGTGGGACTATAAAGTATCTCAAAACTTCAGTATAGGACCATGATGCTCCATATGTCTGAATTTTGGACATTCAGTGATGAACTAAAGAGAAGAGAAGTGGAGGAGAAATGAGAATTCTTAGATGGAAGAGTAGACAGATGGAGATGGATAACAAAGCAAAGGAATATATTTGAAACAGATAGCGTGTGTTGATATTAAGTAAAAGAATTTTTTCCCTTCCTTTTTTTTTTTTGAGATGAAGTGATGTCTGGAGCGGCAACCTTCAGATATACCCACTTGTTATTTCAAAATACATGCGCCCACCAGCTTTTTAGGAGTCGGGGCTAAAAAAATAGTGAAAAGCGTTAAAACAAGAGTGTCAAAACAGATTGAAAAACATAAAAAAAAAAAGATTTATTTGTAGTAAGAACTACCTTGACGAATAAGATCAAAAAGCTAGACTCCCGCATTACACCTTCAGGTTTCTTATCTTATACGGGACTTCACAGATGCTAAGTTCAACTAAACCGTATGTTCAGAATTAACTGAAGCTCAAGTCCCCGCCCCCTCCTTTATTCCATCCTAACAAGTTTCTGAACAACCATTTAAGAACCAGCAGATACATATCACTGACAACTCACCACATACTTAAATACCAAGAACAAGAAAACCAAAACCATAACTACACTAAAAAACTAAACAGGACATCTCTAGAGTTAGAAAAAGTACAATAAGCTAACTTCAAAACTTAAACCTGACTCAAAAAGGTTCCACTAGGCATTAGCAAAGTTCAGCATAAAAATCAAATTACTATGCAAAAACCAAAGTACAAAGAACAAAAAAAAAATTAATGTTGTTAAATGTAATACAAGCAATTCTTAATACCTTGTTCATCAGTAAGGGATAACGTGATTGCAAATCAGCTATGCGACCCCCATATATCTCACCAGCAGCAATATATAAGGGAGTTTGTGATGGAAAACCAAGAGCATTTAGGAACATCCCGACCTCTTTTGGAGTCAAAGGACAGAATCCTCTAGCTCTCTGTTCGGCTGGATCAATGTCTTTTACTTTCCACCATGTGGTATTCTCTCTAAAAGGTTAAGGAAAAATATAACAAAATAAAAAACAGAAATAAAAAGCCGGTACAACGCAAATTTACTAGGATCACATGAAAATGTATCTGATTTACCTAATCCCTTTGAGTTCTTCAGCTTCTTCAAGAAGCAAATCATGTGTGCATCCACTAAAGGCGAGCATATCCTTTTCATATCTTAAATGCAAGGCAATGTAAGGACCATATGCCCTCATTCGATCCACCAACAACTACGATTTGTAAGCCAATAGTGGTGAGAAAATGCAAAATTTAACACCAAAATTAAGGCCAAGCAATTTACCCAGCCAGCAACTATTGTAAACCAACACTGCTGACAAGATGCAGAATCAAACATCAAAATGAAGGTCGAGCAATTTAGGTAGCAATCAGACCGACGTTACCTTTCCCATTGCTTCAATTCTGGGTGCAAAACGAAGGGCTTCAAAACAAGCTCGGCAGCGCAACTTTTGTATATCTGGTGGCAAATTATTATTAGCTAGGCGTGAATCAGACTTCGCAGCTCGAATGACCTGGAGATTATTTTTCAAATAATTTTGACTGCAGTACCAATTAACAGATGTAAAGTGAAGATCTCATATGTATACCTGATACTCTTCCCACAGGCTGGCTATGTGTTCCTGGTAGTATTCTACGCCTGACCAGCTTCTGAAATGCTTAACTGCTCTAGTAGCTTTCATAAGTTCTTGCGGGAGCTTTTTGACAATTTTAACATCATTGACCAGAGAATCAATAAAATGATCCTCATCAAATACATCAGAGAAATTGCTGCACAGAAGTAATACGTGCAAAATTAAAAAGAAGAAAAAAAGAAATCAGCATAGACCAAAAACCTACATATGCACACAAGAAATGATAAATTTAAAATGATGCAGGGAAAAGATTCCCATCAATCAGAATAAACGTTAATTTATAGGAAAATAGATTGCATAAGACAACAGAATTAAACTTAACTTTGAACATTTCTCTTTCGTGGGATTAAGCTACAACCCCACCCAAATCGCATCCTATCTTGGGGCTACGGGTGCAAAAGGTGGGGAAAGGAGCAAGCACAAAAAAATAAAATGAAGAAACCATAATGGTATAAAGAGAAAACACAAATTCTTTTATATTGTATTCAAAAGAATATCCAAGAATATCTACCTACAGCATCATATAAAGTTTTGCTCCATTTTCAATAGAGTCAATGACACTCTTCTTTGACTTTGGAATATGATGGACTAAAACAAAATGACTCACTAAATTGTCGGCGCTTCTTGTATTGTGAAGTAGCAAACGATTGATACAACTTGACGCAATTATTATTATAGGTCATCCGGAAACAACCTCTATATGTTTCCAACATATGGGTAATGTTGTATACACCTAACCTCTCTTTACCTCGTCATAGACGAGAGCCTCTCCAAACAATGGATTAATGTTATTGTTGTTATCAGCAGATAAAGCTTGTATAGAAATATTCTTAGCGAATCTTCTCTAGTTACCCTGTACTTCCAATTGGTGCAAAATCTGTTAAGAAATAGAGGCAGGGGATTGGCAGGGGAGCTTAGGGAATGAACTGTTGAATCCATGAAGAATCACCACATAGATTGTAGGGACATTAGTATCTTTAGTTTATCTATGTAGTTTAAGCAAGCTAACCTTGCTACTTTGACTCATTATGTGGCGACTATCTTGTAGCTTCTTTGCAAATCTATGAATTTTGATTTACAAAAAAAAGAAGTACACTTACCTAGAATCTTGCCAAAATGATCTTTTATCAAGTTCAGGAATCACAAGAGTTGCATTTATTATCCGGGCAACAGCTACCATATCACATATCTGCCAGGAAAGAAAAGCTTTACAGATCATAATCAGATTTGCTGAATCTAGGCATTAATAGATATTTTAAAACTAGGCTCGATATCAATCAGATTTATAGCCAGTGCCCTCAATAAGTATTAAACAGATCCAATTTAAAAAATAAAAAGGAACAAAGCACACAAAGCAACAAGTATAACACAAGAGACCAAAAGCACCCGCCCAAAAAGTGGGAAGATGTATAACTTTCCCCAAAAACAAAACAAAAAATGGAAAGGTGTAAAATAAGTACACACCCCAGCTCTCATTTGGTTTAAGCCACCATTGGCGTGAACAAGCAAGTAACCTCGAGACTGTCCAGGAGCTGAACAGGATAATGACACAAAAAAGAGTTAACATCATGCAAAAATTAAAGACTGACATAAGGGCAATCATTTTCAATACATGTGGATTCAAGAATAAATATAATAAAACAGAGCTTACTAGCATATGTTGGGCTTGGGGCAACACAGGGTTCGTAGCCTCGATTTGGTGGTGGCTTCCACAACTTGACCCGAGCAGATCTCATCCTAGCAGCATCCAACTGCAAATCTAAACGAGTAAAAAACACAGGAGAAACATGACTACTTTGTATCAACATATGAACAACAACACCTTATATGCTTATACCCTGACACCTTCGACATGGCTTACAAGAAACCAAAATTAACTTTTTGGTACACAAAAAGCTTATATCTAATGATACTAACCTACATGAGAACAGACAAACCTCTTTTAACCATGAATGGTTGAGAAAGAGAATATACAAAGGTAAAAAGCACAAACCGTGCTGCCAGAGTGAGGATCTTCTGCCAAATGAGACAGAGAAGATTGTTGAACAAGACTTCCTTCAGTTCTTAAATTTTGATATCCATTTTCACGCTGCAATAAAATGGAAAGGTTAACAATCAATAGATTCTTACACCCTTTCCTAAAGAAAACATCTCCAGCAAAGAAAATACAGTAACTGACATGGAATTTTGAATCTAAAACAGCCAGCCAACGTCTCTACCCAAACAGCTAACGCATATTTCCAAATATCAACATCATGATTGCTATAGCATTGATCAGATAAACCTCTTTCTTTCAACTTCATCACATAGAAAGGACACCATAAGGTATACAAATACAGAGCTTCTGGATAGTGTTATGCAAAACTCACAAGGTAACAAACAAATACACCTAAAAATTATAACCGGAAAGGATGATTTTGTGACACAAAAAATCAACTTGCACAAAAGGGATTTATCAGAAATTCAAAATCAGTAAAAAGGTCACAAAGTTCATCCAACTGAATGCCTTGACCATATCATCAACCCATTTCCAAGAAAACAATAAAAACAACAAAAGAAGAAGAAAGAAAGAGAAAGTGTAACAGAGTACCGTATTAGGCAACTTAGTGACTTCTGAAGGAGGATACAACACCTGAAGGTGTGCAGGCAGCAAAGCCATCAAGGCTATTGTGCCTATGGCACATGTTAGCACCTTCCTTAACACCACCACCGTCTTCCACTTCCTTTTCAGCATTACTCTCCTTTACAACCAAACCCCACATAAACCAATGCCAAGATCATTTATTTCACCATTAAAGACCAGCTTGAGCATTTGTACGAACACAAAAACTGCATCTAAAGATTCAGACGATTCCGAAGATTTCTTATGTCGAGAGTCCAGATATGGGTTTTCTGGCTCCAGGGATCTTGAATTTCTTTATGAAGTTGAGAGCTTTTTGGGTTCTTGGGTCGGTTACAGAAGAAGACGGCATTTATATAGAGGGGTAAAATGAGATGAGCACTTGATTAATGAAAGGTGAAGTTTAGGAATCTAAAACAGCGGAAGAGTAGGAATTTAGGATTATTTTGAATAATCCCACTACAAATCTCATAATCAAGATTAAAATATCTCACCAGGATTAAAAGAAAATTAGGAATGAGGTCTTGAATTCTCTGCTGCTAATTTCAAAGGTCTTCGTGAAGCTGGGTGTGAATATATCCACTTTATCACTTTTAATTTAGTTGGAAGCAACTCAAAAAAAAAAAGTTGGAAGTGTAATTGTTGACAACAACATAAGGCTGCCTCAATGTTAGTACTTTTTCCCAAAATTTTTGAAGTTGCAACAATGTGTACTACTATTTCCCCAATATTTTGGCTGCGTCTGTCACTACAAAATTCTTCAAAATGCAAGTTTTGCAATATGTAAAAGAAATAATCTTTCTTTTTAATACACGTGTCAACAACATTATGTCTAAAGTAGATTCAGTAGTCCGGAACTTTTTCATCTTTGAATTGATATACTGATAATAACTTCACTTATTGGCCATTTAGCTAAAATCAACCTATACCTTAGATAGAACTCATTTATTTATTTTGAGTTGTCTCAATTATTAAGTATTTGACCTTGATGTTAAATATAATACAGAGCAGTGTGTGTCTATATATATGTGTGTGTATCAATGATCCATCGTGTGACAATAATTTCACACTTTTTTTTATATTAAAACATAGTTTCATAAAACAGTATTATCATTTGGTAAGCGATATAATTGTCCGTGAAAAAGTTTGTCCAAGGCACATGTGGTTAAAGTGTGTCGTTGATAGATAAGACGTCGACTAATATACAAAGCAAGCTTTTAATGTTGAGACAAGATTAGAGACAATGTGAAAAATGAGATGTTTTTGCATTGGTAAATTAACCATACAGTAGCAGTGGCCCATGCAGATGGATAAGATGTACCCATTTGCCACTTTCTACAATAAAACCTTAGAGGTTGTCGTGTATCACAACCCAAAAAACAAACAAAGACATACAACCAAAACATATAATGAAAACCATCATGTCTAAGCAAATTTAACAGAGGAATAAGAAGCCATAGACAGAGCATAAAAATCCATGACTATTGGCATATTATATGTCCAAACCATACAACTAAAAGTCATCATACGTACATGGTTACAACTTTCCTAGCTGTGGAAATCACATAGCTAAGAGCAAATCAATCAATCGGACCCAGTATTTCCCAACGACATCATAGTCCACAGTTTTCCCAAAGAATAACTTCTAAAGTGCACTTCAGGACCAAAATATGTCTTCCACCGAGAAGAAAAGCATGTATATCCTTTATGAACAAAGCAGATTCACCAGATTTAGAGTTAAAAATATCGAGATAAATATAATCTAACTGGTACAGAGTTTCAGGGGATTTTAACTGTTGTCTCTGAGGATGCAAGCTTCCACTTGCTTTTCCAACCAGATGCTCGGAAACATTCATCTGACTATCAACATCACCTAAGGCAGAAAACATAATGTAATATTCGTTTGACTACCAACATCACCTCAGGCAGTAAAACAGAATGTAATATTGCATATTAATAGAATATGAGAGTGCAGAAGAAAGCCGGGGGAAATCTTGAGCGTAATAGGACTTAAAAACTTCATTAATATTGCATATTAATAGGATGTAATGTCGTTGTACGCTAAAACTCTATGATCGATTTGGTAACATTCTGGAAAACAAAATTTTTGTTTATGGAAGAAGATATATTTGAAATAATTAATTCCTATAAAGAATGCTACATTGTCATTCTCTTCATTCATTATTTTGGCAAACTCTGGGATTGATTTTTTCAAAAGAAAACATAAAGAAATCATAAAAAGTGCCAAGAAATCAAAGAATTCTACAAAGACATATTGTGTTTGAGCAAAATAAACACTTAAAGAATGATGCTCAAAAAAAGGCCATACATAAAACTTGGAGCCACAAGGACTATAAACGTATGATTGGACTATATATGTGTGCAAATACATGTTAAGAAGAGAGTTCATAGTGGCATTGTTTTTATTATGCTTTGGACTATTCGGAAAAACTTAGATCGGGGAATCTTTTTAATCACAGTCTTCAAGACAAACGGCTTGATTTCGTTAACTTTTAAATATCACCAAAAAGATTGATAATGTGTGTACTATATGTCAGGGAGTTCCTATTTGGAATTGTACTGGTTTTGCTTTTGAATTTTTAAAAGAAAGGTTATGGATAGAGGAAATCCTTTGTTGAACACAAAAGATTGATATCTTTGAGTTATAAAATTCAATACTCCAAAGTTATCGTTAGGGTCTGAAGATGATGAGAGACAAATAAACAATTCCTCCATCGCATATTACAACCATTTTAGTTCCTTATATCTAAGAACTTTCAATCTTAAAGTCAATCATCAAACTTCTCGAAGTTGGTATGCGATGCAATTTACCACTATGTATTTTATTTTACTTGGATATTGTTAGTTGAAAAGGGTAGGTAAGCTAGCTTTAGCTAATAAATATTAAGAGAATTACTTGTGATAGTTACCACTATGTGTTTTATTTTACTTGGATATTGTTAGTTGAAAAGGGTAGGTAAGCTAGCTTCAGTTAATAAATATTAAAAGAATTACTCATGTGTTTTTAACACATGAGTATGATTGCGTGCATCCGACTTTCTTATATTTGTCATAGGCGGGATTATCTAAGACAATATAGTAATGTTGTTGGTGTTTCTGTTGGTACTTGTGCTATATATATAATTCTTTCACATGCTAGCGTGACGTGGGAATGACGAGTGAAGGTTTTCACTAAGCGAAAGGCGAATGTTTAGGGGGATTACTTTAGTGTTATTTTATTTCTTACTTTTTCTTATGTCTGAATGTCTTTATGTTTGTTAGGTAATGTAAGTCAGCTTATAATAATAGCATTTATTGTGTAAATATAGAGAGTGTGATATATATGTTGATCAGTAAAATTTTAAATGTGATTTGCGTATGACCAATCATGTCTAAAAGTGGCGTGATCCATGCGCAAATGTGAGAATGACAATTTGTCAAATTGAAAAGATTGATAAATTATAAATGAATACGTAAATTTAAATAAGTTTAAGCAAAAAAGATAACATCGTCTTCGACCGATGACTAAGATGATAAATATTAATACTAAATGAAAAACGTAACAGCTCCTTTAGTACATGACATGATGATACACATACATTAATGGTTCCTTTTTGCTTTATATCATAAGGGGAAGAATGCACAACACGTGTTTGTTGTTCTCTCTATCTTAAATAAAGAAGATCTTATGATAGTTAAGGAACACGAATAAAGAGTAACTAGTGACGTAATAGAATGACGACATATAAAAATTTACATGCCAATACAGTTATGAATAATTATTACAAGTACAACAACAGCATTACACCATTGTCTCATAGGCTCCCGTCTATGGTAGAGTATGAGGGGTCGGATGTACGCAACCATACTCATGTGTTAGAAACACATAGAGGTTGTTTCTCGATGATCCATAATGAAAATTGCGTCAAGCTGTGTCGATCAACTACTACTTTACAATATAATAAGACCAGCTACTTTAATAAGTTATTTTGATTTGTTCCGACCGGCGTATATACTTACCAAACTTCTTTATCCGTGGACTGAATGAAAAGGTTAGATAATCAATGGGCTGGACTTGGATCGATTAACAGAATAACTATGAAAGAGATTTGGGTTAGGATCTTTCGAGTCCAAATAAAATACTGTGACTTACATGTTTGCGTAAATAAGTTTTCGTAATTTTGACTTGCGGTATTTCTGTCACTACTTTTTTATCATCAGCCTAATTTTCTGGATCAACATAATAACAAAATATTTAATTTATCGTATAGATATATGTACCTTATAACTGGGCGCTTCCTGCTACAGTATCTGGAAAAGAAATGACAACAAAATTTGAAGGAACCTTGGTGTACCTGCACCACTTTTGCGGCTCGTTTTTTTCGCTGAAACTAACCACGTATGCAGTTATTATTGTATAACAAAAAAAACCATGTAATATCTTAACGAAAATAAAAATTATTTTGGAAATAATGAGAGACATACAAATAATAGCTTCATTCGAAGAGGTAGTTATTATTGCATACTACCTGTATATTTATGACTTTTGGTTAATTCTGCAGCTGTTGATATGATAAATGGCTACCTCGCCCATGATATTTTTAGATAGTATAAAATATAGAGAACGTTGAAACTCATATTATTAAAATAGGTTATTTATAGTTGGGCTAATTGAACTATAAGTCGTTCGACATTGAACTATAAGTATTCGCCCTTCGAGTATCTTATGAAAGTCGGAATGCATTTGTTTTATACAATGTATACATATATTAAATAAACCACATACCGTGCAATATATGAACTAAACCACTATTAAAAGATAAAAAAACCTCTATTAAGATAGAAAAAAATTTGCAGTTGTAAATATTTGAACCCACCAATAATTCTAATCTTAAGGCATCCGATCTAGTTATTCGCCAAGATGAATGCATTTTGTATGTAAATTTGCATCGCATGATTGTCCTAATTTGAATCTTTGAGTGATTTTAATTGAAAAATGACAAACATACAAAATATCCAAACATCAACATTACCAAGTACCGGAGTACATATAAGACAGTTCCAAGAAAGGCAAAAGTATAAGCGGGTGTATTTACTTTTGAAATATATCATATCATGATATACATCTATGATACTGTTAGCCTCGTGATGTACCTAGATATTTAAAATGAACAAAGTTCTTAAACTTAAATGTCACGTACATGGTCATCAGCAATTTTTTTTAATTTATAAATAGACATTTTCTTAAGGAAAATATGCGATCATATGATTTAAGTCCAATAGAATAGCGGAAAGAATGTTCATAGGTACATTCGAACCTCAAACAACACATTATTCAATGAAGTCCGCCATAATAACATAGAGAATGTGTTAAGGTAAATTTGCATCCCAAAAGATCTGTTGGATTTTACCAACCGCGGTTTAAGTCCTAAAACATATTAATAATTAGTAACATTTTGAGTTAGTGACTTGCCAGAAAACAGGATGAAGTATAATACTTGAAAATTTTGATTAGTTCTGGTCGTGACCAATTACAATACTAGGTTCATGTTTAAAAAGAGACATCTATCATGCAATAAAATACTTCCTTAAAGAGAAAATGAAACTAGCTAGACTCACATGTAACCGACTCAACGTACTAGCACAATCCCTAACAACACGAACATATGCATCCTCATTTGTATGGGTTAATGGAAAATAACAAATGTTATCGTGGCGGTAAAGATAAACCATTTGTAATATGGATGTTCGAATCTTGTCAATGAATTAATGTTGGATGATTTTAAATTTGCTAAATAACACGAGAATTGTTAATTGATAAATCTCTTATTTATGTTATCTATAAAAACTCTAAGGACAATATAGTAGATAACTTTATTATTGGTTGTGGTGTGGTCATAAAAAAAGATTACAAATAGTAAGTTTTTTCGTTGAATAGACAAACATGTTCAAGCCGGATTTCCCCAGAAAACAACGGAACCTTTTTTTTTTTTTTACTAACATAAGTAAACTTTTCACTGCCCAATTTGGAGTGGGGTTAGGGTCTTTTATTTTTCACCTTTCTCAAAGAAAGGCGTTGGAGTCTCATAAGTGTAGATTTCCATAAATACTTGAACAAAATTTCAAAGGACTGTAAGTTCACGACGCTGAACCGGGTTTGGATCAACTCACCTCAAAATCTCTTACCCCTTTGCTCACCGCACGACATGTGGCAGTAGGGGAGAGTATTGAGGCTAGATGAGAGCCACCTGTATGTAGCTTCAACATCTTATACTGCTGCCATGTATCGTATGGTGGAGATATGATTGAAGAATTTTGGGTGAGGAGAGTCAGAACCAAGGGGTCGTACGCCGATGCTCACTCATCAGTAGAATTTGCATATGATATGTTGTCAGTGGTCTCATCTTTTGCACAACGACAACCACCTGACTTTCGTGCATTGGGAAGTGAATTTGCAAACAAAAGGGACAGCGCAAGCAAATGTGGATTATAATATAATTTATAGTCGTTGAAAAAAAAACATAAAAT
>AP025093.1:90705-114978 GCA_036186865.1 Eustoma russellianum | reverse complement strand
TTGAGAACTCGTCTTGATAGTTTATTATTGTATTTCTATATAGGTGACAGCGAGAGTAAGGGTTCGTAAGATAATTTTTTCTTCTGAAAATTCTGTTGTAACTTTTAAATCAAACCGTTGCCTCTTTTTTAATAATAATTTCACAACTGAACAATCTTAAATAGGACATCGTAGTTGGCATTAAAGGGACGGGATCTCATGTCCTTTTTTCCTTCACCCCATTGTTTAATGTGCCGCACGTGGTAGCAGAGATGGTGAGGCTACATCATCTAGCTCCACTATTCCTCCTGCTGCCACGTGTCGCGTGATGAAGAGTGTAATGAGGATTTTGCGGTGATGGAATCCTAACCCGACATTAAAGTAGGACTTAATAATTTTCTGAATTTTTATTTCTTTCCAAGAGAATAAAAAGAAAACTTATATTCATTACCCTCTTTACCTTTATTCTCCTTCTATCTAGTCTTTTGAAGGCATGCTACATCTATCATACGACTCTTAAGTACATATACAATCTACAACAATTTACCAATTAAGGTTCTTACATTCTAAGATGCTACCCGTACACTATCGCCGCTTCTTTCCCCTTCCCAACACCCCTCTTTCTTAGGTATGGTCTCACAGAAAAGTTATGGGTCCTTCTAGAAATGCCTACAACTAAAACCGAATTCTAATATATGTTACTGAATCCGAAAGTTTGCAACCAAATATAAAAAAACAAAGTTAATTTAATGATACATAGACAAAAATGAAATTATATCAACTGGATGATTTATGAAACACCAAGAATCAAAAATTAGATCAGCGATTGAATTTGCAAAGTATTCACCACAAAGTAATTATTTGGTGGAATACATTTTAGTTATCCTGTTGATTGAATTTTAACCAACAAAGATATACATGTTAATGCAAGAATTGGTTTTGATGATTTGCACACAAGACGAGAGAAGGTTCAAAAACAAGTGTGTTTGAAATATCTTTAAATAATAGAAAAAATGTCTTCTGAGAAATCAAACGCTCTATGGAGCGCTACTTCTGATGACAGAAAGTTTCAAACTGAGCCTAATAGCGCTCTAACATGTTAGAGAAATAAAACTAACTTGTTTAAGGAGCTTGAGAAATCAAACGCTCTATGGAGCGCTACTTCTGAGGACAGAAAGTTTCAAACTGAGCCTAATAGCGCTCTAACATATCATAGAAGTAAAACTAACTTGTTTATAGAGTTTCAAACGCTTTATCGAGCGCTTTAGCTTTAAATTATGATATTAAGCCTTCAGGACAGAAAGTTTCAAACTAGGCAAATAGCGCTCTATCAGGAAAGACAAATGAGGTTATTAAAGTTTCGAACGCTCTATTGAGCGCTACATTCACGAATTTGGATGCGCGAAGAACTGAAGTAACTTTCTCTCTCTCCTGTACTTTATGTTTGACAAAAAGCACTTTTTGTATTCCCTATGCTATCATGACTTTTGTGGCTACTTTTTGAATTACAAATTCTTGGTTGGTGAGAATATCTTACTATTTTAAGCTTTATGCACAAGACTTCCTCAAGAAGTTTTGACTTCTTCCAAGAAGCAATTTTCAAAAGTGATGAGGTGTCAACATACCATTGGATGTCTTCTCCCAATCTTCTCTCTCTCCTCTCCCCTTCTCCTCCAACGGATGGAATTTTGAAGTTTGAAGTTATAAGGCTTTGAAGACTCCATTTTTGAAGACTAACTTTCTACCTCAAGCTCTCAAGTCTTCATTTGTATTTTGCTCTCAAAATTATTGTAAAATTACTTTATTGTTGAGAGTGTGTGATTGTAAAGGAGAAGAGGTCTTCTTCTAAGTGAGGATTGTGAGGAGCAAGATCTAGATTGTTGGTCAAGAAGCAAGGGAGCTTCTTGTTGGGCGAAACTCAAGCTTCCAAGAGCTAGTTGATGGTGTTGGAGCAACATCATTCTCCATAGAAGGTTTCTTTGGTGAAGAGAAGATCTTAAGGAGGCTAGGCTTCAAGGAGGTTGAGTGTTCATTGTTGAAACTCAAGCTTCCAAGAGCTAGTTGATGGTGTAGGAGCTACATCATACTCCATAGAAGGTTTCTTTGATGCAAAGAAGATCTTAAGGAGGCTAGGCTTCAAGGAGGTTGAGTTTTTCGTGTTCTTGAGCTAGGTTTGCTAAACTTAGCTTGTTCTTGTATTTTTATTTGATTGTTGTTTCCCCCAAAGAGAAATAACAATCCCCTGGTTAAAAATCCTTCTTGTTCAAAGCAAGAAGGTAGAGGAGTAGAGTCTTTGACTTGAACCTCTATAAATTTGGTGTTCTTTCATTTCCGCAAGTCATTTCTTTCAAAGAACACATCAAGTATTGGTTTAGTTACTCTCATTGCAAAAAGAATCGAAAAAGAACCATACTTAGATTAACACACTATTCAACCCCCCCTTCTAGGGTGTTTCACGGACCTAACAATACATATGTAAGAATGAATATTATATCGTAATGGTTGCTGTGCTTAAAGTAGGAAGACCTATCCTCATTTGTCTATCCATTATTGTTGGTTATGCATGGAGTCATTACAAAAATATATTGTAATTACTTCTATATCATTTTTTCTAACATCGAGAAGATCTGGAAATTAGTATGTAAGATATGAAAATGTTACTCAACTATTAAACTTATAAGTCATTCGCTACTTAAGTATCATTAAAGTTCGTTTTCTCGTTGTCCAAAAATGGAAGTTCGTAATAAGAAAGACGGGTGACAAGAGTGTGTTTATTTTAACTCCTATGTAGCTTAAGGGATTGGACATTACATTTAGTATGATGCCTATTTGGCATATGGGATGTTTGGCATAAATGAAAATTTTCCAAGTATATATTATATATGTCGCACATAATCATTTAGGCAGACAAAGTCCCCAACCGCCCTCACATAAACAGTTGCATATAATTCATCTATTCAGGTGTATGCTTCATCGTCTCTAATTATCAAAGTCTGCGAAATTATTTTAGAACATTTGATTTTTTTTTGCATATTTACTTTAATTTTCTTTCCCTTAAAAAACTTTTGACCTTTTTGAAACATGAAAAACAACGTATCAACAATAAGAAACAAGCCAGGGGACCTCAGCGGGTTAGCATGTTGCTCTGGCAAGCTCGTTTGGGAAGGTTACCAACTGGAGCACTACTATATACCAGACACCTTCGATCTACACCGACATGTGGGATTTGTCAAGACAAAGATGAGGATATCATGCACGCACTTCGCAGCTGTCCATGGGCATCAGGTGTTTGGAAGCGCAAAAGAGAGACGCATGGCACGCCTTCTTTTCTGAGAATGATGTGGTGCGATGGATTGATATGAACCTACAAGGGACATTTGGGCACGAGTATGCGGAAGACAGCTGGATGTATATTTTCCGAGAAGGAATACACATGATTTGGATATTATATATAAGAAACAATCGCTTATTTGAGGATGACTTTGATCTACCGTATGGGAGCATAATTATAGTTAGTACAATCTATGAAAGAGTGAGAAACATTCGTCTTGTATGGTCTTCTATGGATAGAACTGGTATAACATAGGCAGTTAGTTAGTTTACTTTGTTTTTGCAACAGATGTAACAGTATGTGAATATTGACGGTTGATATGAATAAAATGATCCCATTCCGACCAATAAGCAAGTAACGCATCTAGAGATAAGACTAGAAATTAGGAAAAGTTTTATGACAACTCAATGAATTGAATGTCCTCTGCTATTTTTTTTTTAATCAAGAAAAATAGTGTATGAAACTCACACAGAGTTAAGATGTGAACATATCTTTTTTTTTTACCATCCTATAAGTTATTTTTAACTAATTATAAAATGTATATGAAAAAGAATGTCAGAGGGGGTGGATCTGACCCCTTTGTCTAATTCCTATTCGTTAAAGGGTATCTACGAAAATATTTCCGGACCATTTTGAAATTAATTTCTGGTGAACGAGATTTTTTTCAGTCCCAGATAGTTATTCATTATCCAATAAGATATAAACAAGTGATAAGTGATGTATTCAAAGATGGTTGTGTTTAAAATAGAGAGACTAATAATAAATACACATCTTTTTTCATAAATACATACTTTTATGTTGAATAAAATGTCAATAATAAATGATGAGATGAAATTAATAGCGTATAATAATAAAGGTGTATATTTATAAAAAAATTGTACGTGTCTATTATTGACGTAAAAGTAACCCATTAGACGTTATAATAAAAATTTCAGTATGAAGACAACTCCCTTGTGGCCAGAAAAGGACAACTTTGATTTGGTAGTTAATCAAGTAGTCTGTTTTCATGTTGGAAATTAGTTGTAGATTAATACAATAAAAACATATCTATAGTTTTACTATATACCCTTAATTTGCAAGAAGAAATGATATATCAACGAGGTGAGTGTCCTTTAAACAAGAGTTAGGCTCTTATAAAAGTTTATTTCTTGTTGGTTAAGAGAGTTACAACTAATTATTTTAAAGTTTTAACTCATTAATCCATATAAAACTTGTGTTTAAACATCATTTTACTAGCAGCGTTTAAACGTATAATCATCGCCGAAATTGCTAATCCTTTACTAGTTGTCATGGAAATCTTTAAAAAAAAACAAAATTGGAGAAGGGAATCGAACTCGAGATCCGGGAATGAGATAAATGCTATTCAACGGTTAAACCTAAAAGTTTTTCGATGTCATGGAAATCGTAATTAACATATTAGTTACGTAAAAGATTTTGACTCCTCGTTTTAATCATGTAATTTCTACCCTTATGTCACACATCACCCTATGATATATATATTTTTTCTCTCTTCATCTTTTGGTTCCTATCGAATGATCCCGGGCGCCGTAATGCGGTGTTTTTCTTTTCCATTTTTGAGGATTTTTATGTGGTTATCTGAGTAATTACCATAGCTATTATATACTCCATGACAGGAGTTCATTGAGTCAGAGGATTAAGGTTAATGAGGTTCATGTATGATATAAGACATCTTAGAGTATATTTAGGGGGCTTAGATACTATCTACGGTTTATGTGGATGTTGCACTTTCTTATTTTTGTTTTTTTGTCATTGTTTTGCATTATATGTGCATATACACATTTAATATCGTAAACTTTCTATTTTTATTTACTGAATTCCCTCACTAATACACTAGCATATTATATTCCTATTCTCGTGTCATTTATGCAGATGCCTATAGAGCCGAAGATCTCACTAAAAGCAAACTCTCCATCCCTTAGGATAGATGTATTGTTTGCCTGCCGCTCACCCTCCATATACCCTAATGATAGCTTTTGGTGCTGTTCAAACGTATTGGGTATGATTGATTGATTGATTTTAGTTGCCATCATGTTGTTTCCATTTCCAAGAGAGCCAAATACACACTCTTGCTAGACTTTGGAATATGATGTAATAAATCAAAATGAATCACTAAATTTAATACACTTCTTATATTGTGAAGTATCAGTTGATTGACATAGTTTGATGCAATTTTCATTATGGTTCGTCGGGAAACAACATCTGTGTGTTTCTAACATATAAGTATGGTTGCGTACATCCGATCTCCGTACCTTGTTATAGGCGGAAGCCTAACGTTGTTGTTGCGGTCGTCACCATTTTACTTATAAGACTAGTGACTACCATAAAATTTGAAACTATGCATCCTTCAACGTAATAAAATCATACTCGGCACACATCACAAATTAAAAACAACGAGGACTAAAGTTTCAATCAAGAATCATTACAACAATCATGAACTTCTTGAGTTGCTGAATGATTTTTCCAAACAACCCAGAAGTATTTGCAAAAAAATTACGAATCAAATATTCAGAGAGGCCTGGGGAGAAAGTTGCTTGCAAATATCACGAACAACCTGAAGAAGAAGTCTGTTCTTGGCGCCTCCTGTTGTCAATCTTCTTTGACTGCAATAATATCTAAGCTGATCCAGTCTACAATACCCTAAACCACACCCTAGAAACAAAAACAACCAATCGATTTTCCTCATATTCTCACAAATCACAGGCCTCCCTTTGATCATATTATCATCACACCAGCAAGGAAATTCCATGTTCTGCATAATCTTCTCTCCATTACCCAAAAGTTCATCCTTTCTCCGATACAAATTCTCCGTAACACTTGAATATCTTTCTGATAATTGATAATCAAGTCCAATTATTTGCTCACACTTTGGGCACTCCACAAAACCCGTAATTACTCTTATCCCACGTCTCAATAATTCCCCAAGCGTTACCATGCCGGTGTCTGCCGTGTAATTTTTGGCCCAAGCAAACGGCGGCATGCCATTACCGAGCCACCGGAATAATGTGTCACGAGAAGTATTCACCGGTCCGGTGGCCCAAGCATGTACAACTTCTTGATTTGGGCTCATAGGTATAAAAGGAAGAGGTTGCGCGATTTGTGGTACATTAGGAGGTTGTATAGAGAAAGTTATCATATAATCGACCGGTTTCGTTGATCTTGCTAGGCCCATTTGGAGGAGCGATTCTTGACTTACCTTTCCTGATTCTGTTGTATCGGCATGGCAATAAATCGTAGTTCTTGGATATATTTTTCGCAATAATATGTCACGGGAGAGATAAGAAACTCGATGGGGTATGTTGTTATCGAAGTTCCACTGAATGGGAACTGAAACATAAGAGCGGGCGGTGGTTGGTAAGAGTGTTTGAGGTGGAGGCGGAGGCGGCGACGCGGTTCTTGAAAGAGGCGGGAGGTTTCTTGGTGGTTTGAGGATACTAGGGTTTGAAATTAATCGTAGCTGAGGTGATAACGGTGGTGGCCGAGGTATCTCCGGCGGCTGAGATTGTGGATGAGTGGCGGGTGGTTCAACGTGCAAAATTTCCATGATGTTTATGGGCAATTCTCCAAATTGAATGGGCTGATGGATTTCCATGGTGGAGGATGGCAATATTTCTTGAAGAGTCTTTCTTACTGCTTTCTTAAAGCTTTTGGTTTCTCTGATGGATAAAGGAATACTCATTCCACCCACTTATGCAGTTAATTCGTTTTTGCATATTTACCCTTCATCATCTCCATTTATAAGCAAGTCAAAAATATTGCTATAGTTTAACTTGATAATTCGAGACCTTATGTAACAAATGATAATTTTATTCTTTTATTTAATTCTGAAAAACTATCTACACGTTTGCTACATATTGAGCTTAGTGCTTGAGTTTTGATTGAAAGAGAAGAAAGTTTGAAACCTAAATAACTCAACCAAAACCAAAACGCGATAAAGAAAGATAACGCAGGTCAGTCTAAGTCAGTTTGGACAAATCAACTCAGCCTGAACAGGTCAGCTCAGCTTGACATCGGCATATTATAGGTCATTGCTAATCAGCTCCAAATAATTAAGCTTACTGCTTGATTGTAACGAGGTTTTGATTCGAAGGTTTTAACAAGGTTTTTATTCGACGGAAAGAAAGTACAGAACCTAAATAACTCAACTTAGAAGATTGCACAGGACCACAACAATTACGGACGTCTAGAATAACTATATTTTTTGTCAAGTCGTATCTCACGAAACCTTTGTTATGGGTCCTTAATTACATCGGAAGATTCAAAATTATAATCCGCAATTTCATAATTTAATATCGCACTTTCTAAATGACTACCATGAGAACTTTTATATTTTTTTCACGATTATATGATTGACATATAAAGGATTAAATTATTTTCTTATCTGTTTTAATTTTAGTGAAATAAACTTTCTGAAGGGAATAATTAAATTTGCTGAATACAAGGTTGAAATTTACAGTATATAGTCACTTATAACGGACGACAAAAAAATTGAGACTTGTACCTGTATCATGATTTCTGTGTTTAACATGTTGGAGAATTAAGGTTGGGCTTGGCCCATCGTTGGATATTGAAGATTGGGCCTTGGCCCGTTATGAAGTTGCAAGACTTGTGCAACGTACTATGAGCTTAATGAATCCTTAACGTGTAGTTAATGTTAGGATGTGATCTCACTCAATTATGTGTTGTGTGAATGTGAAATTAATGCTCAAAGTAGATGGAAATGTTGTGGATAGGTGACGTGTCACCCGTATGGAGGAATGCCACGTTGGAAGTGTCCACGTGGCGTAAAAGCTTCTGACGGACATCGATCGATGACATAGATCGATCGATGTCACTTCGATCGATCGATGTCATCGATCGAAGTGGATCAGGAAGCTTCGATCGCTCAATTTGATCGAATGATGTACTCAGTCAGACATCAGTCGATCACATCGATCGATCGATGTCACTTCGATCGATCGATGTGATCGATCGAAGTCTGACAGCGGGCAGATTCTTTCTGTTTATGCAGGTTTGATTTAAACGTAAATCAAACTCTATCCTCCTCCATTTTAGATAAGATCGTCTGTTATGATCTAACGGTAGTGAGTAAAGCAGCTTTAATCTAACGGCCGAGATTTAAACTGTCTTAACCGCTTAACCGAATATGGTTTCCATCCAACGCTCCAGGTTTAAACCTGTTAATCTATCTTCGATCTAAAGGCTGAGATTAAACCTTCCTAATCTAGATAGGAGGTTTTAATCTACCGGTCTAAGTCAAACTTCGGTTTTGATCCAACGGTCACGGTACCTTGTCCTCCAACCGACTCCCCTATATAAAGAGTGCTAAGGGTGCAATCATTTACACACCTTAAGCTCTTAGCATTCTCAAAGCATTTTTGCATTCATAAGCACGTGAGTCTTGCATACTGTCCGGGAAAAGTCAGGACACTCTAAGCGTTCGAAGGAGTTCAAGTTCAGCAGTGCCGCTCAACTGAACAGGTACCCGTTGTATCCTGGGAGACGATTGCTCATACCGGTTGGGCACAGTATACCGGAGCAATACGTCTTAAGGACAGAGTCCTTGACTCGCCCCGGGTTTGATTTATTTTGTTGTTTCATTTGCACACAGTGTACGACTGCGTCTTGGTACAGGATTGATTGTGCCAACAATCTTAAGACGTATTTCAATTCAATTATATTCTGTACCTTTTTGTTTATTTACGCAAAGGCAGTTTCGTACTGTTTTGCAGTCTCTTTCTACTCATTCTTAAACCTGTGGTAGTTCTGATCTCTACGTCTGATCAAACTGAACAGGAATGGAGAACGAGAGCTCAAACTCTGTTCACGGCTTCAATGGTGCTCACTCCGTGTCCGCACCAGAAGGGGCAAACAATGTTGCTGCCGGACCACAGATTAATGCGGTTCCGTTGGCACCTACTGGAGGGCCTCAAATGAATCCGGCTGCCACTGCTGCTCAGGTGGAAAAGCCGGAGAAATTTGCTGGAAGCTTCTTCAAAAGGTGGCAGCAAAAGATGTTGTTCTACCTCACTGCGTTGGGGTTGGCCAGAATGCTCAGCGAGGATCCACCTGTGGTTGAGCCTGTGGAGGATCAACAGCAGAATATGCAGAATGCCTTGGGTGCTGAGGCCTGGGCATACACAAATTTCTGTTGTTTAAATTTGATTCTTGGATGCCTAGATAATTCTCTCTATGGCATATTTTGTACTTTTAAAACTGCAAAAGCATTATGGTTGGCTTTGGACAAAAGTACCGCACAGAAGATGCGGGTACTAAAAAGTTGATAGTTGGGAAATTTCTCGACTATAAAATGTTAGATTCCAAAACTGTAATTTCGCAGGTGGAAGAAATACAGATGTTGGTTTCTGAAATGGAAGAGGAGGGCATGACGCTCAGTGAATCTTTCCTAGTTGCGGCTGTGATTGAGAAGCTGCCTCCTTCGTGGAGGGAATTCAAGAGCTATCTCAAACACAAGCGAAAGGAGATGAAGATGGAGGATTTAATAGTCCGTCTTCGGATTGAGGAGGACAACCGTCGCTCCGAAAGAAAGCCATCCATGTCTTCTGGTCAAGCCAAAGCTCATGTTGCTGAGGCAAAGAACAAGAAGAAGCATAACACTTTGAGTGTGAACTCCAAGGGCAAGGAAATTGCAAAGAAGTTCACAGGTAAGTGTTATAACTGCGGTAAACCAGGGCATCGAAGCAGTGAGTGCAGGAAGCCCAAAAAGAATCAAAATCAGAATAAAGCGAAAGCAAATCTGGTCGACGCAATGGATGACCTGAATCTCTGTGCGGTGGTCTCAGAGTGTAATGCTGTGGGGAACGTACGCGAGTGGTGGCTTGATACTGGCGCCACTAGACATGTTTGCTCCAGCAGAGAGATGTTCACGGAGTATCAGCCCGGGAACAATGAACAACTTTTTATGGGAAACTCGGCCTCCTCGAAGATTGAAGGCGAGGGCAAAGTTGTTCTGAAGCTCACATCAGGGAAGCATCTGACTCTGCAGAATGTGCTACACGTCCCTGATATTCGGAAGAATTTAGTATCTGGATCTCTTCTAGTCATGCATGGTTTTAGACTAGTGTTAGAATCCAATAAAGTTATTCTTTCGAAAAATGGCATGTATTTGGGGAAGGGGTACTTGTCGAATAGGATGTTTAAATTGAATGTCATCACTATTGTACCCAAAAGAGATTTGCCCGCAGAGGCTAATAAAATTGCTTCCTCTTCTGCTTACATGCTTGAGTCTTCTTGTTTATGGCATTTTCGTTTGGGACATGTTAATTACAAGTCAATACAACGTATGAGTAATCTTGACTTATTGCCCAAACTGGACTTTAATAATAAAGGAAAATGTCAAATATGTGTTGAAGCGAAGATGGCAAAGGCGCCATTTCCTTCAATAAAAAGGAACACTGAACCTTTGGATTTAATTCATACCGATGTGTGTGATTTAAAGTTTGTGCAAACAAGAGGTGGTAAAAAGTATTTTGTAACTTTTATCGACGATTGCACACGATACTGTTATGTATATTTGCTAAGTAGCAAAGATGAGGCCCTTGATGCTTTCAAGGATTATAAAAATGAAGTTGAGAATCAACTTAGCAAACGAATTAAAACAATTCGTAGTGATAGAGGTGGCGAATATGATACACCGTTTAATGAATTCTGTTCGGAACATGGCATTATTCATCAAACGACTGCACCATATTCACCTCAATCGAATGGTATTGCTGAACGCAAAAACCGTACTCTTAAAGAGATGATGAATGCTATGTTGATAAGTTCGGGTTTACCTCAGAACTTGTGGGGGGAAGCAATCCTCTCAGCCAACGTCATTTTGAATAGAGTTCCATCTAAAAAGATGGATGAAACCCCATTCGAGCTTTGGAAAGGCTACAAGCCTAGTTACAAAAACTTGAAAGTGTGGGGGTGTCTGGCAAAGGTTGCTGTACCTAAACCAAGACAGGTTAAAATTGGGCCTAAAACAATTGATTGCATATTCATTGGTTATGCAACGAACAGTAGTGCATATCGTTTCTTGGTGTACAAATCGGATATTCCTGACATACATGAAAACGTTGTCATGGAGTCAAGGAATGCAGTGTTCTTTGAAGATGTCTTTCCGAGAAAAGACAAAATTCAAGAAGTAACAAGACTTGGTAAGCGATTGCGTGAGGCGACTCCTCAAGGAGATGAGGAATTTCGTCAAAGCAAGCGTGCCAGAATGCCAACTTCGTTTGGGCCAGATTTTCTAACCTATATGGTAGAAAATGAGCCAAGGAATTTTTCTGAGGCTATGTCAACTCCAGAGGCTCCATTCTGGAAAGAGGCAGTTGACAGTGAAATAGACTCGATTCTTCAGAACCACACTTGGGAGTTGGTTAACCTTCCACCTGGAAGTAAACCACTTGGTTGTAAGTGGGTTTTCAAGAAGAAACTGAAAGAGGATGGGTCTATTGAAAAGTATAAAGCCAGGTTGGTAGCTAAAGGCTATCGACAAAAGGAAGGCTTTGACTTTTTTGACACCTACTCACCGGTGACTAGGATCACTTCTATAAGGGTGCTAGTTGCAATTGCTGCAGTCTATAACTTGGAAATCCATCAGATGGATGTGAAGACTGCTTTTCTGAATGGTGAGTTGGATGAAGAAATCTATATGGAACAACCCGAAGGGTTTGTGGTTCCAGGACAAGAGTCTAAGGTTTGTAGACTCGTTAAGTCCTTGTACGGACTTAAACAAGCGCCTAAGCAGTGGCACTTGAAATTTGATCAAGCTATGTTAGCTAATGGTTTCAGGATCAATGAGTGTGACAAGTGTGTCTACGTTAAGAGCACACAGAATGCATATGTGATAGTGTGTCTCTATGTAGATGACATGCTAATCATGGGAAGTACTCGGGACATAATCTTAAACACAAAGAAGATGTTGACGAGGAACTTCGATATGAAGGACATGGGAGTTGCTAATGTTATTCTGGGAATTAAGATTTCTAGGGTGACTGAGGGACTCATACTGTCACAAACTCACTATATTGAATCAGTTCTGAAACGGTTCAATATGGATGATGTGAAACCGGTAAAGACCCCGCTCGACTTAAGTGTGCACTTAAGAAAGAATCGAGGCGAACCTGTTGCCCAGTTGAAGTACTCTCAGGTAATCGGGAGTCTGATGTACATAACGAATTGTACAAGACCAGACTTAGCTTGTTCGGTAAACAAGTTGAGCAGATTTACGAGTAATCCAAGTGATGATCATTGGAAAGCTCTTAACAGAGTGATGAGGTATCTGAAATACACAATGAATCTTGGATTACATTACACGAGATATCCAGCGGTGTTGGAAGGATACTGCGATGCAAATTGGATATCAGATAGTAAGGACTCGAAGTCCACCAGTGGATACGTGTTCACTGTTGGTGGTGCTGCTGTGTCGTGGAAATCCACGAAACAAACATGCATAGCTAGGTCCACTATGGAAGCTGAGTTCATAGCGTTGGACAAAGCTGGGGAAGAGGCTGAGTGGCTTCGGAATTTCTTGGAAGATATTCCGTGTTGGCCTAAGCCGATCGCTCCTATTAGCATACACTGTGATAGTCAGTCAGCTATAGGACGTGCTCAAAGCAGCATCTATAATGGTAAGTCACGACACATACGTCGGAGACATAACACCATTAAACATTTGATCTCTAATGGCGTGATTTCCATAGATTATATAAAATCAATGGAGAATCTTGCGGATCCGCTTACAAAAGGCTTGCCTAGAGATCAGATGTCAAGATTGACAAACGGAATGGGACTGAAGCCCATAATGCATGAGTCTTTGTAATGGTAACCCAACCTTGTTGACTGGAGATCCCAGAATCTTGGTTCAATGGGACAACTAAGTTATGAAGATTCAGTTAGCACTTACTCATTCCGTCTGACAAAAGTGCTGTCTACAGAGATTTTAGGGTAAGCTAAGGCTTTTAATGATGTCCTATATCTTGATGCGTCAAGTGGAGTATGGCAGAATACTCTTGATAGGAATCACCTATGTAAGTGTGAAGTGAGGCCGCTTCTATGAGAAAGTCTGGGTGGCAAGATTTCTCTAAAACACTTTCTGAAACCAGGTTGTTCATGGCCAAAACGAACACAACCATGAGAACCGAAAGGGTGTTAAAGGAAATATTGTGTGAGTGTCATTGTCTTGGTTCACAACAAAGGCTGACTAGTTCAAGACATCAAGTCACTACTTAGCCGAGTGGATCCGGTGATACATCACTAAGAAAGGTTCAAAGCCAGAAGCTACCTCTTCTGATGCAATATTTTCTTGTCTGACTTCTCCTTAGAGTTTGCATAAGTGTCTGTATTAATTTCCATTCATGTGGGGGATTGTTGGAGAATTAAGGTTGGGCTTGGCCCATCGTTGGATATTGAAGATTGGGCCTTGGCCCGTTATGAAGTTGCAAGACTTGTGCAACGTACTATGAGCTTAATGAATCCTTAACGTGTAGTTAATGTTAGGATGTGATCTCACTCAATTATGTGTTGTGTGAATGTGAAATTAATGCTCAAAGTAGATGGAAATGTTGTGGATAGGTGACGTGTCACCCGTATGGAGGAATGCCACGTTGGAAGTGTCCACGTGGCGTAAAAGCTTCTGACGGACATCGATCGATGACATAGATCGATCGATGTCACTTCGATCGATCGATGTCATCGATCGAAGTGGATCAGGAAGCTTCGATCGCTCAATTTGATCGAATGATGTACTCAGTCAGACATCAGTCGATCACATCGATCGATCGATGTCACTTCGATCGATCGATGTGATCGATCGAAGTCTGACAGCGGGCAGATTCTTTCTGTTTATGCAGGTTTGATTTAAACGTAAATCAAACTCTATCCTCCTCCATTTTAGATAAGATCGTCTGTTATGATCTAACGGTAGTGAGTAAAGCAGCTTTAATCTAACGGCCGAGATTTAAACTGTCTTAACCGCTTAACCGAATATGGTTTCCATCCAACGCTCCAGGTTTAAACCTGTTAATCTATCTTCGATCTAAAGGCTGAGATTAAACCTTCCTAATCTAGATAGGAGGTTTTAATCTAACGGTCTAAGTCAAACTTCGGTTTTGATCCAACGGTCACGGTACCTTGTCCTCCAACCGACTCCCCTATATAAAGAGTGCTAAGGGTGCAATCATTTACACACCTTAAGCTCTTAGCATTCTCAAAGCATTTTTGCATTCATAAGCACGTGAGTCTTGCATACTGTCCGGGAAAAGTCAGGACACTCTAAGCGTTCGAAGGAGTTCAAGTTCAGCAGTGCCGCTCAACTGAACAGGTACCCGTTGTATCCTGGGAGACGATTGCTCATACCGGTTGGGCACAGTATACCGGAGCAATACGTCTTAAGGACAGAGTCCTTGACTCGCCCCGGGTTTGATTTATTTTGTTGTTTCATTTGCACACAGTGTACGACTGCGTCTTGGTACAGGATTGATTGTGCCAACATAACATACATGCGCACAGATTGCAGTTGCATTAACACAGGAAGTTGTATAGGAAAAGTCAACCAGTAATTCACCGGTGATTTTAAAGCTGCAATCACCTAGTTCTTGTTGACCATATCTTCTACATAGTTTAAACAGATTATATATGGTGAGACTTATATTTAACCAAAATATTAAAACAATAGTGGTTGATATTTCATCCTTATATAACCTATACATTTTATCTAAAAATAGTTAATATGGGACAATATTGCCAATACCCGCCTTCATGTGCTAACTTGGTTTGATATACATATGCGCCTTAGAACCCATCTTCAATCACAAAACACAAGTCAAACATGAATGAAGATCTGGATTTAGTGAGAGAAGACAATAAATGGTGGGTCATGAGAGGTGTGAGTCCACGTCTGAAACCTGCTCTGGTAACATATCGAAACTTGGTTTAGATGAGGTGTGGTACATATCTAACTAAAACCTTAAAAGTAATAAGCAGTGATATCTTATTCTTATATAACCTACGTATTTTATTTCAAAGTAGACAGTATAGAACAATATTCTCAATGTGGTTAACATGTGCTTCTTCGAATGTTAGATATAGAATCCATCTTTGAAACATTTTGCGTAATAATGGGTCTCTTGAAATATAGGAAGCTTGATGAGGCACTGAGTCAACGCACCATTTCGACGGAACTGCCACGTAAGAGCCAGAAGTGGTTGCAAAAACTGGCTGGACTGACTAGCATTCAGATCCCTTCAACGCAACTTACTCACCGCACCCGCCACCGCGTAACACGTGTCAACGGGTGGTGAGTATCCCATCTGGACTGAGTATGCGAAAAGTCATATTTCGGTCTAAAGCGTTAAAAACACGTTTCTTGGTAAATGAAATGGCTCTCTTGGAGATTTTGGGTTTAGGGCCCACCTTAAAGCGGTGGTGATATTGATTCCGGCGGTTGAGATTGTGGCGGAGTGTGTGGTCCAGTGGACAAGACTATCAAGATGTTTATGGGCAAGTCTCCAAATTGAATAGGTTGGTGGATTTCCATGGCGTAGGAAGGCAAGAATGATTTATTGGTTACTTTCTTAAAGATTGGGTCTGATGATGCATAGAGGAATGGGATAAACTCCCTTCATCGTAGAGGGGTGCAGTGACGCGTGACCGCGCGACACGTGGCAGCAAGGGGATGGTGAGGCTAGATGCGGATGACCTTCATCTAGCCTCACCACCCCCCTTGCTGTCACGTGTCGCGCGGTCACAAAAGGGGTGAGGAAAATGGAGGTTAGAAGATCTCAACCCTAGAGAAATACGCATTTAATTATGGGAATGGTATGTTATCAGAAATTTTATTATGGTCATTGATGACCTAATAAAATGCTGATAAATAACTTTGATCTACATGCAAACAATGAGGTGATTGCCAAGGGATCCATAAATTTTCTACACACTTTATTGGTCAATGATCAACTAATTATATTTGGCCATTGATCATTGTAAAATTTGTGGTATATTATATGTACGTGTCGGGATTTTAAATACGCGAAAACATTTCCCCAGACAAATTATCCCCGAGTTAATTGCACCTGGTATCCATTCTTTTCCACCAAGTTTTAAGTAGCATCCAATGTTTATTGAAACACACTTGCCATCCAGACTTATAGAGTTAATAGACACCTGGCATCCGGTAACCGGGAAATGACCTGCTGTAGGCGGTTTTTATGAAATTTCCTTTTTTTTTCACTTTTTCCCCAAGTGGCGCCAAACATCTTCATGCTTCATCTTCATCTTCTTCATCTTCTTCACCTCCTCTCTGCTAAATCCCTGCAGCACCTCAATAATCACAGATTCCTCATTTCTCACATCGTTGTGGTCAATAAAAACAGAATAGTTCTCTCCATTCAGAGGAAGATGCCATTGGTACTGCCCCTTAAAGCTTCCGAACTATCCACCAGCCAACAAGATTTTGATTCTTTTCTTGCAATATTCCATTAACAAAGCACGGAAATCGTTCTTGTATTTCTCTCTTGTAGCTCCGACGAAGATGAAAAACCCCACCCTCCATCTTCACAATCCGTGCATATGAGTTACTGTCCCTTGATCCTGTGTATGACAAACATAATGTAGAAGCATTTAAAATGAGCAAAAGGGCTGCTGCTTATTCCTTGCTCCTTGCAGGAATCACGAACCATCTTTTCCTTCATGACACTTCTCTTATCGCATCTGCTGCAAATTTCTGGTCAAATGCAAGGGAGTCCTTACTGTCTCTTGCCAAAAGCTCATTCTGGGAGGCCAGCTCCGAATTGGGGTCTGCAGTTTTAGATGCTTCATATTTCCCTTGCTTCCAGACTGCCCACATAAGGAGATTTTTGGTCTATTCGTTTTGCAGTGAAGACCAAAAAGTTGAATTCGAGGAAATAAGTGGGCAGTTTGTGACCTGTGCTGCTGAGGATATAACAAATTCTTGGAGCTTTCTGACTTGTGAATGAGGTTTTCTTGAGCAAATAAGATGAAGATGAAGATGGAAGATGAAGATAAAGAATGGAAACAAAACTCAGATTGTGAAGAGATGGAGAAGATGAAAATGAAGATGAGGGATGAAGATGAAGATGGAAGAGGATGGGGAGGGAGGTCGATTATGGGGGGTGGGGTGGGGTAGGGGGTGTGGTGGGATGGAGGGTGGGGTTTTACTTTATCATGAGCAGTCAACGGGAAAATAAAGGGGCTGGGGGTTTTTATTTTGTTTTTTCCTTTAATTTTGAAGGTAAAATAGTCAACCTTGGTTAAAGTAGGGTTAAAAGTATGGTTAAGTCCGGTCAAAGGTCGATTTCAGCGGTCAACGGTCGACCAGCAGGTCATCCGGATGTCAGGTGTCTATTAACCCTATAAGTCTGGATGACAAGTGTGTTTCATGAAACATTGGATGCTACTTAAAACTTGGTGGAAAAGAATGGATATCATGTGCAATTAACTCAATTATCCACCCACTCATTACCCACTTCATCTTTGCCTATTTACGCTCGGTTGAGATATAAGCATAAAGTGATGCAAAATATGAGGCATCCAATCATGTGTTTCCATGTGTATAAAAAGGAAAGAAGTTTAAAATTTTTTTATTTTTAAAAAAAATTATTTGTATACGTGGCAACGCGTGATTAGAAACCTTATATTTTGCCTAACTTTCTATCTTTCCTACGTTTCATCATCAATTATAAATCAAGTTAATGAACCTACGTATTAAATTTTATCAAAATCTGACGTCAAAAAAAAAAATAGGGAAAAAAGGGGTTTGTCGAAATATTCTCTAATCTCTTCCAGTTAAAGTGAGTGTATTTACTCTTTTAACAGTTGTACCCGAAACGCCTAACAACATATACATATCCACTGATTTTTTCTCTTTAAGTAAATTTAATATCTTATTTTAATCACTATAACAAACCGTCTTACTTGAGTAATGAATTACAAAAAGGTAACTTGATTTTGTCCCATTATAAAAGGTTGCTTGAAAACTATATGAGAACATGCTTTAATTAGAAGTCAGCATAAGTCTGATTTCTTAGAATAGGCACTCAAATTAAAAATAATAATAATCGAGCCTGTAACTTCCCGTTTGAGGACAAGCATATTGGTATTTGTTCACTAGTACAGATGCTATTAAGAAAATAATTGTTGTTATATTTATAATGAAGAAAACACAATATGTAATTGTTTGAATATCTTTGTTCTTCAAAAAGCTCTACCAAAGAGGTCAAGCAAATATATTTTGGAATAAAATAGAAAGCGATACACCTCTCAGTCAAATGAATAGCGCAGACTCTAATGGTTGAATTCATCTTTAGATGTGAGGTTGTGTTTTGGGGTGTGAATAAAATTTGATCCCTTCTTCCCAAAAAAAATACAATCTACAAAAACAAACCTCGTGCACGTGAACGCCTTATTATAATGTTTTACAAAACTTTCAAAAATAAAGCACTTACTTGTAAGCAGAATTTATGTAATTTGGTGAAGGACAGAGAACAAAAAATAGAGAAGAATTAAGTGAGAGTACGATGAATAAGTTTAGCTCATTTTTTTTTTTTTTTTTTGGGGGGGGGGGGGCAGATCATATCTCTTAAATAAGTTGCATCTTGAACCCAATTGCAACTTCTCTTCTTCTCTTCCATCTTTAATGAGCTTAGAAATTAAAGGAGCCAAACAGATCGTGTTTTGTGTTTTCGTGTTTTAGATATTAAAGTATTAAACCTATACACGACCCCTTTTTTTGCGTGTACAGAAATAGATACTCAAACTTATACATGTCAGGTTTTATATCGTGTACCAGATTTATCCACAAACTTGACAAGTACAAAACTTTCAGGTCGTGTTCGAGCCATTTCGTGTATTTTTTAGGTTTTCTTTTTCAAGTTTCATGTATTTTCGGGCAAACTGCAAAGGGTGAGAGTGGCGGCGACTGCTGTTAAAGACGAAAGAGGAGATGGAGGGAGACGAATGCCGGAGGGAGGCAGGGGGTGGTCGGGCGGGAGACACATGCCAAGAGTTCACAGTTCAGAGAGAAGAGAGAATGATAGGTACCCAGGGATAAGAGCGGCGGGCGAACAAAGGGTAAAGGCGGCGGCTTTTAAAGACATGAGAGGAGACGGAGGCTAAAGGAGTAGGAGACGGAGGCCGAGAGTTCATAGTTCATAAAAAAGAGCAAATGATGTGTTATGGGTAGCCAGGGGTAGGGGCGACAAGGGGCAAAGGGTAAGGGATTAGGTTTTAGGATTTTCTATTTTATAATTTTAGCTTTAATAATTAATATTTTACATTTGGACATATTATAAAAAAATTGGGTATATCGGGTTTAAATGGATAAGCCGTGTATGTGACTGGACACGGCCTGCTGTTAACATGTAAGTTTCAGATCTTATCTGATTTGTACACGAAGCCAACAATGCTATACCTATACCCGCAAGGAGCGTATCAGATTTAGATCGTGTTTTCTTGTCGTGTCTGAGATTGCCGTCTCTGTTGGAACTCCAAATTTATCTTCCTACGAATTTATTATTCAACTTGGTGAGAAAATCCAATCCCTAACTCAAGAAAAATAGGAAACTCCAAATTTATCTTCCAACGAAGTTAGTATTAACTTTATTAGAAAATTCAAGACCTAACTCGAGAAAAATGGTAATAAGATTATAACACAAATCCTCTTATTCCTAAGAAAATAAACACTACAAAAGTGTAACAAATCAATATGCATGTTTATATTCATAAAAAGTGAAGATATGAGGTAATTCCAATATCATCCTCCTATTCTTCGCCCTAAAACTCAGTTCATCATTTACACTCCAAGAATCTGATCCCTAAACTCTCATCTACTTACGCGTCATCCAGAAATTTCCCAACTTGCAAAAAAGTAAGAGTATCAGAATAACAGCCGGGATAGAGTTGCTCACAGATGTTAACATAAACACGAAGAAGAAGATCGTTAATGCTGCCCGACATATCCACCTTTAATTGCCTGCAGAAATATGTCAGCTGATCCCTGTTACAATGCCCTATATGGCATCCCAAAACCATAAACAGCCAATTGATTTTGTTCCAATCTTCGCTTATAACCGGCCTCGTTTGATTCGCCTTACCGTCACAATTGCAACTAAAACTACTATTTCGTAAAATTTGTTCACCACGGGCCAGAATATCTGCACTTTTGTCCATAAGGTAAACCACAACAGAAGCAAATCTTCTCGGTAAAAGATAACTGAGTCCTGCAGTTGATCTACACCTCGGGCATTCTACGAAACCATTAATTTTGTTAATACCCAATCCGGTCAACTTCTCAAGGCTTAACATTTTAGTGGAACTTGCGTTGGTGACCCAAGGGAATGCCAGCCCATCGAAAGGCTCCGGTCCACGGTTGACTTGCCGGTTCAGTGTTTCCCGAGTGTATAGCCATGGCCCGATTACCCAAGCGTGTGAGGTTTCTTGATCCGGGCTCAGAGGTTCATCCTCTATCGGTGGAGGTTCCGCGCATTCGGGTTTGTTTGGGGGTTTTAGTGGGAAAGTTAGCCAAGAACTTAACGGAATACCTTTTATTTCGACTCCGGATTTGAGCAGGTCTTGTTGATCTATTCGTACGTTTTGTATTCCTAAGAATTTTCGATAGAACAATCTTCTTGGCAACATTTTGCGCAAGAATGGGTTTCTCGAAAGATAGGTGGCCCGACTCAATCTGCTGTCGATGCACCATTGGGAAGGAACTGATACATAAGATCTTTTGGCTGTTGAGGCCAGAGTTTTGGGTGGAGGTGGCATTGGAGAAACAATTCTTGATAATTGGGGTGGTTTTCTTGGTAGTTTTGGCGTCAGAGAGAATCGCAGCTGAGGTGAAAGCCCTGGTGGCTCTAACGGCAGCGGCTTGGCAGGTGTTTCCGTACCCAAGATTGCTTGTAAAATATCAGGAGTCAGATCTCCAAATTGAATGTGTGCCATTGTTAAGAAGGCCAGAAGTTTTGTTGTGATTTTAAGAGGAGTTTTTCTCATTTTCAGAAAGATGGAGACTATTTGATTGTAGACTGTAGGATTAAGTCCCGCATATGTTTCCCACAAATTTTAGTTTAGTTCAAGGTAAATGATGATCGAAGTTACCTAAAAAGGGGAGATGTGGAAGGTCTAAGTAACCCAAAATCTTTACTGTTTCATAAATTCAAAGTTAGGCACTGGACAGAAATAACATATAGGTCGGGCGGGGGGGATTCTTATTACGATTCAGGAACCCAAAACCAAAAACACCCAATTGATCCCCCCCCCAAAAAAAAAAAAATCTTTACTTATATAGGGGTTCATTTGATTTTCACTACCGTCCCACAACCACCAACAACAACATTACCCCATTTGTGAGAAGCTTCTGTCTATGACAAAGTTTGAAAGATCGGATGTACACAACCATATCTATGTATTAGAAATACACAGAGATTGTTGCGTCAGGGTATGTCGATCAAATGATACTTCACAATATAATAAGCACAGCCAATTTAGTGAATCATTATTCCAAAGTCCAAGAAGAGTTTGTCTTTTACTCTATTGAAAATGGAAAACACAATGAGAAAGAAATTATGCAAATTTACTAGCCAGACTTATAGTCATTGGCAAAAAAAAATAAAAAAAATAAATAAATAGAAAGAAAATAAACCGCAGAAGTTCGTATCATGGATACAATTACTTGGAAAATTTGTTTTCTGTGGAATAATAGTGATAATTAATCTTTCAACTTATAAACTTTTATAATATCCCCTCTGAGAGTCTTCATGAATTTAGTTACTATGAATAATGTCTTTTATCAGAGAAATACCAAGAAAATGGCGGATGATCTACTGAAAAACCGTTTTGCGATTCTCCAGCAATGCAGAAAGGATTCTGCTCTTCCAACTTCATGAACTGCTGCTCATAAGGGCTCATTACCGCCGGTGGTGGATGATAAAGTTGGGAGGAGTATAATGAAAAACCACAGGGCTCCATAACTATTCCGTCCATAGTTGGCAGCGGATTCATGTTGTTTTTTTCTTGCAAGATTCCACTTGAATCATTGTCTGATAATGCTTTTGTCTCTGGGAAATTTATGCATTCTTGAACTTCATAGTTGTGATTTTTCAAAACAATGTTAAGATCAGGGCTAAAGAAAGAACCCTTTTCAGCAGAATCAAGGGACTCTGTTTTTTCCTTTCCAATTCTCTGCTTTAGACCCTTTAGCTGCAAATTGATCAAGAACATCACAGAATTAAATAAATAAAAAAGTTTCACAACAAGGGTAACTCGCGTTATAACAATATAAAAGGTTTTACAAGGAATATTCTGCTAAAACGTAACGCTTAGTAGGAAAAACCAACATGAGAATTGTCCCTTTTGTGGTTTCTAGTGCTGAGCGTATAGGTTTTCCCAGATGGATATCTTCCTAGAGGGACCAAAGAAATCCTCCCTTTCCAATTGTGATTTTGTTTGTCTTGTTCATTTGTGCTTAGGTCGGACCACTCTACCAATTAAGACCAAACCACCTAAAAACTAAAAGAATATGCAAATCAAATCATGAGCATGCTAAGGCTGGTAAAGTTAATGATCTTGGACCAATTGGTAAGGTTGCTGTTTTGTGACTTTGAGGTCACGGATTCAAGCCACGAAAACAGGCTCTTACACAAAGTGTATGGTAAGACTGTATACATCAGATCGACAAGCGATCCAGTCTTTCACAGACACTGTGGAAATTAGGAGTGCACAAGAAACCTCCTCTAAATCATGAGTGTGTTGAATGTTCAATACAATAAGAGAATTGGATTTGGCTTAGTAGTAGATGTAACTGTATTTCTTACCGCGAATAATCATATCATCTACCTAGACGCAAGTGGTAAAATAAAAAATATATATAAAAAAAATAAGAGCAAAAACAACAGATAGTGCAAGGTTTACCTCTGCAACCAAGCCTTCTTTTTCTTGTTCAATTTTGGAAAGATTGAGCTTAAGAGCTTCATAATTAGTCTTAAGAAGATTATACTCTCTTTCCAATTGCTTTGTCTTCCAACGGGCTCTTCGATTTTGAAACCAAATAGCTACTTGTCTAGGCTGGAGGCCTAATTCATGTGCCACCTTAGTTTTCCTCTCTGGGTCCAGCTTGTTATCATCTTCAAATATCTTCTCTAATGCGTGAACTTGATCTGCACTCAGCCGCCTTTTCTTACCATTTCCAATGTTGATTTCTTCTAGGCTGTCTTCCTCTTCCAGGCCATCTATCATTGTCTGAAACCCGTTTCTGTGTGCTGAATTCAAGCTCATGAAGTGGTTCATGGCAGTCAATATTGGAACAAATAGTACACAGAAAGAACAGAGAGGAGATGTTTTGGATGGATACAGAAGTTTCGTTGTCGAAGAGGGCTCTTCAGCCTAGTCTGAAATAGCCAAGGTCTGATATATTGAAGACAGAGTGGAATTAATAAGAAATCAAAAATAGCCAATTGTATATTTGATTCTTCATGATTAGCTATCAATGCAATGAATGAGGGATGGATGACAAAGACCTTTCTTTGGGTGACCTTAGGTCACGTATTCGAGTTTCCGAAACAGCCTCTTATATAAAGTGTAGAGTAAGCGATCCGGCCTCTCCTCACACCCTAACATGCGTGAATGCAGAAACTTATTGTATGAGAACTTCTTTTTTATAGGTATGAAGTGTTGAATGGTTAAAATGTTTGTACATGTTGAAAAGTTATCGCCAAAAAAGATATGCAAGCCATATAGTTAAAATGCATTTTTAAGAGAAGTTAAAGTGTTTTATAACTTGTGTTGTATAATTTTATTGTTAGGTATATAATTTCTGTCAGTTATTTTTTTTATAGAAGGTAAAAAGCCGATTAGAAAGGAATTCGATTCCCATAGTAGCACTTTTTTTTTTTATTTATGTTTATTGTGAAGAAGCATGTTAG
>AP025093.1:54481-90695 GCA_036186865.1 Eustoma russellianum | reverse complement strand
TTTATTTATGTTTATTGTGAAGAAGCATGTTAGCATAATTTAACACATCATCTTCCAGGTAGGCAAAATTCCCTCCATATTTTTACTCCTTTAAAGAAATTATAGAATATTTCCCTTGGTTCATGCTGATATTCTTGTTCTTCGTTATCCTTCACATGATCACACCGCAACTTATGTTTGTAACTTCCGGATTTTTCTTCCTCGGATTCATCGATTACCTGATGGAAAAGCATTTGTATAATTATTAAATTTAATTAGTTTGGACACCATAACCCTCATGGAATCCGTTTGCAACAGCTGCTGAATATAACCGATTTAGTTGAAACTATTGATATAATAGAAGCATAATTATGAAATTTAACCTGCGTAATTTATTTTTGAGTTATTTCGATAAGGTCAAGTAACTCTAATAATGTTAAATATCTTAATTATTGTAGAAGTAATGGCAATAAGGAGGTGTCACGGTGGTGGCGGACCTTTGAAGAAAGGATATAAAAGAAGTAGAATTCATGTTTCTTGCTTTCGTGCCTTTTTTTTTTTGTCGTTGTTGACTTTCAGTAGGTACCTTTTTACATAAAAGACTTTTTGGTAAAATAGGTCTTTGTATTTCCGTAGAATTTAGAGATCAAATTGATTCACGATTTGATATACACAGTTTTATTCTATACATTGTATCTGTTCTGAAAATAAGGAAGAAAAGAAGACAAAAATTCGAATTAATTATTCAATCACTATACATTATTCAAGTTGTTGTTATTAATTAATGAGGTAATTACAAGTAGATCATAAACCTAACCCTCGTTTATAAGACACTACAAATTGATTAATGACTAACTATAACTACAACGCTTATTAGTTACTTCTTTTAGTGCTATAAAATATGTCACAATGAAAAAATTAAACTCTTTTTTTTTTAGTGAAAAGACAAATACATAAATTGAAAGCCCATATACATACATAATATCACACATATGGTAGTGTGTATGTGTGGATATATATGTGTGTGTAAGTGGTACGCTGAATTTATGAAACAAAATTTTCCCCTCTCTATATTTTTATTTATCTTTTAGCATGGAATAAGCTCAGGTTATAAGTAAATTGAATTGACAGTTATAACGGAATATTCTATGTAGCATTAACTATATCATTCCTTGTAGAGAATATTCTATGTATTCATGACTAGTATCTAGCATTAACTATATCATTCATTGTAGATATGACTAGCACATTAGATGTATATGGTTAGCAAGATTAGTGGAGGATTATTAGGTGTTGTATATGGATAGCATAATGAGGGGTAAATGATTAGCTAGCATTTAGAGCATGATTAACGCATGCATGGAGGGTATACACTTGTATATGTACCGATTTTGTTGGATGAAATACACAAGAAAATCTTTCCGCATATTTGATTTTCTACATGGTATCAGAGCGAGAAACGCTCCAGAAAATACATTCAAATTAACGAAATGGCTGATGGACAATCTTCTGTCGCAGCTACAGCTGCATCAGCTTCGACGAATCGAAGGGTGACTTCACCCTATGATTTGTACTCAAGTGATCATCCGGGACAGGTGATTACTTTGGTGCAATTGAAAGGACCGAATTATGATGAATGGTCTCGTGCCATTCGGGGATCGCTACGTGCACGAAGGAAAGTTGGCTTTGTGGACGGAAGCATTAAGCCGCCACAAGCTGATTCTCCAGAAATGGAAGACTGGTGTACTGTCAATTCTATGGTGGTTGCTTGGATCAGGAACACCATTGAGCCAGAGTTGTGTTCGACAATATCCTATGTCGAAAACGCAAAGGATCTTTGGGACGATCTACAACAAAGATTCGCTGTCACCAATGGCCCAAGAATACACCAAATAAAGTCAGATTTGGCAAACTGTAAGCAGAATGGCCAACCAGTAGCGAATTACTTTGGTCGTTTGAAGAAACTTTGGGATGAATTGAGAGACTTTGATCAACCTCCCGTGTGTTCATGTAATGGTTGCACTTGTGCCATTTCATCAACACTGACGAAGAAGCAAAATGAGGAGCGTCTTCATCAATTCTTGATGGGACTGGATGAGGTAATGTTTAAATCTGTGCGTACCTCCATCTTAAATACTGATCCGCTACCTAGCTTGAACAGGGCTTATCAGCTTATAATTCAAGAAGAGACATTGGGAACTATCTCACGTGGACGTGAAGAGAAAGCAGAACCAATGGCTTTTGCTGTGAAAGCACCCGCGATGAAGCTGTCGAAAAATCAAAACGAGGAGGTATGTGCTAACTGCAAGAAACCAGGTCATGTTGTGACTTCTTGCTTCAAACTAATTGGCTATCCAGAGTGGTGGGCACAAGGAGAGGGAAGGGGGCGGTCACTGTCCAAACGAAAGGGAGGGAACACACACAAGGCTGTGGCAAACGCAATACAAACAGAATCTGCGGTTGTAACAGCTTCGCAGGATGGGTATCAACCAACGTCTGGTTTCACTCCCTCTCAATGGAGTGCGTTGATGACGGCATTCAATGCTCATAAGGTGGACTCGAACCCTCGCCTAAATGGTAAGAATCTTTGGATAATTGACTCTGGTGCTTCCCAACATATGACGGGAGATCAAACCTTGTTCGGCTCTCTTGTACCTACGCAGTCAGTGGTTCGACTGCCGGACGGGTCCTGCACGGGTGCCACTCACATCGGCACGGTTGAGCTTGGGGGTCAATTGAATCTTTACAATGTTTTGTTTGTTCCAGGATTACATTGCAACTTATTGTCTGTCTCTCAATTGTTACGTGGAAGTAAAAATACGGTGATGTTTACTAATGAATTTTGCTATGTTCAGGACCGCACTTTGAAGATGGTGATTGGAGTGGGTGAACAAGCCGGGGGGTTGTACTATTTGGACGCAAAACCGCAAGTCAATGTGGCGGTTGTGCTCGCTGAAAATTGCTCGGATTTGTGGCATCGCAGACTTGGACATCCTTCAGGAAAAGTTATGGGTTTGCTCTTTAATAAACAGTTTTGCAAGAATGCTAGAGCTTTTCATAATTGTGAAATCTGTTGTAAAGCTAAGCAAACTAGGGAACCATTCCAAATAAGTACTTCTTATGCTTTAAACTGCCTTGAGATTATTCACTGCGATCTTTGGGGTCCGTATCCTACGCTAGCTTCTTGTGGTGCAGCATATTTTCTTACAATTGTCGATGATCATTCTCGAGGAGTTTGGGTATATCTCTTACGTACTAAAGATCAAGTTGCGTCCACATTGCGTAATTTTATTTGCATGGTAGAACGCCAATTGAGTCAGAAAGTAAAAACTGTTCGAACGGATAATGGAACTGAATTTAAGGCACTCAGTTCTTATTTTAGTACCAATGGAATCATACATCAAACCACTATTCGCTATACACCTCAACAGAATGGTCGTGTGGAACGTAAACACCGTCATATTCTCAATGTGGCACGTGCTTTGCGTTTTCAAGCTTCTTTACCACTGAGTTTTTGGGGAGAGTGCATATTAACTGCTTGCTATCTTATCAATAGAACACCTTCCGTCTTGTTAAATGGTAAAACTCCATATGAGCTTCTTTATGACAAAGCACCCTCTTATGATCATATTCGCACTTTTGGTTGCTTATGCTATGCATACAATGATGTTGTTCGTAAGGATAAGTTTGATGCTCGTGCTCGTCGTTGTATATTTTTGGGGTATCCGTATGACAAAAAGGGGTGGGATGTTTATGACTTGGATACTCAAACCACGTTTACTACTCGTAATGTCAAATTTATGGAGGACAAATTTCCCTTTGCCAAACCCATTACATCCAATCGTGCCCCTCTTAGTGAACCCCTAACATTTGATGATACACTTGACTTCCCTCCTGAAGATGCTCCATCTACTCCACCCGTGCCGGACATTACAGCCCCTGAACCTGTGCCTCTCAGTCCGCCTTCTTCCCCCGAACTCGGACGTGGGCAACGCATTCGAAGGCTTCCACACAGGCTACAAGATTATGTACTCCACACTGTAAAGACACACCCCCCGGAAGCTTCATCTCCACCCTTCACATCTTCAGGTAATGTTCTTAATATAGCAAATTTCCTTCCATGTAATAAGTATTCCATGTCTCACAGGGCTTTCTTAGCGGCTGTTTCTTCTGGATCCGAGCCCAAATCCTACAAGGAGGCCGTCCTACATCCGGAATGGCGTGCCGCAATGTCGAATGAAATAAAAGCTTTGGAGGATAATAACACATGGCGCCTTGTTCCTCTTCCTTACGGTAAAAGAGCTATCGGGTGTCAGTGGGTTTTTCGTATCAAATATCGGTCAGATGGGTCTATTGAGCGCCACAAAGCTCGCTTAGTTATTCATGGCAATCGCCAGTTGGAAGGTATTGATTTTTCTGAAACATTTGCTCCTACTGTTAAATTGGTCACTGTTCGAACTTTTCTAGCCGTGGCCGCTATTAAGGGCTTCGAACTTCATCAAATGGATGTTAGCAATGCCTTTTTACATGGAGATCTGGCTGAAGAGGTCTATATGTCTCCTCCACCCGGTTTCTATCCGCACGCTCGTGGTCACGTTTGTAGACTTCAAAAGTCTCTCTATGGTCTTCGTCAAGCACCACGGTGTTGGTTTGCTAAACTCTCAACTGCCCTTAAAGCTTATGGATTTGTTCAATCTGTTTCTGATTATTCTCTCTTTACTTTAAGTACTCCCACACATGATATTTACGTATTGGTATACGTAGATGATCTTGTTATTGCAGGCAATCACTCGGCATCCATTCAGAAATTCAAAGAGTACTTGAACACTTGTTTTCACATGAAAGACTTAGGCCACCTCAAATACTTTCTGGGACTTGAGGTTGCACGAAATTCTACCGGCATTTTTGTATGTCAACGTAAATATGCGCTTGATCTTATTACCGACTGTGGTCTTCTAGATGCTCGATCTATCTCAACTCCCATGGCCGAAAATCACCACCTCGGTACCATTAAAGATCAACCTTATTCGAATCCTTCTCAATATCGCCGGCTTGTTGGACGACTTATTTATCTTACTATCACTCGTCCGGAGTTGTGTTACAGTGTTCATATTTTATCACAGTTTATGCATGATCCTCAACTCCCTCATTGGGATGCAGCTGTTCGTGTTGTTCGTTATCTCAAGTCATCACCTGCTCATGGACTTCTCTTTCGCTCCACTGCATCCTTATCTTTACGTGGCTACTGTGACGCGGATTGGGCAGCTTGCCCTTTGACTCGCCGTTCTCTTACGGCCTATATTGTTTACTTGGGTGACTCTCCCATTTCTTGGAAGACGAAGAAGCAACCCACAGTGTCTCGTTCCTCGGCTGAAGCTGAATATCGTGCCATGGCGTCCCTTATATGCGAAATCAAATGGCTGCATGGTTTGCTCCGCACTTTGGGTGTTCTTCTTCCTCTACCGATCGACATCTTCACGGATAGCCAATCCGCATTACATCTTGCTCGCAACCCGGTTTTTCACGAACGCACTAAACACATCGAGGTTGATTGTCATTTTATTCGAGATGATGTTACTCGTGGCTTCATTCATCCGCATTTCATCCCCTCATCCGATCAAGTTGCTGACCTTCTCACCAAGGCTCTCGGAAATGGCCCCTTTCGCACGCAATTGTCCAAGTTGGGCGTGACCGATCTTCACCGTCCAACTTGAGGGGGGGTATAACGGAATATTCTATGTAGCATTAACTATATCATTCCTTGTAGAGAATATTCTATGTATTCATGACTAGTATCTAGCATTAACTATATCATTCATTGTAGATATGACTAGCACATTAGATGTATATGGTTAGCAAGATTAGTGGAGGATTATTAGGTGTTGTATATGGATAGCATAATGAGGGGTAAATGATTAGCTAGCATTTAGAGCATGATTAACGCATGCATGGAGGGTATACACTTGTATATGTACCGATTTTGTTGGATGAAATACACAAGAAAATCTTTCCGCATATTTGATTTTCTACAACAGTATTAGTCCAATCATCTCATGCTCATTCATTCGTTGTTTTCTCTCTCTCCCTCTTCGAGTTCTATTTCTAAACGAACAAAAGCTTCAGTTTCCCTATTTTATTCTGGATAGAGTTGCGGTAGTTCAGTAAGCCCAAAAAAAAGAAAAAAGAATGAAGGCAAAAGAAAATATATAAGAACTCTTGTAAAGATAGGGTGATATTGTTTTTTCCACACACACACACCCCCCCCCCCAAAAAAAAAAAAAGAAAAAAAAAACTTTTATCGTTTTAGATGTGAATGGCATTGTTGAGAGGGGTAAAAAGCTAAAAAAAAAAATGCAACCAAAATAAAAGAAAATAGTGGTAACCGTGCGTTGCTTAATTTGAAGTTTTCTTGGAGGTGCATTTGTTTCCCAATTATTGGATGCTTGAAGCAGCGAATTGTCCCTCTTCCTCATAATTGAGTTTTAATTTTCTCCACGACATAGTCCAGTAGGTACTCGGATTGAGGATTGCCAGAAAGAGGTCATGAGTTCGAATCCAGAGACACGCACAGTGTGAGTGTTCCTCTGCTGTTAGGCCAAATGCCTGGTTTGTGGGAGAACACCTTGCGTCGGTAACTGCGTAAGATCTCACCCAATCTAGGAGGCCACTGGACTCCTGATTTACATCCTCCACGCAGCTCCTTGGGACTGAGCCAGTGGAGTCCTTTGGTTGGGTTCCACCTTTTGCCCGAAAGAGTTTTAATTTCAATCATGTATTCTTCTTTATAGAATCCGTTTTTGGAGGCTAAGGACGGAAAATAACAGCATAAAGCCAGTACAACGTATAATTGGTACACCCTTTTCATCACTTCTAGTTTTTCACCACACCTCAGGCTATAATTGACCTTCAAAATGTGATACAAAACCATAAAACCTTAGCGAAAATAGTCTATACTTTATATAAGGAGAGTTGAGCTTTTTGTTTATGTTCAATAGTCCGACGCACTTTTTTGACTAACTGAAATAACACCTTACTATGACAAATCAATTTTACATAATCCACAAACATATACGGGCTTTATGTTTCACCTTTATAAATTATTTTCATTAAAGAACATAAAATTAGAAGCCGTTGTTGCACAGCAACAATCATAAACCACAATGTATATAAGAAACCAAATTACTTAACCCGCATCTTTATTTTAGTATCTCAAAATGAGTATTCTCTACTATTTTAATGGGGAATAATTTTGAATAAACAGAAGAAAGTATATAAGAGAAAGACACACACATACGCTGTCATTCTATGACACAGATTTTACGTTAAACTTGTTCAGTGACTCAGAAGCCCACAAGGCTCCGTTGTTATTTGGGTAACGGATTATTTTTCAAATAGTGTAGGTTTAAAAATGGAGGCAGCCGTAGTTAAGGGTGTTAACGAACCGAGCCGAACCGTATGCCAGTTTTCAAAATTTGAATTCGTTTAGCTAAACGAGCAGTTCGGTTCGGTTCGGTTCGTTTAGCTAAACGAGCAGTTCGGTTCGGTTCGTTTAGCTAAACGAACTTTCAAATTAGTTCGAGTCTGGCTCGATAACCTTATAACTATTTAAATGAGCCAAACAATTCGGCTCGTTTAACTAAATGAACCCGAATAGCTGTCGAATTCAGCTTGTTAACAAATAATTACCGAACGCGTACGAACCGAACACAAACCAAACTCGAACAATTTGTAAACTGTTCGGATCGTTTAACAGCTCTAACCGTAGTGTGAGTATTTCACTACTGTCTAGACTAGATGTTTCCGGTCCAATTAAGATACAGATGCTGACCCAGTTTACAGTTGATACCTTGTGGGTATCTCTGTATATGACCACCCCATTTAAAAGGCCGTTGAGTTTTATGATTTGTATCCTTTACGAAACTGTTTGAGACTAATACGATAAAGGATTTCGAAATTAGGACATAGACATTTTTATTCTCCAAAAAAATGCCCAAAAGAAAGAAGGTGATAACAGGCTGTATGCATGGCATGCACAGAATCAGAAAGCAAAGTAAGCACAAAAACCATCTGCCTAAACCTGACATTTGCCCACCAACCTCACATGGCTTGTCAATGGTTTTCTTTTTTGTATGACAACAAATTCCATGTTTACATCACACCCCACATGCTATGCTCCCTTCCTCCACTCTTTCTTTTTTATAGGTTGAGATCTTCTCACCCCCACTTTCTTCACTCCTTTGTGACCGCGCGACACATGGCATCAAAGGAGAGTGGTGAGGCTAGATGAGGGTGACCCGCATCTAGCCTCACCACCCCTTTTTGCTGCCACGTGTCGTGCGGTCACGCGTCACCGCACCCCCTTGCGGTGAGGGGATCCTGACTATTTTCTCATGGGTCACAGTTGGATATTATTCTCAGCCTTTCTCTTATATACTGCTAGGGGGAATGCCCATTTAGCTCCATTCGTATAACATCCAACATATCATAATATTTGGATCTAAAATAGGTATATATATCAAATAACAAAACTCAGTAAAGCGACAAGACACATACCCGTTTATTTAAAAAAAAAATTAAATCAATCCTTCACTAACTCCATTCCGCACAATTAGTTTAAAGATCTACATTACACACATATTGCCATATACAAGCATACATGTATATGTACAGACAAATATACACACACATGTGTATGCATACATATATCTATATCTATACATATATATATATATATATATATATATATATATATATATATATATATATGTTTGTGTGTGGAAACATGTGTGTGTATACATACACACACATATGTATATACACACACAAAAAATATGTATGTGTGGGTGTATACATATATATCCTCATTTTCGAGGGAATTAATTTCCTGTTGTTTTCTATTAGCATTATTGCTATTGATAATATTACTATATTATTATTATCTTCATGAAAAAATGTGGCAGGTTGGCCAAACGTGTTGGATATCCTGTAGATTGGAAAAATATGTAAACTTAATTTCAGTGAGTTTTCGAGGTTAATTCTTGTCAAAGGTAAAATAGACTCTTTCCAGTAAGAGCATAGTGTGAGAGCTTCTTTAGCATGTAGGCTTGCCTGCAGTGCTGTGGGCTCCTTATGCAGTTTACTGTGTATATGACCAAGCTCCTGCTAGCTGGCCGTTGGGTATCTGATTTATATTCCTACACTACCTTTGAAACTGAGTATGCCATAGACCTATAATGCTGAGGTTCAACCTTTAATTTAAGTGAGTTTTGAATTGAAAAAAGATCTGACATTTACAGCAAGGGTACAGATTTTCTCAGACCTGCTACACTGGCATCTTTCTTCTTATAATTTTTTTTGATAACTGCTACCATCCTTACAGCAACAGGCGATGACTTCAACATTCCAACCCTGAGAAACATTATGCATAAAATAAATCGGAAGTTCAACGATCTCTTAGACTAGAGAGGTCACATGTAAGGAGTCCATATAAGGTATCCGTTGTAAACTGGGCCTTTGGTCAGACAATTGTAAAACACTCACACTACGTATGTTCCTGGAATCGAACCATATATCTTTTAAAATAACTCTTTATCCAAATATCAATACTCTTTATCCAAATATCAATTGAGCAATGTTCTGGAGTCAAAAATGCTAACCATCCTTACTAAAAACAGTAGACAAAAATTGAAAATTGCGCGTGTATAAAGCCTGATTCACACGTCAAACCTTTTTGTGGGGAGATTAAAAGTAAAATTACGCGAGCATTTGATGTGAGAGATAAGTTATTGCAGAGTGAACCTACAATTATTAGCGAGAGACATTTCCGTACTTTTCATAATGGGGTAATTAGTTAAACTAAATAATGGGGTCATTAGTTAGAAAAATAATGGGTTAATTAGTTAAAGGGTCACGAGTCACTACGAAGAGGTACTCTCTAACGACTTTGCGTTTGCTTAAATTTATGAAATTACAATAAATGAATTTGCATTAAGAAACTAAATGTCGGCTTGTGGTCGAACTCCGTCATAGGAAGCCTCTAAGACTAATATGTTATTTGAATATGTGATTCAGTTCTTTCCTCTTTTTTTTCTTTTAGTCAACCATTAATATTACTAGACAAGAGATATAAGTAGTTTGGAACTTTTGAAGGAAAATCGGAAGCATAGAGTAGAATTCCCCGAATATTTGCTTAACTAATGTAATAAATCAGTCGATTGTACTTGGAAATTTAACTTTTATATGCATAGGGTAGAATTCCCGAATATGTGCATTATCATATAGAGTCCTATATCATCAGACTACCTAACGTATGCTGTTTCCGAGTCTCTCTTACAAACATCAGCGTGATTAAAAAAAAAAATTTAAGGACGCCTTTTTGGTGTAAAGTACAGTGACAGAAAGGGAGATTTTTTTTTTTTTGTGTGTGTGTTTTCTATTTACGAGAAGTAGTTCTATGGTGCACGCAAATGAATTTTCTTGTCCACAACAAACATTTATGTACCAAGAATTTCTTCATTTATACGTTGTATAATTAAGGTGACACGATTAAGAAAACCCGAAATTAGAAATTTCCGAACTTTTTGCAAGGATGAAGGTGTGGGTGGGTCAGTGGACGTTGACAAGTGCAGCTGGAAACACCTATTCTCTTTCGGTCGCGTAAACAAAGCTACTAACAAGGGCCTCTGGTCTAAATTTGACACACAGTTGAAACAATAAACGAGATAAGATATTTTCTTCACTTTCTTTCCTTAATCATCCCTCCATTCATGAAACTACATTGTTTTATTAGAAAAGACACGCACCTCCGTATGTGTTTATGTGTGAAAAACACCATACAAGTGTATTATGTTCGAGACACAATGTATGTTTTTTACAACAAAACTATGAATTTCATTATAGGTTATCGAGAAACAAGCTCTGTGTGTTTGTATGATTGCGTTTATCCGGTCTTTCATATCTTTCCATAGGCGGAAGCCTCTAAGTCAATGTGGTAATATTGTTGTTGATTAGATACACAATATTAGAATTAGAAAGAAGATTTGATCTCAAAGAAAACGATAGCGTACTTACAATTAATATCACAAGGGAGAAGAGCATCAGAGTGGACCTGTGTGGCAGTAGCAAGCAAAGCGTGACTGCAGTTGCATGTTGAGAAAATATCGCAAAATTAAGACCGTTTTCAAGTGTCGATACACCTAAAGGATGAACCTGTACAGGAGAAACCTTCAGCAAAGGAATACTCTCCACCACTGCAGGAGCTGCTTTCTGAAGTCATACAACCGTAATTAGATCCATAAAATAAGATTGAGCTATCTTTCATTCAGGATTAATAAACTGAAAAGAAAGCAAGACTCTTGGGCTCAAGAAAGAAAAAATATCCTAAACTGGCGCCTCCAGCAGGGTGATTTATGTCTGTTGTTCTGGCTTTCTTCCTTTATGTTGGCTGTTCGCCTTTTGATGTGCCTCTCTAGGTATCGATGTATGCTTAGGTTCTGGTGCTGTTCGCAGGTGGTAATTTATGATGTCCTCCTGTTTAATATTGGTTTGATTCGTGCGGATGCCATTATACCTAAGGAACTATTGCATATTCTCTGTAGGTTTAATTACCGGTTTGCTGATGTTCCTGGCAGTCTACGTTTCCGTTGAACACACTAGTGTTCCTGCATATTCTTTTGGACGTGGGATTTCACCTGTTTTAAGTGGGAAATTTTCACTTTGATGAAGAAAATTTTTGTAGCATTGTAAAGGATCGGTAAACATAACATGTATTTAAATTATCGAGGACGCAACAGATGCATTTTTGAAGGAGAATCATTTGTATCTAGTGATGTAACATATAGAATATGCATTCATAGCGAAATCCACATATCTTAAATATAGTCGCTGCTCATATGTTTTAAGATTGCTATACATTACTAATTAGAACATGTAGGTCGGCATGTGGACCTACAAGTAGGGCTATTGTATAGGTCACATTCTCTTAGTGCATTGATTTCTCTGATTAATATTAGTATTTTAACCAAAAAAAATATTCAGGACACATTTTATCGACATGTAAATTTCTTAAATAGAAGAATCTTATTAAGCAGATGAAATCCCTTATTAAATTATAAGTACAGTTTGACTTTTAAAGATAATGTTAAATTGAAATGATAGCTCAAATTGTAAGACGGAGAAGATAAACGTTATATTAATGGATATAATCAATCGTTATGATAGGTAAGGTTTCCGTCCCAATACTAATGCCGTAAGTCTTCGGTAAACACAAGAGAGGTTCCTGACTCTACTGAATATAATTGGCACTCTCGAGAGATTAGATAATATGGATAAAATCACACACATTAGAGAGATAAATGGGAAGAGAGATAAAATGGGAAAGGAAAACTTTCAATTTTGTTTTAATTTTTTAAAGGACTTTCAGTTTTGTCCGAACGACGTATAAACTGTATTTGTACCGACTAGTTCTGAACGATGTATAAACTATATCACTAGTGTTCGAGTTAAGACTCAATTCATTAAAAAATGCGTCGAAAGTTGTTCAACATTTTGTTCTTTTATTTATAAATGATTCTTTTTAGACAAAAAGAAAGTCGAGTACTAAATAAAGATAGGGAGTTTTAATAAATATAGAGGGTTTTATTTGATTGTTAGCCATCATGAGAAAAAGATAAAAGATGCACAAAAGAAAAAAATAAACAAATGTAATACCTAAAACAAGAATTATGTTCATTTCGTGTTTGCAAAAAAGTATTCATTGTTAGTGGTGGATATATCATTCGATTGTAATGAGGTAGCCGATACAAATCAATATTTTAGTGGTTTGTATACAAATAATGGCAATGTGATAAGTTGCTTCAGGAGTAGACACAAAATTTCTCAATCCATGCGGCCCAATGTTTACACTTCACTGATGTCACACTTCCATCATGAAAGAGAGGCAGTTTTGTGTATAAAGAAGTTATTCATGTTATACACTTATCAGGAGAGTATTGTGCAGCACAATTGACACGTTTTGGTCCATCTAAATTTAATAATTCAGAAAACATCATTTTGGTCGATGTAAGGGATGATTCTATTTATCATCAATAACAACACATACCAAGTATATTCCAACAATAACAAAAACTATCGCTACTGTCTGAGGAGGGTGAGAGATAGACAAACAATACCTCTATCCCAAATGATAGAGAGTTTGATTCCAGTAAGTCCTCCGGTTCTATATGTAGCTGTATAGATGACACACTAATAGAGATATGTGCTAGTGTGTTAGTGAAAGAATTTATTAAATACAAATAGAAAGTTTCCGATATGAAAATTGCATAACCGTGTATATACACAAATAATGAAAATAAAAGAAAAAAAAACAAAAAATGCAGTCAACCTAAAATGTAGAGATTATCTAAGCCTCTAAATACTCTAAGGTGACTTTATATCGTGTCTAAACCTCGTTAGTCTTAATCCTGTCTTCATGAGCTCCTATCTTAAACCATGTCATCAGAAAGTTGGGATAAAGAATACATTTTAAATGTTTAGGACACACATCAAAGTTCAAGCTTCCAACGAATGAAATACCCGTTCTAGCTAGAGTCTTTTTAAAAAGAAAGCTAAGATGATTCGAAGGGGCGACCTCAAGAACTGGGGTAGCTTTATATTCTAGCTATGACCATGGATTTTAAGTATGTTATGGGGCAGAGTCACATGAAATCTATTTACCAAAGATTTTTTTTCTTTGTTCTTTTTTACGCAAAGTGATAGACACGTGTAAACCACGCTACTCGGACCGCCGTTCACGTGGCAGACAAATAAAGACCCTTCCCTTTTCCCGTAAAGCTCCAGAATCTGAGCCCGAGAAGAGCAGACCAATCAAATTTTCAGCTCCCACTCCCTGCTCCTCAAATTCCTCTACTTTAGAAAGTCACTCTCCTTTCTACACAATTACATTCGTAGTAGATGCTGCAAATTCTCTTTCCATGTCGATGATCTCCCCCCGCATTTCTCCTTTCCTTTCCTCTGGTTTCACCCGTACTTCCTGTTCACCGTGTACTGGTAACTCCGACCACATTGGTGCCGGGTAAAATCATGATTTACTACTTGCCTTCTCATTTTTCCTAATTGTTGTTCTTCCTTTATCCATTTGCACTTCATAAATCATTTATTCGATTTTTAGTTGCTTCAATGTGTACAAGATAGCATCAGGAGGAAATTCTGTGCTGGGACTTGGTATAAATTTACATTTTAAAGAAGGAATGCAGAAGGTGTATGCTCGCGGAGGTGCAGAACAGCGCCTCCTTGAAGTACGCGGAATTCATTTTTTTTTTTGCGTCTTCTTTTACTTATTTATATATTTTATTTTATGGATCTAATTACGGTTGTATGACTTCAGGAAGTAGCTCCTGCAGAGGTGGAGAGTATCCCTTTGCTGAACGTTTCTCCTGGACAGGCTCATCCTTTAGGAGTATCGACACTTGAAAACGGTCTTAATTTTGCGATATTTTCTCAAAATGCAACTGCAGTCACGCTTTGCTTGCTACTGCCACACAGGTCCACCCTGATGCTCGTCTCCCTTGTGTCACTAATTAAAGCTCTTATAGTTCTTTCTATTTCAAATGGAGTCAATTACATAATTTTCTTCGACTTTGGAATATGATTGAATACAGCAAAATGACACTAAATTGTCTGCGCTTCTTGTAATGTAAAGTAAAAGTAGCTGTTGATCGACACATGACACAATTTTCATTATAGGTCATCCGGAGACAAACTATGTGTGCTTCCAACATATAGGTAAGGTTGTGTACATCTGACGCTCTCTTACTCTTCCATTGACGGAATCCTCTAAGTCAATATAGAAATGTTGTTGTAGGGAAATGTTGTTGTTGTTGTTGTTGTTGTTGTTGTTGTTGTTGTTGTAGTATTTCTACTTAAAGTTCCTTTGTGCCATGGTATAATTATGCATTAAGTTGCATGACCAAACCATGATTAGCTTGTTTATTTCTTGCGTAGAACTTTTGGATTGCAAGACTTTATTTGCTAAATATAAAATTTATATATTGGTAAACAGGGAAAACATTGGAGCCGCAGATAGAGAGGCGATTGAGCTATCTCTGGACCCCCGAGTGAATCGAACTGGAGATATATGGCATATCTGCGTTGAGGTAGCTCGCTGTTCATGTCTCACGTACTCTATTTTCTTTGTTTCAGCCAAAGTTGAATAGCTAGTAGTAAATGATCCTGCGGTACTCCAGCTTGATGGTGTTGGTTTTTAGCTGTTTCGCATTCAATTATTGTAAAAGGTGCATGGGAGCAAATCACAGCAACAAGTGGTCCTTCATGGGTTGGCTAAACAGTGTGCTTATCTTCAGGCTAAGATAGATAGCACATATTTCTGCTGACCAGTGTTGCATCTTAGGTTTCTTAGAACTCATTTGTAGAACTAGAAAAGTATTTATGGTACTTTACCTCCTCCTTTCTATTTCTTGACTGTTAAAGCAACCTGTCAGTTCTTTTGTTTTGAATATGTGAGCTCACTTATCGAATCTCAAAGGTAAAATTTTCTCCTTTTTCAGACATGTCCACTGGTTAAGCTTTTTGGCTCCTATCATCTGTATATCTTGTATATTTTACATGGTAGATTTCCATGTCACATATATTGTGAAGATCATTTGCCTTTCTGGTCAAACAGGTCTTGTTTATTAGATGATATCTGAAGATCCATTTATATGTTTAATATAATTCTCCTTGTGGATTGTAGTTAGTGATTTTTTTTATAGAAAGAGACAATGGAAGTCCTTTGATTGGATTTTTCAGATTAACTAGTACTCACTGTTTGACCAGAGGATTCCACTGCTGTTCTAACTGTTTGTTATGTCAATTAAAGGAATGGGATATGGTAATTCTCATACTTGGTTGAAAAGAAAAGGAAGACTTGTATTTTCCCTGAAAGTGCAATCTATAGGTTGTACCTGTAACTAATCATATCTGAAGAGGAGCATCTAAACAAATGAAAGCAAATAATTGTTTTACTCCCTTCACAAGGATTCCAATTCTTCGAGGTTTTCAATAAGGCGGCTATCACCTTCTACTAACGGTAGGAAGACTATGCTGAACTGTTGATGACTTCAGTGAATAGTGTATTCCTTGATGTCTCAATTTACTCACATCTATATAGATAATGACCTTTACTTTTTCTTTTTTCTTTCCACTCTCCTTGTGAGGAAAGAAAGGAAAAGCTCGTTATTGAAGTTTAAATTGAATTTTGGATATTTAGGATCTTCCTCGTAGCAATGTTTTATATGGTTATCGTGTTGATGGTCCTAAAGACTGGCATCAAGGCCATCGATATGATCAGAGCAATATTTTACTTGATCCTTACGCCAAGCTGATTGAAGGCCGTCGTGTTTTTGGAGATGTGAGTCATAGAACATCTCCATTTTTTGGCATGTATGATTTTGACACGCCGCCTTTTGACTGGGGTGACAAGTACAAGCTTCCGAATATACCTGAGGTACATTATGATTGGTTCAGAAATTTGCTTCTCTGTATGGATGAATACTCATGAAGGATTATTTACTTTTTCTCATGTAACTTGATGAACAGATCACAGATGCATTCAGGATTTGATTTTCAAACTGATCTTAACCCTTTAATAATATACTTAATTTACCACATGGTACGCTGTTCTTGCAGAAAGATCTTGTCATATATGAAATGAATGTCCGTGCATTTACAGCTGATGAATCTAGTGGGCTAGATCCTGAAATACGTGGCAGCTATCTGGGTGTGATTGAGAAGGTACTGGCTATGAAGCAAGTATAGCATGTAATTTGGCCTTTGTTTCGGATTTTCCTAGATTTCGCATACGAGGTTCTTTTTCACAGTCAACATCCGACTGGGCAAGTTGTCTTCAGCTAAGACATTTCTCTGCATAATATTGCAAATGAGTACCATAGAGCATAATCCCCATTCTTTTCAGTAAAGTACATAGTGTATAAATTTGGCTTGTCCAAGTGAGTGTAGTTTCTGTGGTCTTCATGCTTGGTAGGATATTGGCAAGAGTACGTTGATCTTGTTTCTTGGAGCTTCTAACTAGTTTTTGGTTTGAAGATACCTCATCTCCTAGAGCTTGGTGTAAACGCAGTGGAATTGCTGCCTGTTTTTGAGTTTGATGAGTTGGAATTCCAAAGGCATTCTAATCCTCGAGACCACATGGTAAGCTTTTATTAGTTCCTTCTGTCTTTTTGCAAGCATTATTAAACTGCCACTTCTCAAAAGAAGTTTGAACTTTTATTTGCACCGTGAGTATGCATGTATGTACAATGATCTTAGTTTTACAGTGAAGTCTGCCAGTTGCAGAACTACTATTTTCTTCCCCCTTTTTGTCTATGGCTCCACACAGTATTACTAGTCTTTAAAATCTGGGTTTCACTGAATCCGCAACCCCCACCCTCCTACTCTCCTCTACCTCCTATGATTTCAATGATTATGTTTTGATAGAGATGCAAAACTACTTGGTGCAGCCTATGAACACGTTAGTTCCATATGCAATAAAATATCTATATGTAGCCAATAAATCTGCGGTTATGGTTGGTCTTTATTGTTTGAGCAATTTTAGAATTTAGTTCAATTGCCATAGGTTTCTATCCTGCATGTTAAAGCATTATTATTCTCCCCTCATCCTAGAACAATCTTTTTATTTATTTATTTATTTATTTTTCTTTGTGTGGCTATGTCCTTTTCTTGATAACTACAAACTGCTTAGTCAATTCATCATCTCTTTGACAAACCAAATCAGTTGTTCCATTATTTGGGACCTTTATGTCTTTCTAGATCAATACATGGGGGTACTCAACAATTAATTTCTTTGCTCCCATGAGTCGATATGCAAGCGCCGGGGGAGGACCAATGGGAGCATCTTGTGAGTTCAAAGACATGGTTAAGGCGTTACATGCTGCTGGAATTGAGGTGGGCCTATGTTAGCTGACTGCAGTATAGAGTTAATTAGTTTAGTCTACTGTCTCTATATCTCTATGAAGCCTGTGAGTTGTGTTGCTCTTAACGTCGAAAAAGGAAAAGGAGGCAGGGTGGGGGGAACTTGTTACCTTATCTATTTTGCTATTGACAGGTCATTTTGGATGTTGTCTACAATCACACAAACGAAGCTGATGATGTGAACCCCTATACTACTTCGTTTCGTGGGATTGACAACAAGGTGATTGCTTGATCCTCTTGCCATAGCATGTATGAATTAGCAGACAAGCCAGGCAGACTAAATCATCTGCTTCTTCAAGGATTAACTGTAGTTGTAATAGCAGCAGAAGTAGCAAAAACAAAAAGAAAAATGATAATAACAGTTGTTATTATTATTATTACTGTTTGACATCAACCTTTTCCTGACTTCATTTCTGCAGTAAGCTTTTTTTACTAAGTTGCGAGATTTGCAAATTGTGCATACATTACATCTCCATTTTCCTGGATTAGGGAAACTTGCAGTCAGTATATGAATGGAGGTTGTAATATCCTTGTCCTGTTTTCGAACTTATTTAATCTGAAGGTATTCTGAGCGTGGCATTACGTACTCATTTATTTACTTGTCTGAAAAGAAAAAGGAAATTACAATGTGTATCCTTAGAAGTTGAAAGGATGTTTGAAAAAGAAGTTTTATTTTGACTCTTCCTATTGCATAATTTCTTTTACCCCTTGTTCTTAATAACGTATTTCGCTCGCTGGTTAAATGTAGGTCTATTACATGATGGACGATAATGGCCAGCTATTGAACTTCTCAGGATGTGGTATTTCCTTTTCTGACTTTTATGTTTGCATTTGAGAGATCTTACAGAAAGCGTGATGTTTTAGTGTTCATCTTGAGCCAATAGTCTGAGCAAAGTCTGATATGGCATATCTACACATTGTTGGGATCTTTTTCAGCCTGACAACTGGTAGGTTGTCTATAACAATATATTGTAAAAGAAGATTTGAGTAGATGGCAAAACTTCCAAGGCCGTGAACATTCTGTAAAATTGGTAGTGAAGCAGTGCAGATAGAAAATGAAATCCTGAACTTGAAGGTGTATGCTGTTTCCACAATGTGTATTTCCATAATTAATCGAGTGTGAGACATCTGACGACTGTTAATTGACCAAGTTGGATGATGTCGTCCTTTGTCTTTTTCTTTCCATGGCTCATTGTGGCAAAGGTTTTGGGATGTGGTTGAGTGATTCACAAACTCAAGTAGCACTCTATTCTTTTTGGAACATCTTGCTAAGGAGAAGATTTTATGCTTTTATTCTTTGGGGGAATGAATATAAGAGAATAGATCATGTGCATTGTTTTTCCAAATGTTGTTTGATAAGTGCTTGTTGACTCTAACATTAAGGCTGTTTTCATCTTTTTTTTTTCTTTTTTTTTTCTTTAATGCTGTGTGGCATCCAGGAAATACATTGAGCTGTAATCATCCTGTGGTTATGGAGCTTATACTTGAAAGCTTAAGGCACTGGTACTTTCATGTCCTTTATTTGCTTGCAACACTGGTACAGTTTTCGGCTGCTTTATTATCTCCATGGTTTGCTCATGGGTTTCTACCTCATGTTTCCCCATAGCCTTGTGCTGATTATTATATAATGAAAGTGAATAGTCTTGTCAAAAAATTGGAGGACATGTTTTTTTTTTTACTTTTTTTTTTTTTTGCTTGTTTGTATCAGCCTGGTAGATATACTACTTTGCGATATCAAGGTTCTATGTTCCTTATTCCTGTTAAATAAAACAAGTCTGACATTGTTCTCCCCCCTTGTCCTTTTAAGTTCCACCATTGTATGGGTTTGTAAGAATCTTTAGGCACACATCATGATCTTTATACTCATGTTTTTTCAATTGAAGGGTCGTGGAGTATCATGTAGATGGATTCCGCTTTGATTTGGCTAGTGTTCTCTGTCGGGGAACTGATGGTTGCCCACTCAATGCTCCACCCCTTGTTAGGGTAAGTTATGAACTTAAGCATGGTATATCTGTACCACTTCGTGAACATTTACATGCAGAAAGTGCTGCTCTTTTTGTTGCTACTCTTCTTCTCTTACAAACACGAAAACACAGACAAAGTTAAAGACACATTTTGAGATGTGAAAGTGGTGCATTATAATAATTTTTCAACTATGTTGCTGCTCCACTGAAAAGGACAACTGGCAAGTTGAAGTGTAGTCCTGCAAACTACATAAGAGCCTCCACAGAAAGGACCATTTGGGTTAAAAAGGGGTAGGAATCTACTTGGACTAGCTATTATATGCATAAGAGGTTATTTAAAAGAAGTGAAATTCTGTTATCAAGATCTGCATTATAATTTAAATTTGCAGTGAATAAGTTGCAAAATGAACAGAAATTAGAAACTCTTAAAGCCTTTTTCTTGTTTTGTTATGGAAGTACTGCCAGTTGTAAAATTTCTCTGCATCCCATTGAATTTCACTTCTCTGATTTTTTAGCTGATAGTTTGAAATTCGGATAGCAGTCCAGTTCAAAATGGTCATGAACTATGTGCCTTGAAATGATTAAAATGTAAGGTCTCCTGCTAGCAACAACAATGACAATTAATGCTCCCTCTGTCCCAAAGATGTTGTCTTAGCTGGCTTTTCAATATGGTGTAATTTATACTATGTTGAAAAGTCAACTAAGATAATATTTTTGAGACTGAGGGAGTATATTGTTTCATTGAATTCGGTACTGAGTTGTCTCTGCAAAAGGGTAGAAAAATCTAGGGCTTTTACAATAAAGTATAGTCACTAATCAAGAAAGGCGCTTGGCCGTTTGGGTATAGGTAGGTGCTATCATGATTGTTGCGGCTTCACTATACCTTAATTGACAGAATCGTTGGTACTGGTGACGAAAGTTTGTGCAGCTATGTAATTGATTTATTGTGGAATATATCTTTGACAAGTTTACCAGACTGCACAAGTGGATGGCTTCAATTGGATATTTTGGGGAGCCAGTTAAATCAATGTCAACTCTCTTAAAGTGCTTCTGTTTTTGTGCTTTGTAGGCAATTGCTAAAGATAAAATTCTATCAAGGTGTAAAATCATTTCTGAGCCTTGGGATTGTGGTGGTCTTTATCTTGTTGGAAAGTTTCCAAATTGGGACAGGTAATTCAGACCAAGTAAGGCAGGCAGTTTTCTAGAATATGGCTTACAATTCGTACAGTGAACATGATGAAGGCATGTAGTTGAAAGCTTCAAATACCATATTTATTCCCTTCAGCAGATCCTGCCAATTTTCTGTGGGAACACTTTCTTTTCAGTGTTGGGCCATAGCATTTCATGGTAGGCTTGTAACAATATGCTCATGACAAGAAAACCTAGTCATGCAATTTATCTGTAAAGAAGCTAGCCTGACCATGATCTCTCTTGTGATTTGTATAATACTATGGAGCGTGCAATATTATCTACCAAGATAAAATGGTTATTTGTGCGAGGAATGGAGATGCTAAGTAGGCAGCGTGGACCTTTCCTTTTCTTTCTTCCTCCTCTGCCACCCCCATGGCCCAGTCCTATTTCCTCCTTAGCCGAAGTTGTCAAGCTCATTTGTTGACTACTGTGTAACTGTTTTTGCAGATGGGCCGAGTGGAATGGGAAGTACCGTGATGATGTAAGAAGATTTATTAAGGTAATTTTGTGCTTGATCATGTTAAAATCTTAATGAATAGGCGTCACTTAAAGTCAGGGTGTCACTCTATGTACATTGAGAATGTGTCTTTGATTCTGTGGGAGGAGGCTTTTCAGGAGCACTAGAATTTAAGGTACTGAAGGCTTAGCTCTTTCCAGACCACAATGCATGGGGTTAATAGTTCTTTGGTGTACTGGACTTTGATATGGAGATTTTGTACTTTATAATAAGTTTTTTTCCTGAGTAGAAACATTTACGAGTTATGTTACATCTCTCATTCCCCTCCCCTCAAGCGGTCTGCTCATTTTGTCTTGCAATCAAAGTTCAGGGTGATGCTGGAATGAAAAGCAGTTTTGCAACTCGGCTAGCTGGTTCTGCTGATCTTTATAAAGTAAGTCTGTCTTCATCTGAAATGTTGTTTAAAACAAGATGTAGATGTTCGCCTTTTATATACTTGCTTGTTTTGTGACTAACTAGATGATATAAAATGATTGACTGAAAACACAGCAATAATTCTTGTAGGTGGTGAATTTTAGTTTCTAACACGCAATCCATGAAAAGGACTTACAACTTACTGAACAAGAAGAGGACTTGCATATATCCTTTTGAACCATGTGCATCTAGTTACCTACTTCTGCATGTCTCGCATATGGTTGCATACTGATGGGATCTGGGAAGAATGGTTGATTGCCAACAATAAGATATCTGCTACAATGCATAAGGGACCTTGGGCCTGCCGAGATGAAAGCCCAGGCAGTTATCGGGCCCATTATGACTCTAGTGGTGGTTTGATCTCGGAGCCTGATGATTACCAATAATATTGAAGCAGAGACCGAACTGCCGGTGGTAATTGCTATGCAAAATTGAATATTGGGCAGGTCCAAGTGATATACAGTGAAAGCCACGTAACAAGTATATGTGAAGTGTGAATAAGTTATTACCGTGGAATATTACATGTTTGTGCTGCAATAATGGTTAAGATTAGAATTTGATCCATATTCATTTTCCATACTGTGGACTGGCCAGACCTCACACTTCTATTTCTGGCATAGCTTTCCATAAAGTTGTTACCGTTTCCCATCGTATGTTAATAATAGAGGGCTAAAGTTGTAACTTAAGTCTCCTAATCCTTCTAGATAAGGTGCATTCTCCTGTTCCCGCATTTTAAATTCCACTCTCACATTACTTCCTTTATTCCTAAACTGGCTCTGGCTCTGGCTCTGGCTCTGGCTCCCGCATATTAAACTTGTGATTTAGTATTTAACTACTCAGCCTGGTTAGAGTCATGCAGCTTGTTGAATTTTATCCATATGTATTAGGATAATAGTGCCTGATGAAATAATTAGATCTAGCTTGTAACATGATATTAATTTGCACTATAGCATCAAAGATGGGAAATTTTTTGTTTACTTGGTGTTCATCAAATTGACGTTCTTATTGCTTATTGTTCTTTTTGTAGGTGAATAAACGAAAACCTTATCACAGTATCAATTTTGTTATTGCTCATGATGGGTTTACTCTGTATGACTTAGTGTCTTATAACTTAAAGGTACATGCAATTTTCATTCATTATGTTTCCCATAAGCAGAAAATAGTTGGAGTCAATATGTTTTTCTATGTTTGCAGCACAATAGTGCAAATGGTGAAGGGGGTAATGACGGAAGCAATGATAATTTTAGCTGGAATTGTGGAGCTGAAGGTAATGTTGTCCATTGGGTCTCTCTCACATTTGCATTTTCTTCCACTTCTGAAGTGTGTTGTTTGGATTAATAGGAGGGAGTTTTCTCTCTCTTTCAGAATGCACCTAGACTGGCTGCCTTTTTTTTTTTTTTGAGAGATTACATGCTTCCTCTTTACCTCTTTTTTGGGTGCGTTTAACTAACTAAATGCTATCTCAATGAAGTGCAAAAGTTTTGTGATAAGTACCAGGGGAAAAAATGACAGTTTTCATTTAGCCGAAATATAATTGGTGGTAAATAATTGTTTGAGAACAAAGGTAGAGACAATAGTAACTCGTCTGGTTCCTATAATTGTTTATGTACTACGGGGTGGAGAATTAGGAAGTGGGCTACTGATCTACTACTTATGTTGGTTTATATAAAGATGCATGGCAGGCTTGCTCTAATTGTTTGTGTGCTATGTCGGCTAACACTAGCTTGTGATGTGATAGCCATATGCTGGTGGTAAATATATCCAATACAGCTTGCACGCAGAATCTAGGCCAACCCACTTTTTCCTCTGATGCAATTGACATTTGTATCACTTTTATTCTTCCTTGAGATGCCAGGTTTTTTTTTTTTTTTTTTTTTTTTTTGGGTCTTACTTTTTGCTTACAAAGCTGTACTCTTGGTACTTTGTGTTTGAAAATGGATGGAACAAGTATAAATTAACCTTCACTCAACCTTTTAAGTAGTTTATGCTGTATACTTGGCTAAATAGGTTTGAGTTCTATGTTGCTTTATTGACAGGAGAGACTTCAGATCCTAAAATTTTGGCTTTACGCTCCCGCCAAATGAAGAACTTTCACTTGGCCCTGATGGCATCCCAGGTTGGACTCTTCGTTGATAGAACAATTAAGTTATTACATTTGTTTTCTTTGTCCTCTACTGATCTCCAGGAAAACCAATTCATTGTAACTATTCAACATTACTTTTTTTGGTGAACATCATTACATGTTAGTTTCCTCCTTTCAGGGAACACCAATGATGCTCATGGGGGATGAGTATGGGCATACTCGATATGGGAACAACAATAGTTATGGACATGACACTGCTCTAAATCATTTCCAGTGGAAACAAGTATGTCTCACATTTCTTCAGGCATGAGTAGTATTTTTTAACTATAGTCAGTGACATGCATTGGTGCAAAAACAGTTGGAGGGAGAGAGGAAGGATCACTTCAGGTTTTTCTCGCAAATGATGAAGTTTCGCCATGACCATGCAGTCTTTACAAGGGAGAATTTTATTGGCAAGGTATTCTTTGCTACTTCTTTGTTTCTGTGACGATTATTCCTTGTCAGTACCAGGGAAAACTCTCTTCTCCGCCATTCTTTTTTCTTTTATTTCCTGAACTGCTTAATTGTGTTGAGTTTGTACTTTGCTCCACGGGTTTCAGTAGAAAGCTAATCTCGGTATCTTCAATATGGTAGACAAAATTATGAATCAATAGCAAAGCTATTGGAAGAATGGAAGCTGGATTCTTTAAAATCTTGCAACCCCATAATCCCGCGGGGCCTTGTCTCGTCTGTCTGTCTGTTTGTTTGTTTGTTTGTTTGTTTGTGTCTTTTTTTTTTTTTTTTTTTTTGATATGTCTGGGAACAATAGGAAAGTCTTTGGTGTTGGGTGAAATACTCTTGGCCACCATACTTCTATGCCTATTGGCCAAAACATACCCTTTTTCATCTCTGAAGAAAGCAAGCTGGTTTTTCTGACATATATAGGGAAATGATTTCTTCTCTCCTTCATTTGATTTTCCCGCTTCTCCCATCTTTCTTCCACTTTGATTGTGATCACATTATTAATCATAGATTAAATGTGGAAGGAGTACAGAAATCAAATCTGGAAGTGTGGATGCACTCCCTATTGATATCATGGGTGGGGGAATTTAAAAGCTGAATCCTTGTTCTCTAGAATGTCACGTGTAGTTCTGAAGTCTAGTCTGGCTTCTGAATGAGGGAGTTCCAATTGAATTAAGACTTACTTGATGTAATTCATTTCATGTGCCGGGGTCCCCTTGACGTTTTGCCTTGCATAGTAGTGGTACTTTATGTCTAATTTGTGGCTCAATTTCCTTTGTGCATTGACCACTCGATAGAGAAGTAGGAACAGATAAAAGAGCAGAAAAAATAATCAAATTGTTAAATGCTTCTAGATTATGCTTTTTTAGCTGGTCTACTAATGAAATCCAGTGAATATGAATAAATCATCGATAACTGATATTAGCATTTTTAGCTGCTTTCCATTAAGTCCATCTGCATGATGTATTGGCTGATTCTTGATGTTGTGCCCTTCAGAACGTGAAATTCTTTTTCTTGCAGAACATAGTGAACAGTATGAAGGTTACTGATTTAGTTTCCCGCGTATGCAGAGTGAGGTAACATGGCATGAGGATAGTTGGGATAATTACGAGAGCAAATTCCTGGCATTTACGTAAGGATTCTCAATTCCTCCTGTCTTCTTAGAAGCTAGAGTGCTGTGTTTTATTAAAGTTTTCATTATGTTCTGTCAAAAAAAAAAAGGTTCTCATTATGTCAGTTGTACTTTTGTTTTAATTTGCATTGTGGTAGACGTAAATCATGATTTTTTTTATTGAGATAAAATTTGCATTAGAACTGGAACTCACTGGGTTTTCTTACATTTTTTAGGCTTCATCATGAAAATGGGGAAGATGTGTACTTGGCGTTCAATGCACATGATTATTACATTGACGTGCCCTTACCCTCTCTACCTAATAGAAGACATTGGTTCAGAGTGGTTGGTTACTGTTCCTTATTCAAATGCAGTTGTTGTCCGCTTAAATTTTTTTTTTCTTAATTTAAAGGTTGATATTTCTCTGATTGTTCTTGTTTTCCCCAATTTCGTGAATCCAGTATGTTTTTCAACTGTGTGGAATCAATCTTTACGTTTGCTTGTGGTACCTCTTTTACGGAATCCAATTTTCCCCCCTCGCGTCTTGGGTTTGGGTGCCTCGCCTTGCTGCCCTTCCAATTACTTGTTGCTTCAAATATCCTGTAATGGAAGTAAATGGTTATAGATTCTCTTTGGCCATAACCTGTTTGCACTCTGCTATGTTCTTTGATCAAATCATGATAATCAATTTTCACCTCGTTAATGAATAGACGTAATGTTGTTTGATATCCCTTTGAACTGAAGTTACTTTCATTTGGACCTGAGGTATCTAACATGACTCGCCCTTCTAGAAAAGGGGGAAACTAAGAAAGTGGAATGGCTGACGATCCTTTTCTAGCCTCGCTGAGTAAATTTCTCACATTCCACCAGGTTCTGTGCATAGCGTTCTGAAATTAGAGTGGTTAACTACGTGTTAAGACTAATTCCTCAAGAGTCAAGTGGTGTTTGACTTATAGAGGCTGACAAGCCTGTTGTGTTATATGCAACAAGTGTGAGGATCTCTAAAATCAGTTGTTCTGGGAACTGATTTTATGTAAATGTATTTCTTATGGTTGTTAACCAATTATAAGGGGCTTAGCATTTATTTTTATTGTCGTTATTATTATTTGGAGTTCGTTTTTGTGCGTTTTAACTTGTCTTTAATTGCTTGATCTTGACAGTCACATCTGCGTAAAGTTGGCATCTTTCTACATATTCACGCATATTAGAATTTTCTTTTATATATACCAGACGTGTAATTGATAATGTCAATGTGCAGGTGGACACAAATTTGGAATCTCCTGATGATTTTGTCCTGGAAGGCGTCCCAGGCATTGGCGCAACTTATAATATTGCACCGTATTCCTCGATTCTTCTTACAGCAAAACTATGACTGCGACAGTTCATGATTCAAGAATTGCTGTTGTATGCTTCCCTGTCTTTTGAGGATCCTCAGTGGCTCAAGAATCTTGAAATTCCAACAATGGAGGAGGCAGGTTAACCCGGATTCTTACAACGCAATAGTATCTGGATATAGTGACATGCGTATCATCCGTAAGAATCTTGGATCACTAAAACTTCCTTTCTTTTTCTAGGATTTTATTTGTAATTCTATGAATATGTCTTATGACGCGAGTATGCACTTTGAAGATTCTTAAGCCAGTGAATAAGAGGACAAATAGAGAATAAATAGCTAATGTGTAATTTGAAACATAGCATTTGTATCTTCTTTCCGTTTTTAAAAGGGGACGGGACGGGATTGATTTCTGTTGGCATTGATTTTTTTTTTTTTTTGGAAAACGATCATTTTATAAATCAAATCAACAATATTTACACTGCGCCAACAGGCCAAAAGAGCAAAAAAAAGACAAAACCTAGCCAAAAGCTTTCAGTAACACAAAAACGCGATGCCTTGTGTCTTGTACAAATTGTCTAGGAGTGATTTCCGTCCAAGCACCCAAATGTCTAGCTTTGATTCTATGGTGCCAAACCCCATACACAGCTTCACGAAAAACATAGCACCATTGCAGGTCATTTGCAGGTTCCCCAAAGTCCTTCTTAAGATTCGCATCAACCCACCCATTTAAGGATGAATGTCCGAAGAAATCAGACCAGTGCATACGGTCGACCAGTAGCTTCCAAATCCTCCTCACCCAGCGGCAATCGCGGAAATCATGCAACTCCCCATCCCCATTCAGGCCGCAAATATGACATAGATTACATGTGCTCAGATGCCGTCTAAGCAGGAAATGCAAAGATGGTACAGCATTATGTTTCAATTTCCACAGGAAGAGATTACCTCTCATAGGCCCTTTCATGGACCAAATTTGGTCCCAGCTTTTGTTGTTCAGTCCAGCGGTATTAGTTTGGAACTGCAGAGTGTAGGCACTTTGCACCGAAAAATATTTCTGATCTCTACCCATCCAGCGGATACCCCCGTTACTCGGTTCTTGGGGCTCATGGAGAAAATTTGAGGTTTGGAGACCCGTCTTCAGAATAGAAACTGCGCTCAGTATACCTCGCCACGTCCTAGCCATTCGGTTGGTCATAGAGGCGTCCAAAGGTGAACCATATTTAGCCCTGAGAATTTTAACCCACAGTTTATCCTTCTCCACAATCATCAATCAACCAAGTTTGACCAAAAAGGCAAGGTTCATATTTCTGAGTTTACGAAACCCCAGCCCCCCATGATCCTTCGGTTTGCAAATATTGTTCCAAGCAAGACTGTGCATTTTCTTAGAGCCATCCATTTCCCCCCAAAGAAACCGACGCATATGCTTCTCCATATCCATAAGTGTAGCAATAGGAATTTCCGTGGTCTGCATCACATATGAGGGCAATACACTTAGGACAGATTGAATAAGAATACACCTCGAGGCTTGGGAAAGAGTTCGTGCCTTCCACACATTTAACTTCGTTCGCACCTTATCCAGCAGGAAATCATAAGTTTTTGTGGTCGTTCGGTTGTGTAGAATAGGGACCCCTAAATATTTTCCGAGGTCCTTGGTCATGCGCATTTTTAGTCTTCTATTGATAGCATTGCTCACATCGGTTGGCGTATTCCGGGACACAAACAAAACCGACTTTTCCAAGCTGATTTTCTGCCCAGAAATAGCGCAGAAATTTGTTAGAATCGTCTCCATGACCGTTGCTTGATGTTCAGAGGCTTCGCTAAATAGTAATAGATCGTCCGCAAAGAAGATATGCGAAATTTTTGGGCCACCCCGTGAAGCTTGGATCGGCTTCCACACATTACTTGCCACCGCATCATTGATAGCTTGACTCAAAATGTCCATACATAAGAGGAAAATATAAGGCGCAAGCGGATCACCTTGTCTGATACCACGAGTGGGTTGGAAAGCCTTTAGTTTGGCCCCGTTCCAAAGAATCGAGAGCTGGGCCGACGATATGCAAAACATCACCAATTCAACAATCTTCTCATCCATACCAATAGAGCGCAAGACATGTTGCGCAAAATCCCACCTGACTCTGTCGTAAGCCTTTTCAAGATCCACTTTAATAACCATAAAGCCCTTCTTCCCCCGTTTATTGCGCATGGTATGGATAATCTCCTGAGCCATGATAATGTTATCGGAGGAGCTTCTGCCGGGAACGAAAGCACTTTGTGATTGATCAACGAGTTTTGGAATAACCTGCTTCAAACGATTCGCCACAACTTTGGTAATCAACTTGGAGACAACATTTGCCAAGGCAATAGGACGAAATTGACTAATGCTCTCCGGGCACTTCACTTTTGGGATTAATGAGATCATCGTTTCATTCATATGAATTGGGAAGGCCCGATTTTTGAACGCCGTGATAACAAAATTAACAACAGATGGCCCAACAGTTTTCCAATATTTCTGAAAAAAACCCGGAGGCAATCCGTCGGGACCAGGTGCCTTCGTCGCCCCCATTTGAAAAAGGGCCGTTTCGGTCTCTTTCCATCCAACCGGATGATTAAGAATGCGTTTTTCAGCATGTGAGAGCTCCGGAAAATTTGTGTTCAAAAACAAAGGAGTCCTCGATCCATCATCCGTGTAAAGCTCCGAATAGTATCGAAGAACCATGCTTTGTAGTTCTTGATTATCATGAGTCCAATCACCATTAAGTTTTTTCAATCCCTGTATCTTCCTTTTATGTTGTCGTTGTTTCATAGATTTGTGGAAGAAATTTGAGTTTCGTTCACCATGCGCGGTCCAATTGAGGTGGGATTTTTGCTGCCAGTAAGTGTCTTCCTGTTTGAGGATTTCGCCATACTCCATGAGTAAGTCCCTCTCCAGATTCTCAAGGAAGCCCGAAGGAAAACAAGAAAGAGCCCTCTGCACCCCTCCAAGCCTGGCCTCACATCTTCTCTTTTTTTTTGAAAAAGATTGCCGTACACCTCTCTGCTCCACACCCTTAACTTCGACCAAAAAAGTTCAATATTGTTACTGAGATTCCCAATAGTATTAGGCCACTCCTTCAGGACCAATTCTCCAAAATCCCGATGGTCCATCCAATTTGCTTGAAATCTAATAGACGTAGGTGGCGCAACCGTAGCAATAAAACCATCCACCGTCAAAAGGATCGGATGATGATCCGAATGAGTTCTTGGTAAATGTCTAAGAAACGCGTCGGGGAACATAGTTCGCCAATCACCATTCGTCCAGCATTGATCAATCCGTTGTTGAATTTTTCTATTTCTTTGTGCATTATTCGTCCACGTAAACTTAGGTCCCGAGAAAGGCATCTCCATAAGCTCGCAACACTTCAAGGTTCTGCGCATACGAATGGCCAGACCCCCATCAACCGCACGTCCCCCTCTTTTATCCTCTTGTCTTAAAACCTGATTCCAGTCACCAATTAGACACCACGGCAGTTTCACATATTTGCTCAATTGTTCAATATAATCGTAAAAAGTCTCTATAATCGCCAAAACGGGTGACGCATAAATGAGTGAGAGCAGCCAAACCGTATGCCCATGCTGCTGGATACCAACCATAATTGTTTGGGCAGTAAAGTCCCAAACCTTGATCTCAACATCTTCCCCCTCCCAGAAGCACCATAAACCACCGGCAAAACCTCTTGTTTCAACAGCAACAAAGTTTGTGAACTTAAACGAGTTTAAAATCCATTGTCCCCGAGAGCTGTGTACCCTCGTTTCCATGAGGAATAAAATTTTAGGCTTATAATGGCTCACCATGTCCTTTAAGGCATTACGGAAGCTACGGGATCCCGCACCCCGGCAATTCCACGACAATATACTGATCATCAAAAGGGTTGTATGGGAGTGGTGGTTGTCACCCCCACCATAGGTACAACATTTATCTCCTCTTCAGGTTCACCCTCCCTAAAACCATCAGGCAAAGACAACTCCATATTATCCCCCTGGGCTACTCGATTATCCACATATTTGTTAATGTCAGGGGGTGTTGTTTTACACTGACACCAGGCCTTCTTATAGGGTCCTCCCGTCTATATGCCGACAACGAGGGCCATGCGTCTACATTCAGACCATCCAATGGGTCGCTCATAAGCTCCGTATCTCTACCATTGGTAATGTCTTTTAATATCAATGTGTTCTGTAGTCCCCCTCTTCCGTATGACATTCTCCCACGGGCATGTGCCCCTCTCCCGCCCCTTCGACTAGGCGTATCAGCTTGATATAGTCTATGGCTTCCAACACTGTTGGACTCTTCCCGCTGAGATTCATTTTTCTTCCTATCCCCATTTTTCCTTCGTTCCCCCTTCGCATTAGCTTGGAAAATGACACGCGGACCCTTATCCTGTATTCCTTGGAGACCAAACATCAGCGTTTCCTCAGCCTCCGTCTCCGTATCATTTTGCTCATATTCATTTACCAGACTAAACCTCGAACCTCTCTCTGTCCCTTTACTTTTAGAAGATAGCCCATGCTTCGCATTAGCATTCAGGGGTGTTCTTCCTTCCTCTTGCCCACCTTGTTTATATACATTTAAGTTACCCGGTCCTGAAGATGGTCTTCTCCTCCGAGTATTAGCCACCATCCACGGGCCAAAAGGGGCATCCGACTTATAATCCGCAGTTGTCCCTTCCAATGGATCCTTCGACATGCTTTGGGGTTCTAGCATCTGTCCGCATTTTTCGGATGAGTGTCCGTATATTCCACATTTAAAGCAAATGGAGTTCAACCCTTCGTGTTCAACCCCGAAAACTTTCCCATTAACATCCACACGTGAAATCAATGATTTCTTTAAGTCCACTTCCACACAAACTCTAGCATATCTTCCTCTAACGACTTTTACCGAAGTAAGATCCGCCTTAACAGGTTTACCTAACGTATTACCAATTTTCAAAAGAACACTGTCCTGGAAGAATTCCAAAGGTAAGCAAGGGATAAGTGACCAGATCATGGTCGTTGAAATCGACTCTTTACTCGGTTGGAATAGGGGTTTCCATTTTCGTACGGTGATGTAATGATCCAGGGGCCACCATACAAAGCAGTATGATAATGCAAAGAAGAATAAAATCGAACAACAAAGAAACCTTCAGGAAGGTCAATAATTTCCAGTTTACCTCCTAAAGCCCATAGCTCAGACAACCTTTTCTCCAGCAACTTATAGGAGAATGTTTTCCCTAAAGCTTTGACAATCAGCGCCCGACGCCACGGCTTCCACAGAGCGCGGCAGTCATCAATCGAAATTTCGACCGAGGCCCTTCTTTCCATTTCGCCCTCAGCCGCATCAATAAGTGCAGAATCATAGTGTTCTTGAAACTCCTCCATGGTATCATCATCTTCCTCCTCTCCCATATATATTTCCATATGCTGTCGGTCTTGTTGAAGGATACTTGCCCAGCTTCCTCCCGGCGCCACTCCATTTCTAGCACTTGTTCCCTCCTCGTCCACTTGGGGTTCCGCAATTGCTGGTCGCTTGAACTTTTTTACACTCCTAAGGAGTTGATCTGTTTCTTCCTGGGAGGGGATGGTGATTTCCCCCTCCATGGCGTGCGAATGGAACCTAGGGTTTCGTCGAAGGGAAAATCGCCTTATCGAAGAGAGAGAAAGCCTACTTTGCTAACCAAACTTGAAACTCATTGCAAATAGTCCCTATGTTTCATTCGGCATTGATTTACTATATGGCATATTTTCCCAATATCGTTGTGCTTGTAGTTGACTTGCACGATGATGACACATTATCTTCCCCAACCCCCCCCCCCCCCCCCCTTTTCTTCCCTTTTTGCAATGAGTAACAAGTGTGATAGTTTTGCCTTGGGTCTACTTGTAATTAGGGGTATTAACGAACCGAGCTGAACCGAGAGCTAGGTTTTCGAATTCGGATTCGTTTAGTGAAACGAACTGTTTGGCTCGGTTCATTTAGCTAAACAAACTTTAAAATTAGTTCGAGTTCGGCTCGATAACCTTATAACTGTTTACACGAACCGAACAGATCACGAACAGTTTGGCTCGTTTAACTAAACGAACCCAAATACATGTTCAAATTGGGCTCGTTAATGAATAATTACCGAACGAATACGAACAGTTTGCGAACAGTTCGGTTTGTTCAACCGCCCTACTTGTAATGGAAGTCTTGTATGGTAATTAATGTTGAAAGGAAAACATCTTTTTGAAAGAAGCTACAACAATCTTCCCTTCAATATCCACCCAATTATTCTGCTCCAGGATAGATTCTATAATGCATTTTCTATTATTCCACAACCTAACATCACCAAATCGGTGGGCAATGTAATTTAGATACTTAGCGATGTCTACAAAGAGTTTAAATTCAAACATGGTCACCATAAGTGGGGAACGGAAATAGTGATTTAACTTAGATTTATAATCATTTTTACGCAAGCATGCTTACCACACGTAGAATGAAGGTTTCCTTGATTTAAGTCGCAAAAGGCATCTTCTGTTTATCCATTTTTCCTTTTTCATTTATTTTGTATATTTTTTTATCGAGACTTTATAGTATTCTGAAAATAAGTAAGGATTAACTAATATTATAATAGAATGATGTCATATAAATATTTACATTGCTAACAGAAAAAGATGATACTGGTCATTAGGCGGATAAGAGAGATTTTTGTTTATCCAAATTCACTAGCTTTCACGCGGATGGGAGAGATCTTAATTACTACACCATCATTATTACGCTGTCTGATGATCATGTAATATAGGTATTCATATCCACTATAACCACGCGGATTGATTAAATCAAAGATCACGATTTCTCATTTTGTCGTGATGGTGATCAATTATATATAAGCTAGGTTAATACCACAATGTAGTGTTCATGAGCTGAAATTGTGGAGACACCACACTATTGTACATTTGAATGGATCTAAAATACGTTAACCATACATATATATTTAATAACTAAGTAGATGATGCCTAACTCTTAATGTGAATCATTTTAAATAAAATGTATTATTTTAATGTATATGAACCCTCAAGTATATGCAGAAATAGATACATGAGTCGTTAAACACATAAATACATTAACGAATCTTTAGATACATGAATCCTTATGTACATGAACGAATAGGAGAATCCTTATACACATGAATGACTTACCTGCATGAAGATGAAATAATTTTCTCATTTAATCAACCATTGAATTTTATCATTTTTCCAACATCATCAAGGTGATACAAACATTTTTATTACTGTTTTGTCTTTTAGGGACATACTCATCATTTCTTTATGGTTTTCTTTTTCTTTTAAAGCTCAATGTGATTAGGTGTCGACGACACTTAACGAACGGTTAGAAGTCTTACAATCCAAACAGTGCGCTTAATTTTATAAAGATTGTTATTTTTCTGCGATTTATTTTTCTAATTTAAGATTCTGCTCATTGCAGAATTGCAATTCTTTTTAAGAAATTGCCAGTTTTTATGATTAATGTAAATGAAATTTATCTCTACACTAACATATCATATTTCTATTATTGTGTCATCTATGCAGGTAGAACCAAAGTTTCACTAGAAACAAATTCTCTATACCTTGAATAAATGCATTCTTTCTCTGCCTCTCATTCTCCTCAGACGGTAGCGGTAATTTTTGCCGTCATTATAATATATTAGGTATGATTGTTGTATATGCAAATCAACGATCGTCCCAAATTTTTTGGTGCTTTTCTTCACCCAAATTTTAAGAAAAAGAAAATATACTAAAGAATTTATGCCCCTTCAACGTGCAACCCATAACGGTTAGAAAGTAAGGGAACACAGAAACTAATTAAAATAAAGAAACAAAAGCCACAACGGTAACTAGACCGCCTGTCGTCTTAATTAATTCTTCAGTTTCAAAAAGAATGTCTATTTTTTTATTTATGGTGTTCTAAAATATATTTGTTTATATTTTATAAATAGTAAATAAAATTAAATAAATAAATATTTTTATTAATTATTTGTGTATTTGTAAAACTAAAAGTTGTTTTAAACAGTATATTGGAAACACATACATTATTTAATTTTAAGCTAAACCTTAGAAACCGATACTTTTTGGTCAACAATCTTAACGGCACAAAGAATCTCTCACCATCAACGTCCACCTCACCGATTGCATCATCAACACTACACGTGTACGCTCAGATATAACCTACGCGGAAACTCACCCTGTACTCCTTCCCACACCACACCAAGTCTCCTCTTTTTCTGAGCTGTCTTTGAATCATTAGCTCACACCTCTAAATTAAATAAAATTCCCTTTGCTTTTATTTTCCTCAAACCGACCTTTAAAATAATTGAAATTTCCTTTCACTTTCCTCCCCTCAGCACTATAAATAGACACACCTCTCCCCCATATTCCACACATCCAATTCTATTGTTTAAAGTCTCTCCTTCTAAAGCGAATTCTTCACTCGAGAAATTTCCTTTTGATTTCATTACCTTTTGCCCCTTCCTCTCTATAATCCTTCATTCGAATTACCAGGGAATTCTATGGCTTACTCCAGAGTATTGTTGTCAATGATGTTTGCTCTCGTCATCGGATCGGCGGTCGCACAATCACCGGCGGCGTCTCCGAAGTCATCGCCTGTGGCAGCACCTGTTGCGTCGCCTCCTAAGTCGGTCGCCGTTCCTACTGTATCGCCTACCAAATCTCCTGTTTCTGCTCCCGTTGCTTCACCTACCGCGTCTCCTCCGGCGCCTACTACTCCAACCTCACCAGCGTCCTCTCCTTCCTCTTCCGCACTTCCTCCTTCCATTGCTGCTGGCCCTAACGGTGCTGCTCCGGGCGCCTCCCCTAACGGTGCTGCTTTGAACAGAGTTGGTGTTGCTGGATCCGTTGCCGGAGCAATATTCGCTGCGGCTTTGTTGATTTAGATGAGGATTTGATCTTCGCCGGCTTTTAGACTGAGAGATGTATTCTTTTATTTTTTTTTAATTCATACTTTGGGATATTATTCGTGATATGTACCGTTGTATTTTCTGATTCTGCTGTTTCTTTTCTTTTTCTTTTTCATTGTAAAGATGTTCCATCGAGATGGTTTTGATGCAATAAAATTTATATAGATATCTTTGGA
>AP025093.1:0-43573 GCA_036186865.1 Eustoma russellianum | reverse complement strand
ACTGCAAAACAGTACGAAACTGCTTTTGCGTGGGAAAAAACGGTACAGAAATTAATTGAATTAAAATACGTCTTAAGATTGTTGGCACAATCAATCCCGTACCAAGACGCAGTCGTTCACTGTGTGTATATGAAACAACAAAATAAATCAAACCCGGGGCGAGTCAAGGACTCTGTCCTTAAGACGTATTGCTCCGGTATACTGTGCCCAACCGGTATGAGCAATCGTCTCCCAGGATACAACGGGTACCTGTTCAGTTGAGCGGCACTGCTGAACTTGAACTCCTTCGAACCTTTGAATGTCCTGACTTCTCCCGGACGAAATGCAAGACTCACGTGCTATGAATGCAAATGCTTTCAATGCTTGAATTGTTTGTAGGTGGTGTGTTTATGAAAGAGCCATTAGCCCTCTTTATATAGGGGAGTAGGAGGTACCGTAACCGTTGGATCAAAACCGAAGTTTGATTTAAGCCGTCGGATTAAAACCTCCTATCTAGATTAGGATGATTTAATCTCAGCCATTAGATTGAAGATAGATTATCAGGTTTAAACCTGGAACGTTGGATGGAAACCATATTCGGTTAAGCGGTTAAGACAGTTTAAATCTCGGCCGTTAGATTCAAGCTGCTTTACTCACTACCGTTAGATCACAACAGATGATCTTATCTTGAATGGAGGAGGATAGAGTTTGATTCATTTTGAATCAAATCTACCAACAGAATCAAATCTGCGCCTGCTGTCAGACTTCGATCGATCACATCGATCGATCGAAGTGACATCGATCGATCGATGTGATCGATCGATGTCTGACTGAACACTTCATTCGATCATCCTGATCGTTCTAAGGGACATCGATCGATCGAAGTGATCGATCGATGTCCTCTGATCCACTTTGATCGATCTAAGAAGCGTATGAAGTCCTCTGATCCACTTCGATCGATGACATCGATCGATCGAAGTGACATCGATCGATCGAAGTCATCGATCGATGTCCGTCAGAGACTTTTTCCGCCACATGGACATATCCAACGTGGCATTCCTCCACACGGGTGACACGTCACCCATCCACAACGTTTCCATCTACTTTGAGCATTAATTTCACATTCACACAATACATAATTGAGTGAGATCACATCCTAACATTAACTATTCGTTAAGGATTCATTAAGCTCATAGTACGTTGCACAACCAAATTTTGCAACTTCCATTAACGGGCCAAAGCCCAAATCTTCAATCACCAACGATGGGCCAAAGCCCAACCTTAAATTCTCCAACAGGAGTAACATATTATACAAAGTGTAGAGTAAAGATGCGTATATCAGATTGGAAGCGATCCATCCTCTTTCTGAACCATACACAAATGCAGAATTCTAATACACCGCTTTTTTTATAGGTGACATATCTGGTAGTTATGTTTTGCAAGCAACAAGAGAACAATTTGAGTATGTCTTGCATTTATGATTGACTGGAAAGAGTCAAAGTTCCAAATCGTTTTCATTAAAACAGCTTAAGTTTATAACAATAACATTACTCATTGATATAGAGCATTCTATCTATAGAAGGGTATGAGGATATCGGATTTATGTAATCATATCCATGTGTTATAAACACACAGAGATTGTTTCCTGATGACCCATGATGATGCGTAGCTATGTTGATTAACTACTAAGTGCAACCAATTTAGTGAGTCATTTTGATTTATTCCATCATATTTCAAAGTCAAGGAAGAATTTGTCCAAGCTTAAGTTTATAAGTTTCCTCAAAATGACATAAACAACAACATTACATCATTGACTTATAGGCTCCCGATTATAGCGGGGTATGGGGGTCGGATATACGCAACCATACTCATGTGTTAGAAACACACAGAGGTTGTTTTCCGATGACCCATAATGATGCATCAAGCTATATCGATCAACTGCTACTTCACAATATAATAAGCGCAGCTAATTAGTGAGTCATTTTGCTTTATTCCTAAAAACGACATAAACAAAAAATGAAATTTCGAATTGCTTTCCCAGCCGCGTACTGTAGCTGTATATATAATCCATTTCCCCCTTTCTTCACCTCCAGCCTCACAATTCCTTCAAAGATCTCCTTCTACCAACTGAGATTATTACCATATATCTACTTACTTCGATTTCTCCCTTTCATTTACTTCCACCTAAAGATATAATCAATGGCTCAGACGATAACATTGTTTGGTTTCGTGCTGGCTTTATTCATTGGATCGGCGGTAGGACAACCGACGTTTGAGTCTCCGACGTCGTCGCCTATGGGTGCACCTGTTGCGTCGCCTCCGAAGCCAGTTTTCGTTCCTGATCCGTCTCCGATAAGATCTCCGGCATATGCTCCCGCTGCTTCACCCAAAGCATCTCCTCCCTCCCCTCTTACAGTAGCCACCCCGTCCTCCGCTCCTTCTATTGTTTCTCCCGCAAATCCTCCCTCAATCGCCGCCGGTCCTGGAGATGGCGGTCCGACCGCCAGTCCGAACGGTGCTGGTTTGAACAGAGTGGGGGTGGTTGGATCTGCTGGTATGCTGATCTTTGCTGCTGCTTTGATGATGTAGAGATGGAGCTTTTCCTACTGGTTGACTTTGACTCTTCTATTCTTAATTCCCAATTAGTTTGGGATATTATATATTCTGGATTCATGATTATTTGCGACATATTTGTAATATCGATGCAACTTTTCTCCTTTAAAGAATGTCTTTGCATAGTGGTTGGATTCACAACAATAACTTTTGTATACGTATGTAATAAAATAATATTGGAAGATTTCTATTTATGTTTAATAAAATTCATCCACTAGTATATATTTCTATTATTGTGTTATCTATTCATGTATATATAGAGACAAAGGTCCCACTGGAAGCAAATTCTCTATCTCTTGGAATGGAGACATTGTTTGCATGCATTTCACCCTCCTCATGCCTTAGAGAGAGCTTTCGTTGTCGTTGGGATATACTGGGTATGGTTGTTGTTGTATACGTATTTAACATAATGTATGTTTTTTTCGAGACACTAAAATAATACATGTCCAGATCTTTTTATATGTTCGAATTTGGATTGTTTAACTTAATAGAGACACATAAGCTTATTTCGTTTAACATTTGTGTGATGCGAATAGTTCGGCTCGTTTAACTAAACGAACCCAAATAGGTGTTCAAATTTGGTTCGTTTAAGTAAAATTAATAAACGAACTCAAACCTAATACGAATCGTACTCGAACAGTTCGTGAACTGTTCGGTTCGTTTAACATGTGCGATTCGTAGCGCCTAATTGAGTGTCTTTTTATCATACAACATTCATTTGTAAGCCAGTCTGTTGGAACATGTTGCGCCTCCTTCCACATGCATGATCGCCGCTACACCTGTAACATGGGGGATAAAATCTCCTCACCCATTTTTCCTCATCCCACGCGTCACCGCACGACACGTGGCAGGAAGGGAGGGTGGTGAGGCTAGATGAGGGTCACCCACATCTAGGCTCACCACTCCACTATGATGCCACGTGTCGCGTAGTCATGAGTGGGGTGAGGAGATTGAGGGTGAGGAGATCACACCCCGTAACATTGAGGTCCACTGCACATGATTTGAATACTAGTTCTCATATTATATTCCCTGCATTAATCATTTTCCACCAGGCATGCAAGTTTTCTTTCTTGGATAGTACTAGGAACTATACGTTAACTTAATACAGACACCTAAGCAAATACTGGAGACATGGGCATAAGTATTATTTAATTTAATTTATTCTTAGGTCTTCTCACTGCAAACACATAATCGTATTTTTTTTTTTTTTTGCTGTTGACAGCGCATTTCTTTCATCCTTAATTATTTCTGAGATCATTAGCTGCATTGGTTCCAGAAGCTGGATTAAGAAGAAAAATCACCTTAGTTTCCTTCAATCATAAGGATAACATGGAGGCCTCCACCGCGATGATGTTGTGATAGTTTAATGTGTGTGTATATATATAATATATATATACCGTTCGCATTGCATACTTGCTAAATGGTCATGTGTTTATTTTCATGTTATTTTCAAGTTATGAATTGCATCCAGCTGAATGCATTTCTCTGAGATTACACTGAGCATTGGTGACGGCACCAGTTGCATGCTTTTTTGTGAGATTAAAGGGGTGCAGTATATTCATACGTTTGCCCATGGTCTAAAAAGGGGTCGGATCGCTTTACGATCTGATGTACACAATTTTATCCTACACTTTGTGCATTTCTATGTCAAATGGTGTTGGCCAGGATCACTGAGTAGTGATGCACTTGATGATTGGCTTGGGATTTATAACAACGTTTATATTAATAGCTGGGGAGACAGAGAAGCAACAAGAAATGGATAGGAAAGATGATGAAGTCTTCAAAAAGTTAATGAGAAACACATAGGTTGAAGCTTTGGAAAAGAAGCTGGCTGATAGAAAACTTAAAGAGCTTGATAAAGAAATTATTGATTGTTCAATTGCAAGATTCTTTAAGAATTTAGTTCATGTTAATTTGTCATTTATAATGGATTATTTCGTATGTTTCATAGTGATAACGGACTTGATATCAAGTAATTTAATGTTATATTTCCATTATTTAATGGATGGGGCATTTGGTTGAAAATATTTGTTGGTTATTGGTTTGTATTTTTTACTACCTAAATTTAATAAATATTGGTTTTGATTTTAATTTTAATTTATTTTTTAAAATAGGTTGGATTTGATGCATATTTAATTTTTTTTCCAATCGTATTTTATAATTTGAGGATCCTCAAAAGCATTTGCAGAATAAGGTCTTCCTAGACACGGTCAAAGATTGGAAACATGTAGACAATCAAAACTCATGAATGCTTAAAGGGGGAGGAGGAAGGGAAGAAAGAAGGAAATGAAAACTAAACTACAAAAACAACTGTAGTAAACTTGCTATGAAGAAACTACATTAAATGGTTAATTCTTCGTAAACAAGACTGACCTAAATGTCTATAACGGTACCATACTTCTCAAAAAGAGGACGAAGATCATCTGCAGTTGAGTTCCATGGAACATTCTGTGCAATCACCCTGCTTTTTGAGAATTCACCCTCTTCTGCTACTGCTTCCGGTGCAGTTTCTTCAAGGGGTGATACTTGAGCAGTAGGTTGGGCGTGTATTGGCAACACCTTCTGGCGTTGATAAAGATTGGGCCTTTGAAACTTCCTTGGAACAGCCAAAGAAACAGGGGGAACAAAGTGAATGGAGTTGAGTTGTAGAGGTTTTGGAAATGGCAGCAGTGAAGACTGAATTTGGTGAGTGGATGAGGGAAGATGGAGAAGGCGAAACAATACCATTGTCTACCTTCTAAATTTTCAACTTATCATTCCTTGGGGAATATAATCAAACAGCTTATAGGTGTGTCTCGGGCCAGATATTCCCTGCTTCAGAAGAGAGGAAGACGGAGGCTTCGCGGAACGATGAGATCCGGTAACAGAATGGATTACGGGGGAGGCAGTGGCGGAGGGGGCTGCGGGGTTTAAATTAGAAAAGGACTTAATCCAATCAGCCCCTCATACTTTCCGTAATCACATTCCCGTGCACAAACTTTACCAGTATTTGCAAACGGAATGCTCCAAACCAATAATTTAATACTATTATTTAGCGCTTTTCCGAAAGAATAACATTTCTGTTTCAGTATTTAGATGCTTTTCCGTGTATTACCTCAAAATTTTGGGATACATTTTGGACAAATTTTCTTGTTAAGGAAACTCTTTATGTCATGTCTTACAATTGGCAGGAAGAACAAAAAATCCTTGTTCAACTATTTGATGAAAGATCTAAACTTCTTTAAACTCAAATTTATTTTTTGAAGCCATTAAACTCAATTAGTTGCAAAAAAACTTTAGGCGTAACTAAGTTTTATGTTCTCACCTCCACTGCTCGAGTTCGAGTCTACTCTTTATTAAAATAAAAACTAAACCTCCATCCCAAATCTTGCCCTTGACAACATACCCTGATATATATAATTGGACAGGGTCCGAGGCGCCTGAGCTTGAGTTAAGAAACTTATTCAAGTGTATGTAATGATCCCACGACCAAGAAAAAGTTAACCATGTTTGACAACGGATGTCAACTACTAATCCATAATCATCAACTTCAGTTAACCAGGCTACTTCAACTGCAACAACCTGGCAACATTCCGATGACTGACGTTTAAGGAACACTGGCCCGGCTGGTGTTCAAAACAGTAGGGGATTTCTCTGTCTCCTTACATGTGAAGTTGTGGTTGTTAAGCATATTCGTATGCTGAGAATTGCCCCAGACGCTAGCGATAGTTGTTGAGATATAATGAATATGATTGTTGTTGTAGTATGCTGAGAATTGCCAACTAATGATAACTGGTATACTAGCTGAAAAGCTTTCGAACACATTATTCTAAGTCCATACAAGACAAGATTCAAACACCCATTCCAATGTGTAAAGTCTTTCATGGCACCATCCTTACACAGCGAGAAAGCTTCAAACATGCCTTCAAAATCCATTCTGTCATATAGTTTTGAACCTCATGGCTAATATTCCTGAAATTTTATTACTCAAAATTGCACCAGTACATGTCCGATCATTAATAGGACCTTTCAAATGATAGTTACAAGGAACACAAAGAGTTTTTGCTTCAGAGGGTGTGAAAAAGTAAACAAACATTTGTAACAAGGAAAACGTTTCTATTTCTTCTGCATTCTAGCTTCAGGAGAGCACTGGTGCAAGGGAGACAAAGGCCATCTCGTCGAATCGTTGTCAGAGAAGTCGATTTTCTTCTCAATAGGACTGCTCATCTTGGAGTTACTAGACTTTCTCTTGTTCCCCTGCAGGCATGGATAAACCTCATATATTCGTTTCAGTTCACTTGTAAAGCATAAGCATACGAGCGATTTACGTCTAACTATAAATAGTATACCCAAGAAAAGAAGAGAAAAGAATCATAAATTTCATTCTAAATGACTGGTTTACCTTGGCAGAGGGGCCACTGGATTCTTTTCCACCGGAGCCTGGAGTATGTCTATCTCTATGCAATTGCCTCAGCAACTTCTTGTTCTCCATGTCTAGCACATTGTTTTCATCAAACAACACCTTTACCTAAGTGGAATGAGCTGCTTAAATACAATAGCTAACATAAAAATTGAACCAACCATAAAAGTTGGACAATCCTTAGGTGTCTCGGTCTTACCTCTTCTTCTGCTGTGTGCAGGTTGATCCTTAGATGTTCTTTATCTTTCTCCAGAGCCTTGACTTCAGCAAACAATGCCAGTACATTCTGAGTGAATGGCCTCAATCTACAAAACATACGAAAATATTGCAACTAAGTAAATTGTCTCAGCAGCATGAATGTCTTCCATACAAATATTCATGCAAAAATAGAAAGGCAGATATAAATTTCACCTATTCCATGACTTCAGCATCCTTTGACAAACTTCTACTCCACAATTGGCCTCCAAAAATTGATGTGCTATTGATGCAACCTCATCTTTCCCAGATGCAGTTAACAGAGACTCCAGTAAAATCTGTTCATTTACTGTTTCTTCCGTTGATGCACCAACCTTGAGATATCATAGACATGGTGAAAGTACAACCAAAATATGACATTAATCACATAGCAAGATTACCATCTCAGAATAATCTACAAGATACAGGTGAAAACCCAAACAGAAAAAAGAAAAAAGGAAAAAAAAATTTGCAGAACGCAGAAAGTTCTGAGCCATATAGAAGGACTTCTATCTCAGCACATCAGCAATTCAGTGAAATTATGGAGTGCTAAAGTTCAGCAATCTAAGTATTGCAAAAAAAAAAAAAAAAAAAATACTAATAATCTGCAAAAGATGGTGCATAGACAGAGAAAAGGCAATATTCACCTTCAAGTTTCCAATTTAATGTCTTTTTTGGGTGTTACAATAATTCATTAGTGTCAAATCATGCAAAAAGACAATGATCAGTTCCTTTTCAGATACACCAAAGTTGATTTCCAAGGCATTTTACTTCAGTAAGGCATTTTCCAAGGCATTTTACTTCACTAAATTGGCTGCTCTTCTTATATTGTGAAGTAGCAGTTAATCGACATAACTTGACGCATCATTATGGGTCATCGGGAAACAACCCCCATGTGTTTCTAACACATGGGTATGGTTGCGTATATCTCCACCATAGGCGGGAGCCTCTAAGACAATGGGTAATGTTGTTGTTGTTGTTGTTTACTTCAGTAAAGCAATCATCAGACACTTAATTTCAAAGAAGAAAGAGGTAAGGTACTTTGCTTCAACGGCTCAACCTGTTCAAGAAGATAATAGGTAAGGCCATCAAGTCTATCCAATGTGGATCATACAGCTTGCCTTCGTACAAGAACTTCCCCTCCACTAATTCATGAGAAGTTGCTAAACAGCTTTAACAGTGGAACATCTTGTTTTTCTAACTTCTCTGTGGCTTCAATAATATATACATGTATACCACACAGATTTACAAACCAAGCTCATGGAACAAAGATGGAATTTGTTAATGTATCCATTAAATACCAACAAATGAGACATTAACTAAGAGGAAGGATTTGTTAACCGCAATAAAGGGCAGGAATCCAAATCCAACTACCAGTAGCGATAAATTATACAGTATCACTAGTCCAAATTATACAGTATCCTATAGAATTAGTTTCCAGCCAATCCAATCAACTTAAAATAATTAGTATTATAGTCAAACGATAAAACAGAGTCCAGGGTAAAACCATACCAATTGTCCTTCATGTTGTTGCTTATAAAACTGCAGTTCCTCAGATAACTTCTGCACCTCGTCTTCTAACTCCTGAACATGAATCTCCGCCGCTTTCGCCCTCCCATCAGCCTCATTCCCAAAATCCATCAAAGCCTCGCGATCATGATCATACAAGGAACACTCCTTCTCCCATCTCTTGCACTGCGCCAATAGATTTGTACACTCCACAGCCAACTTCTGATTCTCATCCACAAATTTCTTCAATGCTTGAGCGTTCAAAGTAGCCTCCGACTAAAATCAGGAAAAAGAAAACCGAAACGTATTTTCACTAAATAAAATGTTGAGAAAAAGGGGCGTAAAAGTGGAAAGACGGGTTTTTTTTTAACGAACCCTAGTGCGGACAATGATGTCGTCTTTTTCTTTAAGTTTCGATTGCAGAAGAAAGTATTGATTCTGGAGATGGTGCTTTGCTTCTTCGGCAGCGCGGAGCTTCAACTGGAGAGTCTGGGTCGAGACCGGAAGACCCAAGCCGTGATCAATCGATTCTCGCGTATAATCTTCTGTTTCCTCTGGAAGACCCATTCTTGGATTTTAACTTTCCCTAAAATTCAAATTCCTAGAAAAGTAAATTGCTATCTGAATCAATTTTAATGAAGGTTAAAGAATCCTAGGGTCAATTACAAAAAAAAAAAGAAAAGAAAAAAAAGAAGAAGAATCTTAGGGTTCTTGGAAGAAGGGGGCGAAGCCAGATGTTTGGGTCGGAAATTTAAAGAACATACAAATTTGAAATTGGAAGCAAAAGGATAGCCGTTAGACGTTAACTTTTGGTATATATGCTACCGGATGAGATCTGAGGAGGAAGAATATGAGGTAGAATATGAGGCCTCCAATCACGCGACGCCACGTGTACAAAAGGGCTTTTTTTAAAAAAGAAAAAAAAGTAAACAGCGGGCCCTTTTGTACACGTGGCGTCGCGTGATTGGAGGCCTCATATTCTACCTCATATTCTTCCTCCTCAGATCTCATCCGTATATGCTACACGCACGGTGCGGATTGAGGTGTGTCCACGTGGCTAGATCTTAGCAAACTATTTATAAAATTATAAAATTACTAGATCATAAGTTATTGTTATTAGATCATGACTGATTTATTATTAAATTATGGTGTCATAAAAACATTATTTTAACATGTTATTACTAATATTCACGATCAAAAGCTCTTTCGAACCTTAACTAACTCGTCCTTCAAAAATATCCTCCAAAGTTATATGTTTCTTATCACTTAATATAAGGTAAATACATAATAACTTTATTCGAGTAGCTGTAGGTAACCTATACAAGGTTCCAAAGCAAAATCACATTATATAGACTTGTGAAGAACTCGTTGGAGATTTTATTCCTTCATCTCTTATTCTAAATACTTCTATACAGAAATCAAACTTTATTTTGTAATGTATACTAAAAAAAGTTTATATCTGAATGTGTACCGTGCATTGTATAATATATATAGAAATAAAATTATTTAAGAACACTAACTCTGTTACACATCAGCTTTAGTAATCTCTTTAAATTTCTTTATCTGAAGTTTGTTTTCTTGAATTTCTGATTGATCTTTAATAATCCGTTCTCAGCTTTAGTAATCTCTTTAAGTTTGTTTATTTTTCCTTTTTCATGAAAATGAACACGTGTAGGATTTGAGATTCATCAAGAATGTCGACTTTGAAATATATTTTATCTTAAAGCCACTTAATCTCTAAAAGCTAGAAACAAAGAACAAGGCCGGCTTATCTTGCGGAGCGGGATCCCCTGACCCCCCCGCCCCTCACATTCCTCGCGACCGTCCGCCACGTGGCACACAGAGGAATGGTAAGGCTGGGTGAGGTCACCCGCACCTAGCCTCACCACCTCCTATGTGCCACGTGTTGGCGGGTCATTTAATACCCTAAGGAGAGTCAGACGATCTGAACCCCTACCTTGCATAGTATAGTACAGTTTACGACGATTACAACTAACTGTCTATCGTAAATTTCATTATAGCTGAAAATCAAGTATTTGACATTGTATTCGGTAACTTCAGTTGATTAGAAAAGACATACATACATCCGTATACACGCACACGCATGCGCATATATAAAAATATATATATAAACACATACAGAAACACGTATACATGTGTATTAGTTCAGAAGCTCAAGTGATTAAATATTAGATCTTTATTGAGAATATAGTCTCCGATCGTCTAATTTGAAAAAATTATATGAATTATATGAAAATGAGGTATCACCATCCATTGATTTAAAGTTTTGAATGGATATGTACCGCATTTTATGTAAGCTCAAGTTTCAAAATGGTATCAAAGTGAAGTTTAAGATGTGGGCTCATACCTTGTCTGACCTATGGTTGGCCATTTATTGTCTTCTCTCGTCTAAGTCCAGATGTTCATGCCTAACTTATGGTTTTTGATTGAGGACGGGTTGTTCAACGCGTGTGTATGCCAAGCTATGTTATCACGTGAGGACGGGTATTAAGAATATAATCTCACATCGCACACTTTGAAAAAAAAATATATGGATTACATAAAAACTTATTGTTTTAAGGTTTTGATTGGACATGAGTGTCAACTAAACCCAAGTTTAAAACATATTAAGTTCCAAATCCTTTATATGATATTTTTAATTAATTTGCCTATGTACTATATATGGTCAAACAGAAGCACCATCACACCACAATACCTTAGCACTCAATTCTCATTTCTAGAGAATTCCCCTTAACCTCTCCAAAGGAATGAGGAAGCTCCTGAATATTTTCAAAAACAAAGCCTTTCTAGTGAAATCAAGCCTAAGCACCAACCGCAACATATCTTTAATACGCAAAGCCGTCGTCCGCGCCACCACCCACGCCACCACTAAGCCACCACCGGATCACCGTGTGGCTGCCATCCTCAGCCTTGGCCACGATACGCGTCCGGTGGCGCGTGCATGCATACAAGCCATTATCGACCGTCTCCACCACACTCAAAATCCTTACGTTAAACTCAAATGTCTCATCATCCTTCATAATATCATCTTTAGAGGCTCCTTCATCCTCAAGGATCAGCTCTCTGCCTTTCCTTTAAGCCCAAGAAACTCTCTCAAACTTCCAGAGTTGCGTAGAACATTCTTCAGTCCAGTAGATGGGACCACCTCACAAGTTGATGACGTGGATGATGTCAATGATGATCCGACGGTGCCTCTCCGGAAGCGATGGTACCGCAGACGGAATGGAAAATTTTTCCGATTGCGCGGAATAAAGGATGATGAAAATTTGGAACTTTGGCAATGGATTAGATGGTACACTAATGTATTAAAACGTAACTTGAAGACAGGTATGGTTTTGGGGTGTTATTTTTCTTCTTCTACATATTCAAAAATTGATAAATTCAATGATATGGATAGCATGAATCAATCTCTTGAGGGAGATTTGTTGAAGCAATTGGATGCATTGATTTGCATGGTTGAAGATATATGCACATCACCAGAAATTCTGCATAATGATGATTTGGTCCATGAAATAGTGATGCTTGTGAGTCAAGACTATAGTTGTACCCAATATCAAATCATGATTCGACTCAACGAGTTCAGGTATCGAATCGATAGACTCAGTTCAAATGAATCGGTCGAGTTCATGTCGTGTTTGAACCGGTTGAAATGTAGCAAAGAAAAATTGGATAAAATGTTTGAAAAGCTAAGAAGGAATAATGCGTTTTGGGAATTGATTAACCATCTGAAGAATGAAATAGAAGATCTAGCTGAAAGAAAAGAAAGAGAAAGGAAGAAAGTGTTTGAGACGAAGGTATTAGAGCCACCATTAGAAACACAAAATGTGGTGAAAAGTATAACTGAGTCAACTCAAGGAGGCAGACGAGTTACTCAGGCGATTCGGGCTTTAAGGTTTTTGTCTTGTTGTAGAAGTGAAGGTATTGCAGTGGACCAGGTCTGTTTGACTTCGTCGCGGGGCCTCTCGTGAAAAACAATGAGCTGACTGTGTTTTTCTTGATTTGTTTGGATTTTGCTTTTGCACTTTTGCCAAAAAGCCGTCCGATGATGATGTGTTGTATTCTTTTGTTTGTTTGTGGGAGAACTGCGAAGACTAGGTGTAAGGTGAACGCGTAAACAAAGCTGTCAATAATATGTTATTCATTTTTTCAATTTGTAATGTATATTTTATTGTTTGATTTGTGTATGACTATACTAATATAGTTAATGATGAACGAATTTTATCCGGCAAGAAGTTTATTTTATCGATGTGTGTTTATAACAAGTTTACAAATCTAAGCATCTCGAAATAGAAGAAATATTTACATAATAGCCAACTACAATGGAAAGGAAACTAACAACAGTAAACGAAAACCTTTTAGAACTAGCAACAACATTAGCTATTTCGTTAGAGACCCCACCTATGACGGAATACAGAGGATCGGATGTACCATACTCATATGTTAAAAACACACCGAGGTTGTTTACCGACAACCCATAATAAAAATTACGTTAAGTTGTGTTTCCCGATAACACATAATGAAAATTACGTTAAGCTGTGTCGATCAATTACTACTTCACAATATAAAAAGCAGTAAGCGTAACCAATTTAGTGAGCAATTCTTCCACGTAGTGTAGAGTCATTCTTCATCAATGCCTAAACGGCTAAGCTTGAATTTAAAAAATAACGTTCAAAGTTCAAGCCAGCATATCCTGTCATTCTTGACAAAACATAAACTATTGGAACACATGTATCCAAGACAATTTTTTCCTACCAAAGTTCAAGACAGCATATCCTGTCAATACTATTTCCACTTTTGAAGTGATACAATCAGCATTAGAACTGATCAAATAATGTCTCTCATTTTCAGTCTCCGATCTTGAAACTTGAGAAATTTCGAACGTGAGTGGTAGCTTTTATAGCCTGAAAACCCCATTCAAAATATTGCAAATCAGTATAATAACTTCAACAGATCGAGGATTAGTAGTTCGATGGTAGAAATAAGTCCAGCCAAGATGTGTATGGTTGCTATCGGAGGAAATGTGCAATTCATTAAAATAAGAGTTAAGTAAACAGACGAGTCACCTCCATTTCCCAATTGCATTTCATGGTTTTGATGGCCAAGATCACTGTCTGTACCGCAGTACCACCAAAAATCATTCCTCCCCATATACCCTGTTTTTTTTTTTTTTTTTTTTGACATATTGCAGGAAACCCATGTGACATGAGCTACTTCAACTACCATTTTACCACGCAAGAAAAGTTAACAAATACTACAACAACAACATTAACCCTATTGCCTCAGCGCCTCCTGCCTATGGTGGGCTATTGGGGGATCGGATGTATGCAACCATACCCATGTGTTAGAAACACATCGAGATTGTTTCCCGATGACACATAATGAAAATTGTGTCTCGTCGATCAATTGTTACTTCACAATATAAGAAGCAGTCAGGAAGTGCAGCCAAGATTAGCACAGCCAAGTTAACAAATACATCCTTTGTAGCGTACCTCAACTCCCAAGTGAAAAAACCATCCCAGAAGGATACCGGCAGGGAGTCCCAGAAAATAGTAGCATCCAAGATTAATGTAGGCAACACATGATTGCCAACCAGATCCTACTGCCACCCCTGAAATTTCATTAAGTCTTTTTTTATTTTCATTCAGACAAGATTGGATATCTTCGGATATACCAATAGAGAAGGTCAATTGAATGTACCTGAGAGTACTGGCTGAACGCTGTTGAGCAAAATGGTGATGGCCAAGAGGTATGACAGTTTATCTGCTGCTTTAATTACCTCTGAACTTGAAGAAAATATGAATCCAATCTTGTCATGAAATGCCATGATTAAGCAGCAAAAGAAGATCCCAATTATGGTGGATTGGGCCACAGATACTTTAGTGGCAAACTTGGCTGCCTCTCCGTTTCCAGCACCAAGCTCATTCGCAACTCTAACTCTGCACATTTAACCAAATATATGTTACATGTAGCAAAAGAAGGCGCTGTTCCAGAAACAGTCCATAAGCGGCGGCCCAGCTGCCTATAGGCTGAACATTCCGTATCCAGTATAATGTTCTTGAATAAGTTGGGAAGCAGTTTAACATTTTTTACCTTCTTGGGTGTATTTATGCGTAAATTCGTGATTTCAAATTGAGACCTTCTGTAAAAGGGGGACAAAGGAAGGTGGAGTGGGGGTGGGGATGGGGATGGGGATGGGGGGGGGGCTGGGGTTCATTGAGGAAAGGTTGGTATTGGTCTCAAGAATTAGGGTCAATCAAAATCATTATCTATGTGCTCTCTGCACCTTTTCTAGGTCAGAAAGAGAGGCAGAAAACGTACCCTGTGGCAGTAAAAAAGGCCAAAGGAATCATCATTTCCCATCCGTTGATGCCCATGCTGTAAAAAATGATAACCTGGTTAAGGCTTTAAAACAACAACATACACTAGTAATCCAAGACAATAGATAATAGGAGAAAAAACGCGAAAAAAATTCGGCGAAAGTAGCCTGTATACGTACCATACTGACAAGGCACCAACGGCAATTGTTCCGTTTTCCAGATCTCCTGTCATCAGGAGGAGGATTCTGTAATACCAACTTTCTACACTGCAAAAAGCATAGGAAATCAGGCCGTTTTAAATCAAACTGTTTTAGCACATTTTCAAAACACTGGTGTACAATAACAAAACAGTTCCCAGCACAGTAGAGCATATATCTTATGCTCGAGTTTAGCATGGGGTAAAGCTGATCTAGGCCATACAACATAGCAAAAGCATTATTACCAAAGCATAACACCGGACGCAATGGATAGCTTAAAGAAATCCCAGAGCCCTGAAAATGCTTGAATAGAAAAGCCAGTCCATGTTTCAGGACACCCTCCACAAACAACATACGCGAACAGCCCAAACACCATTATCCACCAGGAGACATCCAGAATAATAGCAATACCGACCAACCCGAGCTTGTAATGATAAACAAAAAGCCAACTTAAGGACATATGAACCACAAAGGCAAAAATGGACACCCAAGCGAGCACGCCGGTTTTGAGCTGACTTTGCAAGAACCTCTGTAATGTGCATTGAAATGCAAAGCTAAAATGCAAAGGTATGAACCATAAAGCCACTAGCCCAGATTGCTCCGCCACATCGTCAGGTTGGCCCAAGCACTTCAAAATTGGTGTAGCATACAGATAGAAAGGCAATAACAGGATACAACTCATGAACAGTACGACCCAAGATCTTTGCATGTGTATCCCCAACATGTGGTACTTCTTTGCCCCGAATGCCTGCCCACATAATGTCTCCAATGCGCTTGCCATCCCTAGCTAATCCATCATAGTAAAAATTTAGTTTTTGAATCTGAGGAAAGAAGCAATGTTATGTATCATTTTCCAAAATGAAAAAAATCTTTCTTGAGGGTTCACTAGTGTTGGAATAGTGCAAAACCAGCCAGTCTGAAAAGTTCAACTAGAAACACTAAGGACGCCAGTGCCATTCATCACATTATAGGACAAGTGATAAAACTGGATCATAAAAATAGAAAACGCTGAAATTGAACAAGGATTTTCACATTTGTAAAGCAAGGTTTTCCACATCATATTCATATCCTTTTTCTTCATAAGTTTTATCTCTATTGAGTACTTACCATTTACACCGACTCAACGAGTTAGACCGATCAAACAAGTGAATCCAAAGCTTCGTGGTTCACCGTTCAGTCCAATTTTCAAAATGCTGGTGTCAATGTAAAATTTAAGAACAAAGCCGCCCCCACCACCTCCCTCCCAATCTCACTTTGCGCACAGCCCGCCCTCGACGCATCCATTGATTTTATGCCGGCCAAATTGGACAGGAGCATGCTTGCATATGGGGAGCAAATGATGTTTCGAATTTGCAAGTGAAGTTCCATTTTTGAATAAACTTATTCGACACTTGAGGGGTTATATCCATGTTATTGTTATTCGCTTTTCCCCTGACACCAGATCTCCGCGCACCTCATATCAGATAATATTAACAATTTATGAGGAATGCTTCCAATAAAAAAACACCATCCGACACTATCTTCGCTGCAGAAATGCTGAAGAGGTGGGTTAACACGCATTACATAATAGCAAGAGGCCCATTGGTGGGTTAAGGAGCAGAAATCAACCTTGCATTTGTTGTTTGTTTCCCTATTGTTATTTCCATGGTTGCTAGTAGAGTTCTTCCAAGCAAGCCAATGGTTTATGCTGTTCAGCTTTTCAAAGAATGTAAGTGGTCATCGTGAACTATGATGGGTTTTGGTGTAGGAATCGGACTAGTGGGAGTTTCAGAGACGACGATTGAAGGTTGAAAGGAGGGGAGGGAGGGAGAATCTATGGTCGGGTGGGGAAGAGGAGACGGGTAGGAAGGAGAAGAAGGGTGTTTTTGGAATAAAAGTTCAGTTTAGCCTGTCTAAATTATTTTCCGGCTAATTAGCAGTGCGTGTTAAACCTGATGTCATTAATTAAGAGTATTAATACGTTTCTATTTTAATCTAAAAATGCATAGTTTCTAAAAGTCGATTTAAGAATCAATATGTGAAAACAAGACCTTAGCCATGGCTTTTGTGATGTTAATGAAAATAACACCAACAACATTACCCTATTGCCTTAGATATTCCCGTCTATGACCGGGTATAAGCGGTTGGATGTATGTAACTATACCCATGTGTTGGAAACACACAGAGTTTTTTTCTCGATGAACTATAATGAAAATTGTTATATTTTCGATCAAGTGTTACTTCACGAGAACCTATGTGTAAGAGAAGGGATAATTCCCTTTTGCCCCCCTATTGTTTGACATAATCTCCAATAACATCCTTAATGTTTAAAAATACACCTTTACCTCCCTTGATGTTTGAAAAATACACCATTACCCCCTTGATTTAATTAAAAAAATGTTTTTCAAATATATATAATATGAATTGCCTATTTTACCCCTACACTATTCATCTTCTTCCCTTTCCCACCTCTACCAGCGTCGCCCCCACCAGCCGCCCCGCCTCCTCCTCCATTGCCAAAATTTCCCATAACCTTCTTCTTCTAATTTCAATTTCTCTGATTGAAATGTCACCTTTTGACTGACCCTCAATATTGTCTTCTTCTATTTCAATAAACTTTACCCGCATCTGGGGATGGAGGAAGGACTAAAAATTGAATGTTTGACTAGGAAAACATCCAAAAAAAATGATATAATTGAAGAAAAGGCTTTGCATTTCAGATATCAATATCAATAGCTCCAACAAATAAATCATTGCCTCAGAAAGCAGAAGAAGAGAAAATGAAAAATCCAAGACATAATTCATTGCTTTTGCTACAGATGTGAAATAGAGTTAAACTCCTGCAAGCCATGAACATCAGGAAGAATCAAAAGCAATAAACTAAAGCCACTATCTTTATATATCCTTTCTAATTGTTATTCGATTCCTTCGCCCTATGTGATCGGGAATCCATTGAAGAAGCATATTCCATGGCAATCAGAATCTCCAGAGGGTAGGGTAGTGATGATCGGCAATGAACCTAGCTCATAAATTCGGTTCTTTTTCTGGATCTCCATCCACCTCTTGATTCGGGTCGTATAACCCGACCTCCTCCACTTCACAAGATCTATCACCATCACCCCAGTAGTAAAGTGGCAAGGATTCCGGCCTGAAAAGATGGCGGAGAATCCCGGCTCTGTCCAAAATGCGGGAGTGAAGTATTTGGTGAAGTTGGTATGGAAGTATTCCGGGGCTCCGATTTCTCTAATCACTATTTTGCTGCTGAACGGTGTCGAATTTTATGGGTTTATGCATTCTTACTCTTCTTCTTCTTCAGCATCCATTAGCAAAATATGTCTATGGTTTAATAGTGGAGTATAATTTTACTAGTAGGTTTTTCAGGTAGCAGCTAAGAGATCAGAAGAGCCAAAGATTTTATAGCAGCCATGGAAATTTTGGATGATTTTCTGTCTGTGTTGACCTTAAGATTAATCCGTTTCTCTTCTTATTCTTTTCCCTATTTGTTTATGCCGACAGACAATGTAGGCTATTGTCTGAATTGGGAAACGATACTAAGGCAAGAAACACAAATTCTTTTGTTCACGTCAACAATCATATCAGCCTGGTTAAAACACGATGATGATGATAGTGAATGGGGGTATTTTTGACTTTTTCTTAAAATTTTTTAGTTTTCTGTTTTTAAATGTCATTTTACCTTTTAGTCCAAACATCAAGGGAGGTAAAGGTGTATTTTTAAACATGAAGGGAGTAATTGGAGATTATGTCAAACACTAAGGGGGCAAAAGGGAATTATCCCGTAAGAGAATGTTCCCATTGGTTCTATCAATCTCTCCACCTGCACAACGCACTCCTATTATACTCTAAAAGTCTAGACCTCACCTTAGATCAGTATAATCTAAAGAAAAAATCTTACCATTTCCCTAACTAATCCAAACCAAAGATTAGACAAAATAGTTATTGGCGTATGTTTAATCAATAACCAATAAAATAATGAATAAAAAAATTTCGGAAACTATAAAATTGAAGACAAGATTCACGCATCTGGAATGTTCCTGTCTAGGGAGCAAACGAGCAAAATTCAGTGATAAACATATGAACCAGAACTTTACTAAAGCCCAAAAATAGAATATGAGTCATATTTCAGATGTATCATATGATTAAATAAATAAAAGAATGGAACCATCAAATCCACGGAAATTATAAAGTGGTCCTTGTTTTAAAGGCAGCTGTTAAGGGAAAAAGGGGATTACCAAGAGTCCAAAGTTGAAACCCAAAATGACGGTGTTGGCAATTGAAATAGCGGCCAGCTCAACCTCCCCAAGGTGACCCGCAAAAGCTTGGGTGGCGACGTTCATGGAGTAGGAAGTTAAACGGCTGAGCATGGAGGGACCAGCCACGTGCCATAATTTCTTCGTTTCTATCCATATCCTTCTCTTGAGGCTTTCCTTGTGTTCTTGTGTAACTTGGCCGTTGGGTTCTACCCCATGCAACAATGGCTGCTGAAGCTCTTCTTCTCCGGCCGACCGATTTATGCTTCCCATTTCGAGTAAATATATTTCCTTTTAGGAGGAGAATTCTATTCACAGCATAATTAAGAATCGAAGGACATCACGGGGTTGGGGGTTGGGAAAAAGACTTGCTTGAATTTTCAGATGATGGCAAATATCACCGTTTAGGAAGGAGACGTTTCTAGAGAAGCCGACGCGTGGATTTGCATTGGTAATTGGAGACTTAGGTTTGTTAAGCGTTGAAGGGAAATTCGTATTGATTACTCGTTCCCTCAGTTTTTCTAATGAGCGATCTTCTTCTAGGTTTCCGTATTTGTATAAATTTTGAAAATAAACCGAATCGTTTTACGATATGAATAAGTCTTAGTATAAAAACTAACATTTTCAAACATCAAAAGAAATACTATATTGCAAGAACTAGGACGGTTAAGCTATTAAATTAGTTGGCGTTCATAAAACCTGATATATTCAGACAAAAGACATGCTATATTTACGATACAATATTATAGAACTCAAGCAATGGAATTCCCTACAGATGTCTCCGGAGGAATTCGAACTCCCAATATTCCTCTTAAAATCATATACACGTACATCATTATGGAACCCAACCCACAAATACTCCCCGAAGAATTCAAACTCTCAACATCCTTCTTTTTAAGTTGATTACCCTGGATCGTTTCGACGTTTCAATGGCGTTCATCAAATACCAAGTTGACCTCGAGGTACTTTAGATGACGTTTTAATTATATCTGCTGCAATATCTCATGGTAACATTTATGGATTTTGATTTTTTTTTTCAGTACTGCTTGATATGTTAACAATTTAGTATTGTGATAATGTATTGTATAGTTGATGAGAAGAAGACTATTTTTGAGTCACCTTTTTAATCATATGGTTTCAGTGATATCACAAATGTTCTTTAATGTCCCTTTTGAATGAGTTGACTAAAGTAATATTTAATTGGTGCTGATTGATTATTACAAAGTTAAATTTAAAAAAAAGTGACATATTGTTTCTACTCATCTTAAATTTATCTTTGACTCACATTTTTAATCTTCTATTCAGTGTAAGACAAAAAATGTTACGACATATCTGTTTGGATGGCCAGTGTCTTTGAAGGGCTTACTAGGATCCGTCTATCAAACCTTTAAGTATCATGTAATGTTGTAGAACTTGCACACTAGTGCTGTCACATTCATAGTACTATCGTCAAAATTAAGTTTTGGATGTTACAATAATCAATTCAACCATTTAGATAATTTTATTTTATAGGCTACAATACAGATTTGAAGGCTAGCTGTTACATATTTGAGCAAGTATGTATTTATTTATCATAGTTATAATAGTATATTCATTAGGTAACAAAACGAAGGCGTTTACCGAGTGAAGAAAACAAAACGAACACGCTCTTAAAGCTATATGTACATACAATTCGACATATCTCAGTCAATACCAACTAATCATACATAGACGCAGGTCGCCTATACATCAGTCGCTCATGCCAAATACACAATGAAATATCCGCGACTCAGGAGACGCAAGACGCCCCCTCGACGTCGACTCGACCCTCAGGTTGCCACTAACTGTCAGGTCGACCTCAACTAGACATCTTTAGAGACTTGCATCAAGGTTAACTACCTTAACCACATCTTTCATCTCTGCCACGAGGGTCACGTCAGTCAAGACCACCAGACCGACCCTCTGTTCTGGGAATCCATGGCATTTAACATTGCTTATTTGTCCAAGATAAAGCTACTAAGTTTCTCGTTCTACTACCAGGATCAAACATATGATCTAGAGGGTGAGTACAACTTCATCATTTTGGTGCTAGAAGGAGGATCGGTCGTGCCTTATTCTTACCTCTTTTTTTCCAAATCTCACATAAAACCACCTTAAATGGGTAAAACCGACCAATATAATGATGAAGAATCTTTCCGTTATCGAAGAAATAGGGGGTCTAAATGTCTGGCGGATCAGGAGTTCAATAAACGGATCGAGCGCCATGATGAACACCTGGGAGTCACCTATGACGAATATATAAAAGCTATAAAATATGTTGCACAACACACATGTGTTTTTTAGGTCTACGATTTCCTTCTTTTTCTTCTTTTCTCTTCTCTTATAACTGAGATTCTACTCATGGTCAATGATAAATACATATTTTTTTAAAATAAATATCTTTGTTATTTTTATACCATTGATTTATTTTATCAGTTACTATTGATCTTTGATCAAACAAGAATGTTTGTATTTATCGAATACGGATGTGCATTTATGGTTGCCATTATTGAAATTAAGATAAACAGTTTATGTGAACTGTAAAATTTCAATTCCTCCATGTAACTGTGAAAGTCCCTTGCCTTTTTTTCTTTTTTTTTTTTGGGGGAAGAAAGCGTTCAGTGTACATAAATTTGTATTTACTGATGGGAGACTTAAATTATTGTTAAGCAAATGATTCAATCAATCATTTCCATAAAATAATTGACTTAAAAAGAAGTACATATGAAATTTGCTTATGACTTGATCTTCGGTATCGTCTTTGCTGTATCCAGAACCTTTGCTATCATGAAAGATCCGACCCAGTAAACATCATATCTTTTTGTTTCATTTTCGTTGTCAGATTTCCATTTGTCTCCTTATAGCTTTGCCGAATTGTTTTAATTTATGTTTTGGACATGGATATGCAAATAACATCCTAAAAAATAAATTACAGAAGTATGCAAATAGTGTTTTGTTATACCATTCTGATGCCAACTTATGGAAAACGAGAAAAGTACAATTATTCCAATTTGGTTCTAATTGTATATGTACTCTTTGTTATACCATTATGATGGCAACTTATAGAAAACGAGAAAAGTACAATTGTTTCGCTTTACAATTTTTTTGCTTTTTTTCCTTGCATTATTTGTGCATATATATATTTATGATTATTTTAATATCAGAAGCTTTCTATTTGTATTTACTTAATTTTCTTACTAACACAGCAGCACACCATATTTCTATTATTGTGTCATTTATGCAGGTACATATAGAGCCGCGTGTCTCATTGAAATCGAACTATCTATTTATTGGGATAGATCTATTGTTTGTCTGTCTCTCACCCTTCACAAATCCTAGCTTTTGCTTCTGTTAGAATATACTGGATATGATTGATTGAGCGATTCATTAGGAGAAGTACTGTTCAAATTTCCAATTCAGAGCGACTATATAATTTGACTATGTAATGTAAAGCAACGTCGTATTATCTTTACAAATAATGGTAGGTGACACATCATCGTCAAGGGCAGACGTGATAAAACAAGTGAGTCCACCCCCATTTAAAGTTTGCCTACTTTTATGTATTATCTTTATTTAATTAAAAAAATTAAGTTGAATAAGTAAATTGGACAGGACAAAAGATATAAGTACTTGATGATGAGGAAATTAAGATAGTAAGTTATGTTTGTCATTGTATCATGACATAGTTACTCGTGTTGGATTTGCTCCAAGAGCTCAAGAGTTCGATTTCAGGGACGCGCACAGTGTGGGTGTTCTACTGCCATGGTTTACGGGGCACCTTGTGTGGGTCACTGCATAAGTCATCACCAAACCTAATAGGCCGTTAGGTTTCTGATTTATATCCTGCATAATGTTCCTTTTAGACGTTAAAACTTTGAGGGCCAGGAATTTGTCCTTTGTGCCTTAACATCCAGCTTTTATGTGGACTCATGTTCAAACTCTCACACTTGTCGTATCGTGTGGATAGTTTCTTCTGAAAATCATTGAAGTTTCCACCCACTTAACTATTACTCGTTCCAAAAATCATGGTATCATTAGAACAAGCAAATCAAAAAGATATGGAAACCCAAGTTAGCAAGAAATGGAAAAAATTTCTCCTTATACTAAATTGTCTGCTTCTAGCCATAGGCCAATGTGGTGGTCCTATGGTGATGCGACTCTATTTCATCCGAGGAGGCAAAAGAATATGGTTCTCAAGCTTCCTACAAACCGTTGGATTTCCACTTATTCTCATCCCATTAACCATAGCCTATTTCTCTCGCCGGAAAAAAAGCTCATTTACTCCGCTAGTCTTCATGAAGTTTCCGATATTCGCCGCGACAGCTGGTGTCGGAATCCTCATCGGATTAGGCAATTATTTGTATTCATACGGCATCGGAAAGCTACCGGTTTCAACATCTTCTCTTATTACCGCCGCCCAGCTTGGTTTCACCGCGGTTTTCGCATTTCTTCTTGTTAAGCAAAAGTTTACGGCGTATTCGATAAATGGGATTGCTTTGCTGACGGTTGGAGCTGGGATTTTGGGGTTGAATGGGAGTAAAGATAGACCGGAAAAGGAGACGAATAAGGAATATGTTTTAGGGTTTGTGTTAATGGTTTTATCTGCTGTTTTGGGTGGACTTATTTTTCCATTGGTGGAGTTGATGTATCTTAAGGGAAAGCAGGTTGTTACGTTTACGTTGGTGTTGGAAATTCAGGTGGTTTTGTGCTTGTTCGCCACTGCTGTCGACACGGTTGGCATGCTCGTTAACCATGACTTCCAGGTTTGCATCCCTTGTTCATGTTATTGTCATCATCATCATCATCATACTCACCAGTATATCCCAACGACACCAAAAGCTATCGTTAGGGTCTGGGAAGGATGAGCGGCACACAAACAATACCTGTATCCCTAGGGATAGAGAGTTTGATTCCAGTGAAACCCTCGGCTCTGACTGTACTGCATAAATAACACAATGATAGAAATATGACGTGCTAGTGTGTTAGTGAGAAAATTCAGTAAATACAAATACAGAACTCCCGGTATAAAAATGGTCATGTATTATCATCGTAATATCCGATCACTAATAATGAGCAAAACATACAAAATAACAACCATTATTTTCATTCACTTGGTTTTTATTTCCAATAGAGTCAAAGACACCCTCTTCCTTAACTTTGGAATAGAATGGAATAAAGAAAAATGACTCACTAAATTAGTTACGCTTCTTATATTGTGATCGACACCGCAATTTTCATTATGGGTCATCGGAAAACAAAGAGGGTGTCAACATCCCATACCCCGACATACCCCAACATATGCGGAAGCCTCTAAGTCAATTGGGTAATGTTGTTGTATTTTCATCACTTAACTTCTGATTTGTATGTTAGGCTATTTTTCTATATGTTTTGGTTTCCTTTTGTAAGTTTCGTTGCGTAATAGTTTTGTCTGTTTGAAACATGTTGCCGCTTAGAACTATCGATTGATCCAAATACAATGGATCACCTTATTTGTATAGCATTATAATTTACTGGCCTGCCACATGGCAACCGGCGATAGAATCAAAGAAAAACTCCATTTAACTCTTCATTGAATGGGTAGGTCCTCTTCTCAAAATAAATAAATAAATAAATAAATGGGTAGGTCCACAGGTACTTAACTGTAGTCAACCGAATTATGGTTAGAGATAGGAGTGTTCACCGAACAAACTGTTTACAAACAGTTCGAGTTCGAGTCGTATTTGATTCGAGTTCGTTCGTTAATTTTAATTAACGAGCCGAGTTTGAACATCTAATTTAATTCGTTTACTAAAACGAACTAAACTATTCACGAACTGTTCGGCTCGTTTAAAGAGTTATAGCTTTTTTGATCTGAATTTGAACAGATTTTGAAGCTCGTTACATCAAACCAGCCGAGTTCGTTAAGCTAAACAAATCTGAATTCAAAAACATAATATCCGGCTCGATTTGGCTTGTTAATACCCTAGTTAGAGATATTTGAGGTTATCACCATTTGATTATATTAAGTTTAGGGATAATGAGCATTTTATATAATTTGTTTTTCCACACAACACGAAAAAAGGAAAATAAAACCTTTTTCATATTCTTGAATTTTCCCCGTAAGAAGAAAATTTAAGGAAGACTGATAATTACGTACTTTTATTCTTTCTAAATATAAGAAATGGCATGAAATGAGTATTAAAAAAACACAAAAAATAAAGTTAATAACAGCATATTTAACTTACCACTTGAGATAGAGATGTAACTAAATTCATCAAGGCAAAGAAGTGGAAGAACTAAATTCATCCAGGCAACTTTTGCGTCTACCATTTATTCCCTATGGAATGCCAGAAACAGAAGAATTTTTGAGGGTCACATATCCGATACTCGGGATGTATTACATAGAATTGCTACTCATGTGTATAGGGCAATGTATGCTATTACCTAGAGTAGGTTTAGTGGATTGTATGCCTTACATCCTGGGTATGTCCAGTGATTATGTAAATGACTTGATCCTATTTTGATCATTGGTTAAATGAAAATTTTTACATTTTAACCCAAAAAAAAAGACAACCATCATCGTAGATAGAAAACCGATACGTTCATATCGGTTTTAAGATCTCAACTTTAACCATTATTATATATTTTCTTTAATAAAACGCGTTGAGCATAATGCATCGAAAACGTCGGTTTTAATAACATTACGTTTGTAGGCGATACCACGAGAAGCAAGAGAATTCGAGCTGGGGAAATCCAAGTACTATATGGTGGTGATATGGAGCGCAATCATAAGCGATTGCTTCTTCTTAGGGTTCATAGGAGTCATTTTCTGTTCTTCCTCATTGTTCTCCGGGATCGTGCTAGCCGTTTGCCTTCCAATCACCGAAGTTTTAGCTGTTATATTCTACAATGAAAAATTCCAAGCAACAAAGGGGGTTTCTCTTGCCCTTTCTATTTGGGGATTTATTTCATACTTTTATGGTGAGATTAGACAAAGCAGAAAAGAGAAAATTAATGCTCATGAGCAGCAGAATGGGGATGAAGAATCTGAAATGAGTATTCATATGGTCCCGTGATTATTTTCTGCAAATAAAGACTCAACCTCTGGATCTTGTTTCTGGTCGATAGCTCAAAGAAATTATCTTCTTTGATACATGTTTGTTGACACATTTTAAACTGGTGGCATATGCCTTTGAATATGATAATTGAATACAGTTTAGACAGATTGAGTGAAATTAAATGATCTACCTTCAGCATCAAATGTGAGTGCATACTCTACAAGGTCCCTTGTCCGTAGACACCAATAACTATATCTACGTGTTAGAAACACACAGAAGTTGTTTCCCGATGACCCATAATGAAAATTGCATCAATTTGTTTCGATCAACTGCTACTTCACAATATAAGAAACGCATCAAATTTAGTGAATTATTTTGCTTTATTCCATTATATTTTAAAGGCAAATAAGAGTGTGTTATTGAATACATTCCAAATGGAAACAATACCAATAAAGAACAAGTTCACTATTTTGATGACCAGATTCCATTGAAAAAGAAACACTATCAGTTGACGATTATACAAGCAAAATATACACTAGCATAAAGATCTAACCCATCTGCCAAATACAATAACATTATCTCATTGTATTAGCAACTTCCGTCTATGACCGGGTATGGGAGAGTCGGATGTACGCAATCATACATATGTGTTAAAAACACACAGAAGTTGTTTCCTGATAACCCATAATGATACGTCAAGTTGTGTCGATCAACTGCTACTTCACAATATAAGAAGCGCAACCAATTTAGTGAGTCATTTTGTGCTATTCCATCATATTCCATCTGCCAAATCTGATTATTTAACATAAGCCAACAAAGTAGTCCTCTATGTAGTAGAAAACAAAGTTTAGGTGGAAGTAGAAGTAAAGGGAATTACTTCTGAAGTTACAACAGCATATCAAGTGCCCCCATGATTACTGCCTTCTCAGGATATGATACAACAATATCTTCAATCTTGAACCAAACTTGTAATCAATTAACAGTTGTACTATGCTGAGGCTGAGTTTATACTGCGCAAGGCCCTTCTAGAAAACCAAAAAGGAAGGAGGGCGGGAGAGGGAAGGGGTCGAGAATGGCCGCTGTAGGACACGAGGGAACTCACGTCTAGCCTTCTCGTAATCTTGCAGTCAATATCGTGCAGGATTAAAAAAAGATACTGAGTATGCTTGAATGTGGTGACATGTATACTTGATAATGTGTTTGTTCCACTCGGGGAAATTGTGCAATAATCCAGGTAAAGAGGACAAATCAATGTTACCTAAGACTAAGACTTGGGGTTTTTTTTTTTTTTTTTTTTTTGGGGGGGGGGGGGGGGTGATAACTGATTGCTTCATTTTCCTACAGATGGAATTGTTTTTCTTTTTTTCCTTTTGAAGAAGAAGAGATACCCTTCGCTGCTATTACCAAAAACTGACATGCCCAGGCACAGCATAAGGAAGAGTAGGAGAGATCTAAAGATATTTTTGCTTTCCAAAACACATCCAAGGATACTCTACCTTGAAAAAGATAGATCCCATTTCACAATTTCAAGATCAAGGTATTCCTTAAGAATATTCCCCTCTCTCCTTTATGTTTGTAGGAGAGTACTAAACTAAGCAACCTGCAATAAAATGGTAGAGAACCAACTAGTGAAACCAAAATAGTCATAGGTTTCAAAGAGAACATAAGTAGGAAGTACAAAAACGTGAAAGTTCAAAGCTCAGTCCTTGTCTAGTTAGTGTTTACATTTTCCATAGTCATTACAAACTAGTAAAGGAGGTTGACCACTGCTTAGTCCAAGTACCAAGGAAAGAGTCCAGCTTTGATAATGATTTTAATACAACCTGGAAGATCCATCACAGAGACATTCATAAAATTGCACAACAGGGACCAAGGAGGAGGAGTGGTCTTTCCAAAATCAATAGACTATTATTCAATGGTCAAGAATCAAGATGGTGAAAATCAATGGAAGAAGTAAAAAAACAACAAAAATGAAGCTAAGTAACATGAGCAACCGCATGAATGAGAAACCTGTCTTAGAATTATGCACCCTTGTCATAGCAATACAACTGGCCTGTAATCTTATAAAGTCCACTGGGTACATCATTCTTCCAAATTCAAGCACAAGTTTCACATTTTAACTTCATCCTTGTTTTCCAGCTAAAAATTGCTCAGGGTAAAAACAATGTAGAAGATAGTGTTGATGATTTAACACAAAGTAGCTAAAAACTAAAGAAGACAAAATAATGAAAAATAGTGTCGCTGGATGTCTGAACAAGGTCAGACTTCCGGACCATAGTGGAGGACGGTTTCATAAACAGGGGAATACCTTGATGAGCATGGACGGATGTCCTACCCTAGGTAGGACGTTTTCACATAAGCTACTGACCATAGGACAGAAGGACCTAATAAAAATGTTGTTTGCATCACACAGCACACAAAATGTTTGTTCCGACAATTTGGTCATTTCAGCCGTACCCCGCCCTCCATGTAATTTCCTCTTTCTTTCTTATGATTCTATTTTCAATAGAGTCAAAGAGACACTCTTCTTTGACTTTGGAATATGATGAAATAAATCAAAATGACTCACTAAATTAGATACGCTTCTTATATTGTGAAGTAGCTGTTGATCGATACAGCTTGATGCAATTTTTATTATGGGTCATCGGAAAACAACCTCTGCGTATTTCTAAAACATGGGTATAGTTGCGTACATCCGACCCCTTCATACCTCGTCATAGGCGGAAGCCTCTAAAGCAATGGGGTAATGTTGTTGTTGTGTTTCTTACCCCAAATAGATATAGAGATCTCTCCAAACGGTTCTTTTCTCCATCTTTATATTCAACTTGCTCCAAACAAATCCGAACATAGATTCACTACCTACTGGCATTGTAAAGCCTGGAAAAGGACTCCATGTATCAGATAAGATGGGGCCAACAGGGACTACCACCTGTATCCTATCATATGGATCAAGTAAATTAGGCAAATTTAACTAATTGAAGAGACCTCCAAAAATAAACGATACACTCATGAGGACCTATTTCTGCAATACACCATCCAGTCTTCAAAAAATAGAGACTACCAATGTATTATATCAAAATTCATCATAAAGAGACCTGGACATATTACAAACCTCATCTACGGAAACAGGAACATCATGGTCCACCCGCTTTTGTTGTTGATGTAAATATATTTGCTGGTAGTTTTTGGTTTTTCACCATGCCTGACATGTTCAATCATTTATTTAATGACTATTGCTTACTGTAAGAAAACTGTTGGGTTCCATACACTACACACGTAATGTGTGTTTTTCTTCACAAATTAAGAGAAGACGTCGAGGAGGATCCCACACATGTGCGTGGTTGCTCTCAAGTTAATCGAATGGAATCAAAATGAATGTTTCCTTCGATTATAGAAAATAAACCACACTTTAGACTTGCAACTAAATAAAAGGAAGAATGAGCTGTATGAATGCGGTTCTGTAACACGAGGTCCATTTTGCGAAAGCCAGTCGCTTCTTTAAAATAACTTGACAATGGATTTTCTCATCCCGATATCCTTGAATGTAAAAGGTGATATCCTTATTTCGAAAACTTCTACCGTCCAGACTCAAAAAATTTCGCGTAAAATGTAAATCAGGTAGTTCAGCATCTTCCTAAGGATTCCGACAAACGAACCCTTAGTTTATGTTGACCAACTGAAGACAACACAGCAATCATATTAGAAAAAGAAAAGACAATCACACTACGAACACCTCTTTGCCTTGCATTTGTTTCGATATGTTTTAGAGTTCCTATATGACTAACCAAACAATGTTCTTATCTTGAGATATAAGTGAAAATCATGTACTTCCTCCATGTAAAAATATTGTCGCAGTTTCAACCATACTAAAGTCAAACCGTGACAATGTTTTAAAAACCGAAATAGTATTAGATTAGAATGGATGAAGTATTGGAACAATTCTGATCTCTCTCCCCCTCCCCATCCCCTCCTCTCACCATCCCCAAGAAAAACAATCACCATCCGATCTCTTGTAGTACGCTCGTATGCATGATATTTTGTACTCTCTACCTAAATTTGATGAATATCCGTGTGTATTAACGTATCAGAAACCAAAAATGTGAGGGGAAATTAGCCAGGCCAATATAGAATTACATTCTAACATGATTATTGAAATTATTCTTGCATTATGAAACCAATATGAAATTACTTTATGCAAGTTCTGCTAAATTTCATATCAATAATTAATATGTACTTATCCCTTTAAAAAAAAGAAATTACTTTACAATCGTTCCTTTCACCGTGTCATCCACTAAAGGACCAAAATGAATACTTTATTAAGAACATCAGAAAATGCAAACATCAGCCCGGAAAACAAAAGATGAAACTTTTTTTTTTTTTGTATCGAGCAGTTCTTTAGGGAGAAATTGTTTGGGTTGACTTATAGAACACGTATACAAATAAAATTTTATATCACGGCTACCGAAGTTGGATCTGAGGAAGTAAGATGCTAACACTTTAAACAACACTCGACATTATTCGTACATCATCTGACAAGAATCTAAAGTTTGGTCAACTAATTACTTTTGGAGCAAAAAGATTAAATCCCTCACCCAGGAGGCCCATCCTTCCAGCGTATATAGATAATGCGAATCAGGAGTCCAGCGACCTACTAAATTGGGTAAGATCTTTATGCAGTTACTCACACAAGGTGTCTCCCCATAAACCATGAGAAGAGTCAAATCCCAACCCGAGTAGACTATGCCATGGGGGCGGTCAACTTATTACTTTATAAAATATTACCTATGCGCACTAAACACAACAGTTAATGCAGAGAGCAGTTAATGCAAGGTCGCTTCACTTTGAAATACCAACTCGTATTTTTGTAGTCCCAATCTCGAGAATGAATTTGACATGGGCTGTAGTTTAAAAATGTCCAGAAGCACTAATGGAATCCTACACTTGTATACCATTCTGGTGGGAGAAAATGGAGAAAATTCTCAAACTGGAATTCCAGAAGATGAAGAGATGTCAATTGATCAATTTGATAATATGCCTTTTCTTTGTGTCTTTCATATTAATCTTCTTCTGTGTCCAGTCCTCCCTTTTCCACCATTACTTCGCCCAGACCCCCTCATCTTTAATTAATCTATGGGAAAGAGGAGATTCAACCTCCAATCAGAAGGTTGATACCATGATTGCCAGGCTAAAGGATCTGGTCACCTTCTTGCCATTGAAGGACATTAGATTTGAAGAAAGTACTGCCATGGGGGGCCAAACATGGTTTATGAGTTCGTTGAACGACACTCGCGAAGAAAATGAAGCGGAGCACTTGTATTTTCCATCAGAAGCATCAAAGGGAAGGCTGCTCTGCTTCAAGGGGAACAACACTAGGGATGGCACCAAAAACTTTTACGCGTTAGCATGGCGGGAGAGCCTCCCAGACTCGGCGATTTTCTTGGATGGCCTAACATTTGTGTCATACACCTACTACAATTTCCAGAACTTGTGGCATGGAATTGGGGCTATTGCCCCATTTGTTAGATGGTCAATGAAGAATGGTTGCTTGAAGCCTACAAGATGGGTACTGTCACATTGGGGAGAAGTCAAGTTGAAGATGGGGTCGTGGCTTGAACAAGTCGCGAAAGCCAGCTTTGGAGATGTCAAAGTTAAAGGATTCGCACAAGGAGAAGGACCATACTGTTTCGAAAAGGCTGTTGTCATGAGGAAGGATTATGGATCAATGAGTTTGGAGAACAAGCGGAAGACTTTTGACTTGTTAAGGTGTAAGGGTAGAGAGTATTGTGGCATAAAGACAGCAAAACGAGGAATAGAGGTTAATGAACGAGGGGTCCCTACAGTAAGGTTAACTCTACTCTTGAGGAACGGGGGAAGATCTTTTAAGAATGAAACCGCGGTGATTGAGATATTCACAGCAATGTGTATGAGAGTGGAAGGATGCATCCTGAAGGTGGTCAAGTTTGAAGGTGTAAGCTTCTGTGGGCAGGTATATGCTAAAAAATCAAAATCATGATCGATTTTCTCATATCCTTCATGTAAAAGAAGAAAATGCCATTCTAAATATAAGTGTATATCATCATTGCCATAATCAGACTTCATCTTAGCTTGTTCATCATTCGGCTAAATGTTTTAAACTTTAAGCTTTAACAACTCAATGATCTACTTTAGGTGCAAGTAATGGCCAACACTGACCTGGTCGCATCACCGCATGGGGCTCAGCTGACCAACATGTTCTTCATGGATCCTGAGAGTAGTATTATGGAATTCTTTCCAAGAGGTTGGCTGGAACATGCAGGACCAGGCCAATATGCCCATCACTGGCTAGCAAACATGTCAGGAATGAAGCACAGAGGTGCGTGGTGGGAGCCGATTGGTCAAGAAGACTGTCCAAAGCCAACTGATGCATTGCAATGCTTTATGTTCCACAAAGACAGTCAGCTTGGTCACAATGCAACCCATTTCTCCAATTGGGCTAAAGAGGTCCTCGAGCAAGTTCGCCAAGAAAAGTTGCGACAGAAAAAATCTGCAGAAACGCAGCAGCTAAGTCCAAGTGGGTGTGAATGCTAGTCACCTATAAACTTAAGGGTCAGTTTACACAGAATCAGATTACAAAACGTCACTATTTTCTCAGCTGTATGAAATTTGCTTTTAGTACTTTGGCACCACAAGCACAAGGTTGCAGCAAGCCAAATTGAAGTAAAGGCTTTGAGATATATATTTCTTTTTCCAATCTTATATTTCTTTTTCCATCACGTCCAACAACAGAATCGTCACAATTAGAAAGCAAATAAATTTACGAGGGAAAAACAGGTACAACAGACAACAAAATTTTGAGTGCAACTGTTTGCATCAAAACCATTCATAAAACTGATAATAATATTCTTCTACACAGGATCGGAGCTCCTTCCTATGGAAGAATCGGCCTATTACATTCATAAAGGAAACTTAAAGACAACCTTTAGCCGAGATTAATATAGATGATGGTCTTGCAGAGCGCATCAGCTGATCTCTATTAGTTCCATGTATGTTTTGGAATCAGCATATTTCACATAGAATCTACTGCAACTATCTGTCCTCATCTTCGTGAAAACTTAGCCATCAAATAGACGACGAAGAATACAAGAAGTGCAAAAAGAACAACATGCATGATGTTGTTGGAGCCTTCCTTAACTATACTTCTGTTCAATCTTCTCATGTTGCTTTTTACCCCTGCTTGAGCTTTAATGAGGGTCATTTGCTGCATGGACAAATCGAAAGGAGAAAAGGTAGACATCAAACTTCTGCTTATTCAGCGCCTCTTTGTAAAAGCTCTGCTCACATGTTACTTATGCATGTCAATTAAGATCTACATAGCAGTTATTCAGATAGCAAGGCATAAATAGCAGCACCATAAAAGGAGAGGAAAAAAGAGGTCAATTCAGGTAGCGCACGAGAACATACCAGTTGATTGATAAAATTATTCTGGAACTTTGCTTCGGTTTGAATCTCTTGAGCTACCTGGAGATCCATACATTATTAAGTGCTTGAAGTGAAACAGCATGAGGACAAGTTTCACTCGCGGAAAGAAAATGAAAGATGATATGTTGAAGAAGCCAGTGACGTACAACTACATCATGTCATAAAAAACTTCAGTGGAATCCAGACCTTCAAAAGAAAAGCTTGGGCATTCCACAGAAGAGATGCCAATGGGTTGAAAAAATAATCTTTATCAAGAAAAAGTTTCAGAGAACAGTAGTCATATTCTGTTCCATGACAGGTGAAACGCCAAATTATTGCCATAAAATTCCCAAATCCACCCATAACATGCTTCAAAAAGTGAAGGTACATAGACAGAAAGCGCCGTAATATGAGATTATGACATATTGCAGAAAACTAGAGACCTTTCTTGATTAAAGAAAAGGAAACGTACGTTTCTAAGCTGTCGAACTTGGTTGCGAAGGCCAGATATTTCGTCATCCAAATCTCCATGGATCGGATCGATCCTTAATTGGATTTCTTCCGATCCACCCACTTGTCTCGTGCTTAAACCCTCTCTGTAATCCAAATTCGTTAACTTTTACTGATTAAAAAACTCAAGAAAAGCTAAATTCATATCCAAATTACTTCAATTACATCAAATATTTGGGGGGGAAATTACCTCGATCTGTAAGAGACGGCTCCGTTAAAATCACCACCTTTGTGAGAATTCGATGCCATCAAACTGAAAATTTTGTTTTGAGAATATAATTCTTAAGAAACACAAAGGAAAGGCTCCTCAAAATGAAAAATCGAGAGAAGAAGAATAAACTTTATTTGATTTCCCGTTACGCGGTCTTAATTTTGGGGATTGTCTATGACGTTGCTGGCAATCGATGGGATGAGCACGTGACGTGTTACTCGTCAGATCTGGCCGTTGGTTTTGATGATTGTGTAGCCAATCGACGGTTAATTTCTTCTCACTGCAGGCTTCGAAGCTGCTGACATGGCACAGGAAAAATGGAAAAAAAAAAACTAGATGTTTATCCTCGTCTTTCAAAATAAATGTATATTCATGCTATGGTTATACAAAGATTTTCATTCATAAACTTTTAGGGGTTTACATTTTTCAACTAGTTAGAGGACGTGTCTTAGATCAACTGGTACGGTTTAAGTTTTGTGATGTTGATGTTACGGTTTGAGCTGTGGAAACAGTCTTTCGCACAAAGTGTAGGATAAAGCAGCGTATATCATATCACGAAGCGATACGTTCTATCCTCAGACCATGTACAAATGCAGGTACTATTTTATTTATTCTTTTTATTTTTTGGTTGAACATTTACACCTGCAAATTCATCCTTTTAGAAGACAACAGATGCAGTTAAGTAATTCTTTACTTACAATTAATGAAATTAATACCCATGCATTATTCAGAACTATTGCAAAAATAAGAAAATATTTAACAAGTTAGAATAGAACGACCTCGGTCAAGGTAGTTACATTAAGTTCTATTTCATAAATAAACTTTAGAAAATTGTGTTCAACAACACATTAAAAACGGAATCGCCATGAGTTCAGAGATAAATAGATTACTTATTTATAAGTCTTACATTCTTAATGCTCGTCTGGCGTGAAAAAAAAAAAAAAAAAAGATGTTTGTGCTTTCCCTTGGAAAGACGCCCGGGGGAGTTCTCGCCGTTTCAGGGTGGCTGAAGTAATAGGGTTAGGTCCCTCACCGCAAACCCCTCACCACACGCGTCACCGCACAACACGTGGCAGCAGGGAATGGGTGGTGAGGCTAGATGAGGTTCACCCGCATCTAGTCTCACCACTCATCCCTGCTACCACGTGTCGCATGGTGATGCATGAGGTGAGGGAAATAAGGGGCAGGAGATCCCATCCGGAATTAATTGTTAAAATCAAGACTTAATTTGTTACCATATATACGGTTGGTCAAATCACCACCAAAAGAGAAAGCAAATAGTTAGGGATTTTTGTAATTAGTAGATTGATTGTGTATTTATGTAGGAAAATCTTGTTACCATGTGTAGCTACTGACATACAGTATAAATAGGGACTCCTTGTATACAGAAATTTATCAATGAAATACAGAATACATTGATCCATAAACGTTAACATGGTATCAGAGCAGGACGAAGCCTCTCTGTAACCGAATCGTTTGAATCTTCTGAGATTAGGCTCAGAACACTATCATCATTGCCTTTACCTTTTCCAGCCATCAAGCCAGATCTTTGAGACCGCCATCACAGCCCAAACACTGTGTTGCGTCCTCACCCTACCTGCAAAAACCACACACGAATCATGTCAGATACAGGCAAAACCGAATCCTCCACACCAGAAACATCCACCGTTAACAATGGTCCCGGAGAATGGGCACTGCAGGTGGCCCAAATCCTCCGGGACAGTATCCACCCACCACCACCACAAGCCATTATGCATGCATCCTCACCAGAAACCTTACATATTTCCATAAAACTAAACAGTGGAAATTACTCTTTGTGGTCCACTGTTATCTACAGAGCAATTCTTGGCCAAGGAAAAATTTCACATCTGACTGGAAATCCACAGCCACCGCAACCAACTGAACCAGAGTATACACGCTGGGAACAAGATGATAATAAAGTTTTTACCTGGATTTTGCAAAATGTTGAACCCACGATGATCAACAATATCACTAGGTATCCCACAGCCAAAGCCTTGTGGGATGGCCTAGCACTTACCTATGGAACAGGGGGGACGGATTACAGATCTTTGACCTCCATAAACGAGCCAGCAGTATCAGACAAGGCACTGGGAGCGTGGAAGACTGCTGGAACAAACTCCAGGACGTGTGGGTCTCCATTGATACCAAGGATCCCAACCCAATGCAGTGTGCAGAGGATATAGGACGGTACAACAGGAAACTCCAAGAAACACGCCTATATCAGTTTCTCTTGGCCATTGGAGACCAATATGACCAAGAAAAAAAGGATATTGTCAAAAGAGAACCCTTGCCCTCAGTAGAGGCAGCTTTTGCCGAAATCAGGAGGGCAGAGGCAAGAAATATGGTGCTTAAGGGACAAAACCCCTCAGAGGAACACTCATCATCGGGTATTGGACAGGGGCTAGCAGGGAGAGCACCTGCTACGAACCGAGGACGGGGCAGAGGGATCAATTCCTCCCACTCAAATGCATCACAGCGGGAAGGAAGAGAAGATAAAAGCCACCTTACCTGCGGACACTGCAAGAAAAAGGGCCACACCAAGGAAAAATGCTTCCAACTGGTTGGATATCCGGATTGGTGGGAGGGCAAGAAGATAACCGTCGGGTTTGGGGGAACTGGGAATGCCACCTTCATCCCTCCAATGGAGGACGGCAGCATTGACAGCAAGAGCCATCAGACGGACCAACACCCTCAGAGTGAAGGAACTGGACAGCTGCCGGAAGAGCAGGCAGCGAAAGGATTTTCAGCGGCAGGAGGTAAAAGGGGGCTAGTGGGAAACCCTAGCCCCCAAACCCTTTTATACCCTAAAATTGTTCCCCCAACCCCTTATGTTTCCAGTAAAGACGGTACAGTCCCTAGTTTTTCTGAAAATGAGGAATCAGTCCTTTCAAATATGACCTCTCCCGTATTTGATCCCTTCACTTTCAGAAACGACAAATTAAGTCCCCAGTTTAATATCCCATGTCAAATTAGTCCTTCCACTCCTCAAAAATCCAAAATCAACCCTCAGTCCCCACCAACCCCTATCCCTCAACCCACCTTATCCCATACTGCGTTCCACACAGGCAAACCTTCAGCCACTAACTCACGATGGATTTTTGATTGTGGGGCCACTGACGCAATGTCTTTTGACCCCTCTGATTTTGTTAGTCACTCACCACCTCTAAAAACCCATGTTGAAACTGCCAATGGCGAGACTGTCCCTGTAAAGGGTGGTGGCACAATTGCCATCAACCCCAATATTACCTTGCCTAATTGTCTTTTCGTTCCCTCTCTCTCTACTAAATTATTATCTATCAGTCAGATTACGAAAGAATTAGATTGTGTTGTTCTGATGTACCCTAATTTTTGCATTTTGCAGGACATTCATACGGGGGCCATCATTGGACGTGGTACTGAGAGTGGTGGTCTCTATTATGTGGATGCCGTAGAGCGACAGGGCCGGTCTAATCTTGCCACCGGATCAGTTACTCGACAATTGTGGCTCTGGCATCGCCGGTTAGGACATTCGTCATTTGGCTATCTTAAGTTTCTTTTTCCTGATCTTTTTTGTTCCCAGACCAATAAATTAGACTCGTTCAATTGTAACACTTGCCTCCGAGCTAAACAACCTCGGGCTACATATCCATCTAATAATACTCGTGTTACTAGTATGTTTTCTCTGATACATTCTGATGTCTGGGGGCCTGCTCCACATTCCACTCTTGGGTATCGATATTTTGTCATTTTTATTGATGATTTTTCCAGAATGACATGGTTATATATTCTCAAACAAAAATCAGAAGTCACTTCAAAATTTGTGGAGTTCTATAATATGATCAAAACACAATTTCATACATCAGTTCAAGTTCTTCGAACCGATAATGGTGGGGAATATCTAGATGGGGCACTAAAACTTTTTCTTTCCGACAAAGGTATCATTCATCAGACATCTTGTCCAGGCACTCCTGAACAAAATGGAGTGGCTGAACGCAAAAATCGCACCCTGTTACAAATGACACGAGCTATGATGTTAGATGCTAATGTACCTCAAGTTTTTTGGCCGGAGGCAGTGTCTACTGCCAATTATATCAGCAACCGACTCCCTACCTCCATCCTTAACCATCAGACACCACTTCAAGTACTCGCCACCCAAACCCACATCTCACCTATACTCACACTACCTCCAAAAGTTTTTGGATGTACTGTGTTTATCCATGTACCTAACACTCAACGTGACAAATTTGACCCCTGTGCTGAGAAATGTGCCTTTGTTGGCTACTCTCCAACCCAAAAGGGATATCGGTGCTATAACCCTCGCACTCACCGTATCCATACCACCATGAACTGTGTTTTTCTTGAAACTGAACCTTTCTTTGCCACCCAATCTCAGTCTCAGGGGGAGATAGCAGTGATGATACTCTCGATTGGCTGTCTTTGCCACACTGGTCGACGACTGGACCAACACGGCAAGTAGATGACGCCGACCGCACAGCAGCATCCCATAATCAAGAGAACATCATTCAAGGACCATCTGATAATGACCTCCGGATGAATGACCCACAACAGGTAAATGGTAGTGTACATGAGGATTGCATCAATTCTAATTCTTTTGATTCGTCTGATCTTTCCACTCCTGTACCACCTGAATCTAATCCTGCTGAACTTTCTCCTGTCACCCAAGATATCTTGTTGGACTGTACTGACTCAGTTTCAGAAAAACGAGGGCGTGTACTACCACCAAGAAGCACTAGGGGCGTCCCACCTGAGAGGTATTCTCCTACCAAAATAGCTCGAGCATCTCAGTACCCGATTACACAGGCTATGTCAGAACCAGCACACGGGTTTTTTGTGACATTGTGCAATGAAAGAATCCCTCACACAGTGGATGAAGCATGTCAACAGCCACACTGGAAAGAAGCTATGGACGCAGAAATGGGTGCCCTCAAAAGAAGTCAAACCTGGGAAAAGTGCATGTTGCCTGAAGGAAAAAGGACTGTGGGGTGCAGATGGGTATTTACTATCAAATACAAAGCAGACGGAGGCATCGAGAGACACAAAGCAAGGTTAGTTGCCAAAGGATACACACAAACTTATGGCGTTGATTATTCAGAGACGTTTTCCCCTGTGGCCAGGCTGGATACCATTCGAGTCTTATTTTCAATTGCTGCAACCAAGAATTGGCCCTTACAGCAATTCGATGTTAAGAATGCGTTCTTACATGGGGAGTTGAAAGAAGAAGTATATATGGAGCCACCACCAGGGTACTCTGATGAGTTCGAGTCAAATCAAGTGTGCCGATTGAGAAAGGCTCTGTATGGACTTAAGCAGTCACCCCGAGCGTGGTTTGGACGGTTCACGGATGTCATAAAAAGGACGGGTACAGACAAAGCAATGCCGATCACACACTCTTCTTCAAGAAACAGGGAAGTTGTATTACATGTCTTATTATTTATGTTGATGATATGATTATTACCGGAAACGATACTAATGAAATTTCTCGTCTCAGGAACTATTTGTTCACTCAGTTCGAGATGAAGGATCTTGGAGGCCTGAAGTACTTCTTGGGTATTGAGGTACTAAGATCACCACTTGGGATCTACATATCTCAGCGGAAGTACATCTTGGATCTCTTAGCAGAAGTAGGGTTGCTGGACGGAAAACCTGTAGACACTCCAATGGTACAAAATCAGAATCTGGACGTTATTCAGGGAGCTCCACTGGTAGAGCGGGATCAGTATCAGAGGATGGTCGGAAAGCTGATCTATCTGTCACACACTCGACCGGATATTGCCTATGCTGTTGGAGTAGTTAGTCAGTTCATGCATAGCCCACAGAAGCAACATCATGAAGCAGTGTTCAGAATTCTGAGATATCTTAAGGGCACACCAGGGCGAGGGATCCTGTTCCAGAATCATGGTCACTTAAGCATTAAGGCATACACAGATGCAGATTGGGCTGGAAACATACTGGATAGGCGTTCTACATCCGGGTATTTTACGTTAGTTGGAGGCAATCTTGTGACATGGCGGAGTAAGAAACAGTCCGTAGTAGCTCTTTCCAGCGCTGAAGCAGAATTTCGCGGTATTGTTAGAGGAATCACTGAGGTATTATGGTTGCGGAAGCTCATGAAGGAACTTGGTTTTCTCTCGGAAGGACCAACAAACTTAAATTGTGATAACAAGACCTCAATCAGCATCTCTGAGAATCCAGTGCAGCATGACAGGACGAAGCATATCGAAGTTGATCATCATTTCATTAAAGAGAAACTTGACAGCGGTGTTATTGCTTTACCCTTTGTTCGTTCGGAAGATCAGCTTGCAGACATCCTTACTAAAGCGGTTAATGGACGAGTCTTCACTCAAGTTCTAAGCAAGTTAAACATTAGAGACCCTACTGTTCAACTTGAGGGGGAGTGTTAAAATCAAGACTTAATTTGTTACCATATATACGGTTGGTCAAATCACCACCAAAAGAGAAAGCAAATAGTTAGGGATTTTTGTAATTAGTAGATTGATTGTGTATTTATGTAGGAAAATCTTGTTACCATGTGTAGCTACTCACATACAGTATAAATAGGGACTCCTTGTATACAGAAAATTTATCAATGAAATACAGAATACATTGATCCATAAACGTTAACATTAATAAGCCTGAACAGCTCTGGTTTTGGGGTTCATTCACAATAACCCTATTACAAATCCAACATATCACCGTATTACAAATATAAAATAAATATTAACTGGTTATGTTGTGTACCTTTATAATTGACCTGTATATAACAACGACAATACATACCTTGTATATTCTAATGACAGCAAAAATTATCGCTAAAATCTGAAAAGGAGGAAAGGAAGAAAAACAATACCTTCATCTCAAAATATAAAGATTTTGTTTCTAACGATACTTCAAGCTCTGTATATACTTGTATAGATTATACAATTAAAAAGAATGATTGAACAAGGAAATCGAGGTGCTTGCATGGAAAAAAAGGTTGTATATTTGATCAGTCCAAATTCTATCATAACGGGCCTTGGACACCTTACTTTTATCCTATCGCGTCGTGAAACAAGCTGATAGGGTCCGGTTGGGGTTTCGATCATAAACTTTTGAAGAAAAAGGCTGCAATCGAAAACTACCTTTTCTGTGTTGTCACCCACGTTGCTTCCTTTTTCTCGCATTCCCCTCTCTTTTTTCTGTCACTGCTGTGTAGGAGTCGGGAATCAGCTGTCAGCTCACATATTAATGTTCCCATACTGTTACCCCAGGAAGACTCCAGAACACTTCAAACGCCTATATAAGGCGTCAGAAGTGTTGCGTCAGTTCATAAAAGATGCAACTTGTGTATCAAATGACATCTCTTTTCAAATTGAACGTCCATGGCTGATCCTAGGGGGGAAAGTATGCAGAAAAGGGTCTTTTGAAATTATTTGTGAACTAAAAGCCTGTAAATAGTAGGCTTTGTTATCTTAAACATAGACTTGAAAAATTCTTCAAAAACTTGTGTAAATTTCTGCAGCATTTCACCTTCTTCTTCTTCCATTATCATTCACTTCTACAGACAAGTCCAATCTCTCTCTTAGAGCAAAAGAAAAGGAGAAAGTCGTTATATCTTGGAAAACATTTGTCTGAAGACTACCTTACTCACCGGTAGATGCAAAATTGCTTTAAGGACAGTGGCAATCTAGTCACGTCTCGGCTTTTGGTTTTCTCTATTGATTCGTTTGTTATCCATATTCCTACATGTTTTTCTAACATCAGCCACATGTGCAAGTATAAGGCCCAAGAAAATTTGGGTAGACGATGAAGAAAGGCTGACGAGAAGAAAAAGGTAAAAAGGAGGAAGAGGGTGGCTGGACAGTGGCGGCAACGGTGGTTATTGTGGCTCTGATACGATGAAGGATATCGTTCTTGGTCCATTCTCATTGATTCAGTGTGATAATATAGGTCTCTATTGACTAATTACAAGGTTGTAAATTAGGCCAGGACTAAAGTAATTTGTCCTATGATATTTTTTTCATCAATACAATAGAGAGGCATAAATATATAGAGATTATTTTACATAATCTAACCCTTTTAATGTTCATGCAAGTTTTTCTTTTTTTTTTTAAAGATGGATGAGGCGGGGATCATAAATCGAATAATTCTGATAGCGCAATCAATAGATCAAGGATTCACACAATATTAGAAAACCTACTGATGAAAAGATCAATAGATTCAAGATTTATACAATATTTAGAAAGTCTACGGATGAAAAAAAAAATGCATCAATAGATTAAAGATTTATACAATATTTAGAAAACCTACGGATGAAAAAAATGTAAGGTTGTGTCCCTTGTAAATTACGATTATATGATTTATAATTAAACCTTGATTAGTTATTTGCGAAGAGATATCTAGAAGAGTTATGTCTTTTAAATCTAAGAAATACAGTTCGTCATTAAAGGAACATATTTCTTTATCAAAGGGATGTGAATGCAAAGGTTATGATGGAAGTACATTTTTATTACATATAAATATGGATGAAAATTATCTATTCACCTTCGTCATCGGTTTTACTTATCCATCAAAAATTCTCTCTTCACCTTCGTCATCGGTTTTACTTATCCATCAAAGTAGATATTAAAGTAAGGGTTAGTAGAGAGAAAACTTCATTCAAGAGTAGAATCTTCTACATCAAAGTTGAAGGTTCTACTCATCAAAATTGTTTTCGCTCAACAAACTATGGAAAAAAATACGTTTTTTCTAATCATCGTTTTTGAGTTATTGTAAAATGATTTTATATGTGAAGAAATATATTTCTAGATCTTAAAGACTAAATCGTTCGCCCATAAAAAAACTCTG
>AP025092.1:1022490-1056605 GCA_036186865.1 Eustoma russellianum | reverse complement strand
CAACAAAAAAGTAATCTTACAATAATTTTGAGAGCAAAATAACAAGGAAGACTTGAGAGCTTGATGGTAGAAAGTTATGTTCAAAAACGGAGTCTCCCAAGACTTAAATTAAGGCCTCCTAGCCGTTGGAATAGAGAGAGAGAGAGAGAAGAGATGATGAGATTTTGTCTTACTTGTTGGCACATCTCCATCTTGAAAATCTTGATTGACATTTGGAAGCTTTGCTTTTTAAGCTCAATAAGGAAAGATTTGCCCAACTACCCTTGATTGACATTTGGAATAAAGCTACAACTGTGATGATTGCATGGAAAAGATAAAAAAGCATATTGATCAACTAAAAATTTATGAGAGAGAAGGTTGTACCTAAGGATCAAAATTTGTTAGACATCAAACGCTTAGATGAAGCGCTTGAAGTGACTTTGCACTCAAGATAAACATGCATGAGGCGCTTCATCCTTATCAATTCAAAAACATCAGACAACGTGGAACACTTTATTAAGAGAGTGAAGTAATACAAAGTTGCTTTCTTATAGATTAAGCGCTTTTTGAGGCGGTTTATGTTTTCACCAAAACTCTCTGCTTGGAATTGTTCAAGAGATGAACCGCCTTATGAGAGAGAGTGGAGTCTTTACGTTTTGATTTTATTGGTAGATGATATGCCGGATTAAAATCTTACCAAGTAAAACCACCCTTGTGAAAAAACCTTGGTGAAGGAAAAATCGTACATATTTATACGACTATGAATAAAATAGTATACAATGGAAATGCGTGCAAGAAAATGTTATAGTCAGCTACAAAGCGGCAAAAAGAGATGAATCATGACGAAGCGAACACATAGGAGGAGAGAACTGAAATATACATATCTGAATAGTTGAAGCAATATCCAACAAGTAGATGATGGACAACTAAACGAGACAGCAGTAGGCGATTGTCGTAGATTTCTAGCACAAAGAATTCACATGTGATACATGATCCCTCAGTTGATGCGCATAATAGTGAGCAGCAAACCATGCAAAAAACTAAACAGTGCTGTGAGTAACTATGAATAACAGATAATGATCCAGACAACAAATGAGGCGTAACAGATAAGTACCCGTGCTACCTATATCCCCTGATACAGGCAACCACCAATACAAAATAGCCAAGCAAGGAAATAACACACAACACATCGCAAGGATAATAGCATAGAGTGAAAGATGAAAAAATACCCGAGGTGCCTGTATCAATGTATGATACAGGCAACGGCCCGATAAAGCACGCCATGTTATAGAAGCCGCTAGGCTATAGCCGAATATATTACATCCGTCAGTATAAAAGCTAAAACAATGGATGGAAAATCCCTAGATACTTGAAAGGTTTAAAAACTGGGATGAATCTGTCCATGCTGAGCCAAATAATGCACTGCTATATTAGCCTTCCGAGGGACATGTGCAATAGTACCATTGCACAATCAAAGGAAGACAGATATCCTCGTTGTATCATGAGAACGTATGTTGTCAACTACCCCAAGGGAATCAACCTCCACATCAATGTTCTGGTAACATTGGGCGAAATAGATGAGCGCCAAAGTGGCAGGTTGCAATTCTACCTGGAATGGAGAAGAGATCGGGAGTGGGAGTGGGAAAACAATAGCGCTACAGAATTGGTCATTTGTATCTCGGATGACTGCACCACCTGAGGCCAAAACCAAGTGTCGCATCTATATTTAATTTGAAACGACTAGAAGGAGGTGCGAGCCAGCGCACAATAGTAGGCCAGCGATTACGAAGACTCGGAGAAAGACCAAGAGCCATCAACTAAGGATCGGACGAGGCATGTTTGGTGCCATTTTGACCTTGACACCAAATATAAATATCACGTCGAACAAGTTCCTGTAACTTGGAGAAGGACCAGCTCTCACTGCCAAAAACTAGGGAAGCATAAATGCGCCAAACACTCCATAGAATTATACACGGCACCACAATATGTAGACATCCTCTGAATGTAGTTCCGCAAGTCGATGTCCACCAAGAAAGTAAATATTGCCTCAACGAAACAACAACCAACGAAGGACCATCCAATATGGGCGTGCAGAAATTCCATATTTGATTTATAGGATTACAACGTAAGAATAAATGATCAAGTGACGCTGATGCTGTGCGACAAAAAGGACAACATGTAGGTCCAGCCAACATGATCCGATGAAGATTATCCTGAACTGGTAAGACACCGTGATACAACTTCCATAAAAGAACTCGGATTATTGGATGCTGAAGCCGATGCCATATGAAATCATGTGAAAAAAGCTTTACCCTAGGTGAACGTGAAGCACGGTATGCTGTACTCAAAGAAAAGTCACCATGTAGAGTTAAGCACCAAACATAAGAACCTGGGTGTCCACTGAGAATGTGCAGCACAAATACGCTTCCAGTAATTAGAATTTGTCAAACGGGGAACATAATACATACGGGCCCCAAACTTTGCATGTAAAAACTCTGCCCGTAAGGAGTGTTTTTGATGATAAGACCACCATAATTTAGCATAATAAGCAGATGACAGAACATCCATACGACGAATGCCGAGACCGGCCTCCTCAACTGGTGTGAAGAGTGTCTGCCACTTGACCCAATGAATGTCAGTAAATATCGTCTATACTTCCCCAAAAAAATCTACAAATGCGGCGACGAATTGCATACTGATACTCTTTGGCAGGGAGGTAACTACGAGGATGGAAGCGCATTAAGAACATGCTTAATTAAAATTAATTTACCTGCTGCTGAAAGAAAGTTTTTTGCCAACCAAGGAGTCGCTGATCCATGCGATGTAACAATCCATAAAAAATATTGGCCTGGATCGGCCCTTGTGCAAATTAACCCCAAGATATTTAAGTGGAAGAGATGTCGCTGTCATGCCCAAGGCCTGGGACATCTGCCGTACCATACGGGACTGTACATAGGAAGAATGGATAAAATGGCTCTTACAAAAATTCACCTGCTGTCCTGACACTGCCCTGATATGCATCTAAAAAGGACCGAAATTGGTCCTCAAATTATTTACCAAACCATTAAGAAAGTTTAGCAAATCATTCGCAAATGCCAGATGAGAAATGATCGGGCGAGTCCGGCCCTGAGAAAAACCTTTAATGACGCCATCAATAAGCATGAATTAAGTCCATGAGTAAAGGCTTTCGAGGCTAAGGTAAATAAAAGTGGTGAAAGTGGATTGCCTTGTTTTACCCCCACAAGAGGGTTGGAAAAAACCGCAGGGCTTGTCATTTATTAGAATAGACATATGTGTACCTTGTAAATGATTGAAAATGAGCTGCTGAAAGCAGTGATGAAAAACCCATCTTAGTAAGTAACTTGCTTTAGGAATGCCCAATTCACATGATCAAAGGCTATCATCATGTCTAGCTTGATCATTACATTACCCCCACACACTTTTTTATCTAATAAATGCGTCATTTCTTGCGCAAGAAGGATATGTTCCGCTATATCACGACCTCGTATAAATCCCGCCTGCTCTCTTGATATTAGATTTGATAACAACGATGTTAGCCTGGCTGTTAAAATCCGAGTCCCCACTTTAGATAGAAAATTCGATAGGCTGATTGGCCTAAATCTGTAAAAGTAACTGGAGAAGAGATTTTCGGAATCAACATGATCAATATGCTGCCATTGCACGAGGAATACGAAAACCTAAGAAAAACTCCTGAATCGCCTTAAAAAAATCTAATTGGACAATATCCCAACAGTGCCGAAAAAAAATAGCCATTGAATCCATCTGGTCCCGCAGCGTGTAAGGATCCAATGACCATACTGTCGCCCTTAATCTCCTCAATCGTAGGCATAGCTATAAGTGCCAGTGTTCATCTCAGAAGTTACTATGACCCGAAACATAATACAAGAATTCCTCAACTGGCATTACTGGCTTCGAAGTAAATAGACGGGAATAGAAAGAGATTGCGTTCTGCCTGAAATGTCCGTCTCTGATTCACATAGTATGGCCATTGCTCGTATGAATGCGCGAAATAGTTTGGTTACTCCACCTATCCCGGACAATATTGTGAAAGTATTGGTATTAGCTTCGCCACCCCTTTAGACCACTTGACTCTCGCTTTCCTGCTTCCCAAAACCAAAGCTCTTATTTGCAGCTTTAATATATTCGGCCTTGGCTGCATGATATTGTGCGCGATTATCCATAGATGGATCTATGTCATAGGCGGTCTCTAGTCTTTGAATAGCTTGCTCAGCCGCAGCTAATTTGTCAAAAATATTACCAAAAACATTAATGTTCCAATGTTGTAAATCCTTTTTCAACTGATGCAACTTATCATACATGCCTCGCATTGCACCCATCATAGGATATGATGACCACTTAGGCCGAACATAATCTACAAAAGAAGGATGTTCTGTCCAAACATCAAGAAAAACGAAATGATTTAGGACCATCCAGGGTGGAATGTACCTTCGTATCTAGTCGGCGCTTGACGATACCTAATCCACGGCCACCAACCCATGTATACGGAGTTTCTTCATAAGGCAAATCCACCAATTCACACTGCTGTACAAAATCTGCAAACTCCTCCATCGAAGAAAGATGGAGAATAGATGAACGGAAATGTTCACTTGGTGAAAGATAAGTATTAAAATCTCCTTCTATTATCCAAAGTGGAGCTGGCTAAGAGTGACGAGACTATAGCTCTAACCATAAACACCCGCCGATCTGTTACTGTATGCATACCGTAAACTGGGCTTACCGTAATCACATGTGGCGTATTTACCATTAAAAACCGAAAAACGTGATGACTGCTCTCCATGCATAACATCAAGAAATCTTAAAACATTGTGTTGCCAAAAGAGCCATATTTTATCACGACACGTAGAGAGAGAGTGAGAGAAAGACAAACCGATGCTGATGACGAGTCAAATGAGCGGAATTTTTCTTGGGCTCAATAAGAATCAATAAACTGAGATTATGATGTTTGATTAATTTCTTCGATCGGACTAAAGAGGCCCGTAAACCACCAACATTCCAAATAAACAATTCATTGAGATGGAAGAGACACAAAGCTCGAAGAAGATCTTGCAGATGAACGCATTAACCCTCGAAGAAGTTGAGGAGGGGGCATGTTACGTCCGGCCCTGCAAAGGAAAAAAAAGAAAAGGAAAAATAAAATAAGATAATGATCCTAAATTAATGAGGATTTGAAAAAAAAAGGATATACTCTGCATGGAATCTAAATCCTACACCAATTAAGAATATACCTTTTATACTTATCATAATTATCTCTAAATTCTCTATTTAATTACCCTAAGCTAACAAACCCTAAATTCCCAGCCTACGTCTATCATTAGTGATGCAACAACAGCAACTCTTTTTGTTCCTTTGCCAACCAATCGGCTGGTTACCAAAAGTGAAGGAAGAAATTAATCTCGATCTTCAACAAGTCTTAATCCAATCATACGGTATAGTATATTGATACAAGTAAGTAATCTCTCTATACTTGCTATGTTTTACGAAAATTCTATATGTTATGTTCGTTATAAACTCGGATTATGCATAGGTATATGTGATTGCATAAATTGATGTATATATAAATATATAGATGTGGCCGTGTATATTCTAATGTATAAAAAAGGCCAGCGGCCAGTTACTGAAGCAGCCGAACAAAAAAAAAGGCAATGTTTTGGAATTGTTGCTTAGACTGAATGTTAAAAAAGGGGGGGTTTGATTTTGAACTTTGATGTAATTATATATATATATAAATGTGAAGTTTTTTTTCTTATTTCTTTATGTTTTCTTTTTTGTCGGCCACTGCCGTGACCAGTATCCGTGGGAAAATTCAAGTTTCATATGTTGTGTGCATTCTTCGTGAATTTTCCATGTGAAACGAATGTGGGATTCTTGCTTAAAATGTGTATAAGACAATTTAAAAAGAAACGAGACTGAAATATTTTAAACACTTTAATGTGACTGTTTTCAGATGGCAATATGTTTTGGGGGAAATTGGGTTAGAATTCTTAGGCATATGTAATATATCTATATGTATATGAAAGAGTTAATTGTGTAATATATTTTAAGAGGGCCGATGGTATGGAAGTTTATGGTATGAAATTATAATTGTTATGTATATATATATATATCTGTTGGTGGCCATAGACAGTGATCAAGTCTTTGGTGCAATATGTACTAAATATATGTGTTGTTGTAGGTATGTGTATGTTATACGTTTATATGCACATGTATGGGCGTGAACATATGTACGTGTATATGCACACGGCTGGGACTGGACTTTTTGGTATTTTTGGTAAGTTTTGGAATGTGTGTTTTGGTGGTAGTCGGGGTACGTGTCGTATATACATGTATAGGTACATGTATGGGCGTGTACATGTACATGGATGTACATACACGGCTAAGAGTGATGGATTTGATATTTTGGACCTCTTTGAACTATTTGGATTATTTGTTTGGAATTAGGTGCTATTTGGAGAGTATTTTGGTAAATTTGACATTTTGGCTCAACTTGGTAATTTTCACTAACTTTGGTACATGGAAATGATTTTGAAAGTTGCACTTGCATATTTTTTGGAAATTCACCCTTACAAGGAAAATATATCGGTAAGCCGAGTTGATTCCTATTTGGTTATCGAGTGCTGCAGATGTAACTACCTCGTCAGGGACAGGGTTTCTGTATGCCTATTTGGATTGCTGCAGATATAACTACCTCGTCAGGGACAGGGCTTCTGTATGCATATTTTGGGCCTGAGCGTAACTACCTAGTCTGGGACAGGGTGCAAAGGCAATTGTATTTGGTGCTATAGACGTAACGACCTAGTCTGGGATAGGGTGTCTATAGTATATTTGGATTTTGGGAGGAATCAATTCGTAAGTCTTACGGTATAAGTCACTTGTAGGGAAAGTGCTATAGTCATTGCATTTGATTTTGGACTTTGGACCGATTAAACCGGACTTGGTTATTTGGATTTTTGGACCGCGTTCATCGGATATGGATATTGGATTTGGACATTGGACATTGATATGGGAAACATTGGATTTGAAATATGGGAACATTGGCATTGCATTGTTTTCAAAAACTGCATCACGTTTTAGCTTGGACTAACCTTTGCTTGGCTGTCGTTTGGTTTGACTTGGTCATCGGTCTATTTGTTGACTTTGTTACGTACTTAATTGGAATTTGTTTTGTACTTTGTTGGATCTATTTGCTCTATTTGCTTTTGGATGTTAGGGGTAGAGTTGAAAATTTACTTGCGAATAAAAGCATGATATTATTTTATGTTGCTATATATCGTTATCACACTTGCTTCTCCGTGTATGATCCCATGGTAAGTATAGTGGGATTACTTGCTGAGCGACTTGTCGCTCAAACCACGCTTTAACATATTTTGCAGATAGACAGGTGATTGAGTTAGCACACCGAGGATGACCAAGAGTGGAGATATTGAGGTCGATGACATTCCAATGAGACTTTCGAGGGCTTAGTTGAGATAATGATTTTCGATACTCACGGTTTATGTACTTTAGACATTTAGTTATATCTACATTTGACATTTGTATCGGATTTAGATTTTCCTAGACATTGATATTTATGATGATGATTATTTCGAGGTTTTAAATTTTGACTGCCGCTGACGTGTATCTGTTTTGATTTGACGTTTTGTATTCTCCTTAGTGAAATACGACGGGTGCACTATTCTCGATGTTAGGGCTCGGGAGCCGGACGCTACAGGGCATCTCAGATTTTGTACGTCGAGGTTTGCGTGTATGGATTATAGATGTCCCTGACAGAAAGCTTTCAGCAGTATGTAGAAATACACATTGTATATACACGTACTGCATATAAATACACAGACATACGAGAGTCATACACATCAAATACTTCTATACATAGTTACATACTATTATAATAATTAGCTTATACATAATACCCAAAAGTCAACAGCTGAATGACTTGTACAATGTATCCGTTAGAATAGGAAAGTAGCCGTTAGTTACCGTTGGCAGACTTCCTACTTTCTCTAGCCTTATAAAGGTTCTATTCTTGTACAGTTGATTTGATTAAGCCTGAATAAAACTTCTATTCAGCCTCCAATATGTTTCTTCTTCTTCTTCAATGGTCCATTATCTTCTAGATTTCTACATGGTATCAGAGATAGGAGAGGAGGAGAAGAAGACAAACGAATATGTGAGTCTCAGTTCTGAAAAAAGGGAACTGGGTAGCATTTGAACACTCGCCATTATTTGGCTCAAGAATATGTGAATCTCAGTTCTGAAAAAAAGGAACTGAGTAGCATTTGAACACTCACCATTATTGGCTCAACAATATTCGAAAGTTCCAATCACTTACCTTTCAAGCTTAAACACTCTCCATAATCTTCAATGCTTCAAGCATTTACCGAGAAGGAAAAAAAACGCGAGAGCAGAAGATCTATTGAAACAAAAGAGGACTCCTGGTTTAAGGCAGGGACGTTCTGTCCTCGAGAAGTGAAAGCATTTGAACCATCAGCCTGGTATGTCTTCTTCATAAGTAGCAGCTTCTTCTTCTCAGGAAAATGAAAAAAAAACTATTGATGCATATTATCTTCGTCATCAAGGCCACAGAACCATGAATCTTCTTGAATAAGGCCAAAGAGCCTTCAAGAGCGCAAAGCCGTAAATTTCAAGACCACTGAGTCATTTCATGGACAAGGATAAAATCCCTCTGAGCCATCTTTGTGGACAAGGATATAATCCCTCTGAGCCATTTCATGAGAAGGAAAAAAAACCAGCTATAAGCTGTGAAAAAAAATTGGACAAGATCCCTCTGAGCTATGAACAAGGATTCCTCTGAGCCACTGTGTGGACAAGTATCCCGCTGAGTCATAGACATGGACTCCTCTGAGCCAAAATCTTTTTATAGGCCATAGAGCCGAAAATTTTTAAAGACCACAGAGTCTTCCATAGGCCATAGAGCCTTGGCCATTAAACCGAAAAATTCAAAAAGGTCACAGAACCTTCAAGGCCAGAGAGCCTACAAATTTCTTCAAACAAGCCGTTGAGCCTTCAAGTACAACAGGATTGCACCAACTGGGCAAGATGTCTTCTTTGCCAGACTTATTGATCCAATAACAGGGACTACTGGAGTTTATGATGCTAATTCCCAATCATATGCCACGACAAAAGGCCAATGCTTTCTGATGTTTCCATGAGTTTGTTAATTCTTGCATGTCAGATTTTTTTTATCTTGTCCACATGAATCCCATTGTCTCAACAGAAATCAGTGGCTTTGCATAAGCTCCACATATATGCAGGCACACTGAGATGAATCTAAGTTTGAGATAAGGGCTATTTTTCCCTTTCGTTGTTGCGAAAATTTTTGGGGGTAATAAGAGGAAAGAAAGAATCCTCATTCTGGTGGTGAGAGAAAGAGATAAGAAATGTATGAGTGAGAAACGAGAGGAGAATTTAAGCTACATAGATGCATCTTTAGAGTAGAAGTGCAAAATCCTTCTCCAGCAACTTTACTCCTTCTGGTAACTCCACATCCTGATCTACAATACACTGGACATTTAGGAGAAACCCACGAAAGAATAGGTCATATAGCTGATAGAGAGAAGTAGGAGGAGACGACTATTCCTCCATTTTAACCAGATTGAGAGAGAAGAAGCGGAGCAGGTAGATTTCAGAAGTTCAAACTTAGAAGATGAAGAAGAGAATGGAAAGGAGGAAAAATTCAATTGTGGAGTGTACGAAAATATTGGACAGAGAACTGAGAGAAAGTAAGACTTGACACGGAAAAATGACCCAAGCTTTGAGCAACTGTTTGACAAGAAATTTCACAAAGAATGGTTATAGACTAGCCACGAGTCCTACACTGATTGCTTGTACAAACGGCGCCTTTAAAGAAGGCAGGCATACGTGGAATACACTTAATGACAGTAGTCCATTGTGTAGACTTGACTTAAATGCATGAAGCTCATGTGTCCTCTCCACTAATTTTTTTTTTATTTACCTTTTTTTTAAACAGAAAACTTCCTTTTTTTCAAACTGGAAGCTTCTTCGTCTTCCTGAACTTTCGTCACTTTTCCTCGGTAGAAGTACTTCTTTAGCTTTGATTTTTCAGAAGCTTACTTCCCTTCCATAAGCTCTTTGCTACAGTTCACAAGTTTTTTTTTTCGGTTGAAATGTGATCAATATATTGCTTTGAAGAACAGGAAAGAAACTGGAGAAGAAGAAAGAGGGAGACTCGTGGAAGAGTAAAAAAAAAAGAAAGGGGAAAGAATATATTTTAAGAATTCAGATCACGTGACGTGTTATAATTTTGTGGACGAAAGGTGACTGACGTGCACTTTTGCCCAGGTGATTTTATCTGAATATGCCAAGTAAAATAGAGAGAAATCTTTAGATTTCCACCTCCAACACACTACATCCACTTTCAATTGCCTCTTTCCTCTTTCTACTTCAATCAAAATCCGTTTCTTTGATTAAAAATCTTTCTTCTAAAGCTTCATTATCATCTTTAAAAGGGCCAAGTTCTTCGATATCAAGAAAAGAATAGCCCGTTTGCTCATGGGACTTTTGCAACTCTATCCTACTCATCCACAGTTCTTTTGAAACCAATCCCACAGCATCAAAATGGACTTTGAATGCTAAGCGAGAGTGATACAGAAGAAGGGTTTGAAGCTCCTTGGCAGTGTCAATGTCGATTTCGTTGAATTGTGGTCTCTAAATGCCTGTCGTAGGACTAGGTGTTTGGTGTATAACATCAAAGATTTACTCATCAACGCCAATAAGATTGGCTACTATCACTTCGATTGTGCTGATGATATTTAAAAATGAATCAGAAGTAGGCGAGGCTCTGACAAAATCGTTTAAGTCAAGCTTGGTATATATTTGGAGCACTATCTACTCTTATAGCAAGGAGCACAATGAAGCAGATGCTTATTCAAACTACTACGGCCAGTCTAGGTAACTTTTTTCTACAACATCAATGCATTGACCAGGTATATCAGACCAATAACTAGTAATGATAAACTCTTACTTCAATTATTTCAAATGTCATTAGAGCAAGGCATGTCTAACATTTGTAGATGATTACAATTATATATCATGAAACAAAAGTGTAGAATCGGACAGTAGGTATCCTATAATCTATGATTACTTGAGTAGCTGGTATTACTTGTCATCAGTACTTCGAATTTTAAGCAACTAGTCATTCCACATGTAGAGAAGATTTGATATCATCCTGTGCTTTTAGATTCCAGCTAGGTTGAGTTCCAAATTTGTTTATTGCAGTTCCCAGGCTGAGAAATAGGGCATGTATGACACTTCAGCTGGTTTTACTATTTTTTGTCTAGCATTCTTAATTTTCTTCCACTTCTTTCTATGGAAAAGCCATTTTTCCGGCTGTCAGTTTTAAAAGTATTTTTTTTCAGAACTACAAGTTTAATGCATTGAGCATATGGGTTTGAACATTTCGTTATCATGGGCATATAGGTATATGCTATTGTGATCAGAAAATTAAAGTTGTCAAGATTCAGGTTTAAGTTTCTATTTCATGACTTTAGATACTATCTATAACTTCATTTGGTGGGAGCTTCTTGTTTATGAATTTACCAAATAACATCCTATGCGTTGCCTCTCATGATCTTTTGCAACACTGAATCTACATATTCAATTTGTATCATCTTGCATCTGTTATTCTTATGAAATCCTCCAAAGTTATAGAGGTAAATTTTGTGTCAGATTTGATGTGTTAAGTCAGGTATGCATCATGGTCATGCATGCTAAAACCAAGTGGCTTTCATGTTTCTTCCTGTATTCATAATTTGCAACTCATACTATTCAAAAAGTAGCATTCGGTTATCCTTGTAGATAGTCAAAAATGCCATTGGTTCCATTTCAATCTTTTCTTTCCTATTCTACTCTAAAGATTTGCCCAGGTGATTTACTTATTGTCTGATGAGCATCTGATAGTTCTATTTAATTGTCTCCTTTATGTTAAGCCTGTGTTGGTCTAGCATTATTGCAAACCTGTTGTACAACGACCGTGTGATACTTTATATGGAAATCGAACAATAACAGCTAGAATGTCAGAAATTTGTGAAGTCCCCAATCAAGTTTTTCGACTTTTGAATTTGTTCTAGTAGTAGAGTTACACTTTTATGTTATTATTTCATCTTGCTAATGAAAATTCCAAAAGTACTCTAAAGTTTTTTAGGTATTTGAAGACTACAACATGTCAAAGACTTCTTCTCAAAAATTATAGACAGAAACATACAAATTTTCACAGATGCTGAATGGGAAGAAACTTGGAATCACGTACAACTAATGGAAGATCTAGGACAATCAGCTTCAAGCTATCAAAATCTTTTGCAATAATTTCTTGCTCGAAGCATGCATATGGACGTCAGCAACAAATCATCAGAGAATTAAAAAAAAAATGCCGAGGGTGCCTCAAAACTATATTGGGTTGAAGTTTTTTAGGTTTTTCAAGTTTGGTTGTATATGCATACCTACAACCAGCTTGAGGGGGAGTGTAGAAATACACATTGTATATACACGTACTGCATATAAATACACAGACATACGAGAGTCATACACATCAAATACTTCTATACATAGTTACATACTATTATAATAATTAGCTTATACATAATACCCAAAAGTCAACAGCTGAATGACTTGTACAATGTATCCGTTAGAATAGGAAAGTAGCCGTTAGTTACCGTTGGCAGACTTCCTACTTTCTCTAGCCTTATAAAGGTTCTATTCTTGTACAGTTGATTTGATTAAGCCTGAATAAAACTTCTATTCAGCCTCCAATATGTTTCTTCTTCTTCTTCAATGGTCCATTATCTTCTAGATTTCTACACAGTATCATCCATAGAGTGACTAAGGCGCCTTGTAATATCTTCAGCCGCAGCCTGCATATCCTGTATCCATGCATGACGAATCAACGATGTGAGATCATTATGAAGTGCCGAAAAAATTTCATCCTCAGTAGGGGAAACAGGATGGACCAGTGTCTGATGACGTAGCTCACGAGAATCTTTGTCCAATCCTGAGTCAGATATAGTGGTAACTAAGGGCTGACCATTGCCCTTAGATACTTCAACACGTGATGCCCCTAATATCTGGAGATTTGATTTATCTGGCACTAATATTGGATCCTCTAAAGTCTATTGGTCAAGAGGTGCGATGGAATCATCAATTTCCGCAGTGTGCATATGAGGCTCCACAGCAGTCGCATGTTTATTATGTTGCATAAGTGAAATGATTGCATCTGTTGGAAAAAGTACGTTAAAGTACCATTCCGTGTGCTCCAAACTTATATAGAATGTATATGAGGTTGTTTGGGAGATTGATGTGATGGATTACAATGTTAGGAACTTTCAGTCGAACGTGGATCGATAAATGAGAGTTCCATGTTGATCAGAGGACGTCGATCTCTCATTGAGAGATTGACGTGAGAGATCTACGTTGATCTGAGGACGTCGATCTCTCAATGAGGGTTCGACGTGAGAGATCGACGTACGTCGATCGATCGACGTGAGAGATCGACGTACGTCGATCGATCTACGTCAGGGTTCGACGTGGATCTGAGGCACGTCGATCTCTCAATGAGAGTTAGACGTGAGAGATCGACGTACGTCGATCGATCGATGTGAGGGTTCGACGTGCCAGCGGACAGAACCTCTCATTTTGGGTTGCAACTTTTGATCCAAGGATCATCTCCCTTCACCTATGAACGGTAAACAACTGCCATAACTGATATAAAAACTGCTGAAATGACTTTCAAACATGGTTTTTAACACAATCCAAGATCTATATATATGTGATCTGTTGGGAATTAATTCGAGATACGTGTAATGCGCAGCACGTTGATAAAGTTTATACGAATTAATCATAAGGTGGACGTTATGTATGATAATATTATATGTCACATATGTCACGTAATAATATTAATTGTTACGTAAAACATCCACACGTTAAGTGATCATCGGGTATGTTCGTGGATGTATAGTGTGGTCTAAATGGAAACCCCGAATATGTAGACAGTCATATGGTCAGAGACCGCGATGGATGGGCTCAAAGTGCAACGACCATAAAGTTACGACATCTGGTCCCCGAGGGGCGACAACCCACGTGTGACTTGTAGATAATTGTTGGCACAATAATTAAATATTAAATAATATTTAATAATGTTTATTATTAAATATTAGATAATATTTGGAAATAGATAGAGATAACTTGAATATATCATTAAGTATCTTCGATAAAGGAATCTCTATCTATTAACAATTATGCCTATCAGGATTCCTCCATTCTCCATCTATAATAGAGGAGGAGGCATTCACCTCCTCTGACAGTGAAAAAGAACGTGTATACGCAGAAAGAAAAAGGGGGTGTGCCAAATTTTCTATAAAGTCCACACTGCCTAACCTCTCCATCGGGTAAAGCAGTGAATTGTTGATTCCGGTTCAAGGGGTATATCAACAATTGGTGGGAGGTCGTGAATCTTTGGATCACGCCAGATTCTTCATCAGCCGGAGCAGTTGCAGTGTACGTATTCAGATTAACAACAGCAATGGAGCAAGGTATATTTTCCGCATTTTGTTACTTTGTCCATTGATTCGATTAAACGGTCCTATTCAAGGATTTATTAAATTAAATCCAACAAGTGGTATCAGAGAAGGCCTAATCGAATCAATTTTGTTAATCTGTTCATGCTGAAAAATTGAAATTTTTGGGTCAAAAACGTTTTTCCGGAACAATTTTTGTGAAGAAAAACATCGGTTGAAAGGTCTCATGTTCAATCCCCTTCGGCGAAAATTTTGGGTCCGTTTTTGTTTTTCTGGAAATCTTTCGAAATTAATATATAAAATCAAGTTTGCTCCACTGTAATGCACAACAGGCCTTCTGACCTAGTGGGAGCAGCGGCCTTCAACCTCCTGAAGGTCCAAGGTTCAATTCCTCCTTTGCGAAACTTTCGGTACTTTTTTTGGAAACTGTTCTCTGAATTAATATAAATTTAAACTGCTTTCCATCATGAACCAAAAGGCCTTCTGGCTTAATGGGAGCAGTGTCTGACAGGAAACAGGAGGTCACATGTTCGACTCTGTCTCCTGAAATTCTGGAGTATTTTTTGCTCCAGCCAGAATCTGGCGGGTTGGGCTTCTGGATTCGGGTTCGACCCGATCCGGCTCTGTTTTAGTAAAAGGGCTTCGGCCCAAATCAGGTTCCAGAATTAATTAAAAAAAAAGGCCAAATCTGCGGACTGGGCTTTCAATTCCAGACCAATTCAGTTTAGTAAAGGGCTTCAGCCCAATTTCCTTTTCAATTAAAAAAAAAGGAAAACTGGAAATTCAATTGGGGCGGGCGGGTTCTGCCCGACCCGGCCCGCGCCCCTACCCCTTTATTTATTTTAATTTCAGTTTTTATTTATTTGGTTTATTATTATTATTTTGGATAAGGTAAATAATAATAATTCTTTTATTATTATTTAAAGTTTATTTTAAGGAAAATAGTAATAATAACAAATTTTTGTTATTATTATTGTTTTAAAGTTTCCTTTTAAAGAAAATAATAATAATGATGATGATAATTTAATTATTATTGTTATTATTATTAAAGAAAAATAGTAATAATAATAAGTAATTATTATTATTATTATTTTAAAGTTTTTTTAAAGGAAAATACAGTAAATAATAATGATAATAATGCCATTATTATTGTTATTATTTAAAGTTTATTAAGGAAAATAGTAATAATAATAATAATTCTTGTTATTATTATTATTATTATTATTATTTTAAAGAAATCTAAAATAATAATAATCAAGTGTTAAGTTTAATTTCCGGTTATTGCATTATTATGTTTATATGCATGCAGTTATTTATTTATTTATTTATTTATGCCTTATGTTTATGCATGTTAATAAATAATTAAAATAAAGTTAAGGAACTTAACCCAATAAGGATCCGAATCTTGCTTGACCCGGTTTGACCGAGTTCAACCAAGTTAATTCGATGGGCTAAGTTGACTGAATTAACCAACACTTATCAATCAAAGCGGTTTATACTCGTGATAGATGACTCATTGAGTTGTGATAAAAACACCGTACACATAGTTTTGTCTAAGAAAGCCGGTACTTAAACGAGACCATTGTGACTCCACCGGTGGCCTGGAAATTATGTGGAATGGTAATACACCCTTATGGCAAGTGGGTATTACTGAATCGGTTCACTTCACACTCAATGTGACCCATCATAAGGTTATATCACTTGTTAAATTGATTGATAAAGATATTGTTTTTAAAACCGTAAGGAGAACCGAGCTTGGTTCAAGGTGGTTCTATTTGAGCCGTAAAGGGAATCAAGCTGGTTCAAATTGGTTTAAGTAAAACGAAACGGATGTTGGTGTTAAGTATGCACGGTCGTGCAAAAGGGTCAGTCAGGAAACTGCGGATCATTTAGAACCATAAAGTTACGCGACTTAGCAAATGTAGGGCTTTAATATGATCCCCTTAAAGTGCGGCAATCATATCATCGTCACTATATTTGTTATGATCGTGAACGGCATGTATGTGTTGGAGGCAATCATTGACCGGCCCAAAGGAAGGTGTGATTGTCGAAGACACATATGAGCATGGTAGTGGACCCAAATAGGGCCGGCGGCGAAGCTTTAAAAGCGTAGGTTAACTCATCGGCCCAAAGGAAGGTGGTTAACCTGTGCTTGGAGAGCCGTCATATTGACCACTACACACAATTGTTGGAAGGTATTGGGATGACTCCAAAGAGCCCCAATATTGGAAGACAATTGGTAGGTGGAATCAGGGTTCTATTTTGATATTTGTTTTTATGCAGTTTAAAGATTACACGTGTTGTGTATTTAAGTCCGTTTCTTGTTTGCTTTTCAGCAATAATGTCTAACATTAAGGATATTCCTACAATGAACGGTTCAAACTATAAGTAATGGAAAGATCAATTTGAGATCTTTCTGGGGATTGCTGATCTAGACAATGCGTTACAGATAGATCCTCCAGCTGTGCTAACAGACGAAAGTACCAGTGAGGAAAAATCTCACATGGCACGCTGGCTACGATCAAATCGCATGTGTCTTATGATCATGCAAAAGACTATCCCCAAATGCTTCAGGGGACACGTTTCTGAGTCCACGACGGATAAGGAATTTTTAGCCGATCTCGAGCAAAGATATGTAAAGAATGAGAAAGCCGAGGCATGCAATCTCTTAAAGAAACCTTGCTCGAAACAGTACCGTGGAATCGACAGCATAAGGGTGCATAAAGTTATGAATGCTGTCGCCACCAAGTTCGGTGGTAAGAAACGCAAAGCTGCGGAAATGGTTACTATGCAAAAGGCAAGTCAAAAGGAAAAGGGGATGCCTACTACTGACACGCCCAAAAGCATGACTTGTTTCTTTTGCAATAAGGAAGGACATTTAAGGAAGAATTGTACCGGTTATATATCTTGTCTCAAGAAAAAAAGGGTACATTCTTAGTTTGTTCTGAAGTTAATTTTGTTTCCGATATAGCCACTTGGTGGGTCGATACGGAAGCCACGACTCACCTATCTGTGACTATGCAAGGTTGCCTAAGCCATAGAAAACCAAGAGACGATGAAAGATACGTCTATTGGGGAAATGGCAGCGGCATAAAGGTTGAAGCCATCGGGCATTTCAGATTGCTGTTGACATCCGGTTTCTATCTAGATTTGTATGACACTTTTGTAGTACCATCGTTTAAACGAAATCTTATTTCGTTTTATCGATTGGATAAAAGTGGATATTATGGTTATTTTGGAAATGGAAATTTCCAACTTTATCATGCTTCTAGATTGATTGGTCATGGTATAATGTCCGAAATTGATAAATTTTATTCAATAAATGTTGCTTCACATCAGGAAACAATGCATGTTGTAACGCGAAACGTTAAAACAAAATTAACTCATGAGAATTCAGGATCACTTTGGCATCGACGTTTAGGACACATGTCCAAAAACAGAATAGAACGTCTTGTCAAAACAGAAATTCTCAATCCTTTAGACTTAACCGACTTAGAGTCGTGTGTATTTTGTGCTAAAGGAAAACAAACTAAAGTCCGAAGATATGAAGCAAATCGTGCAAATAGTCCATTAGAGTTGATTCATACCGATATTAGTGGCCCATTTCATCCGGTTACTCGAAATGGCCACTCTTATTTTATCACCTTTATTGACGACTATTCGCGATATGGCTACGTATTCTTGATTAACGAAAAAGCGCAAGCAATAGACATGTTCAAATCCTTTAAAGCTGAAGTTGAGTTACAACTCAACAAAAGGATTAAAGCCGTCAGATCGGACCGTGGGGGTGAATACTACGGTCGATATGATGGATCAGGAGAACAGTGTCTAGGACCATTTGCTAAATACCTAGAGGAAAACGGAATCGTCCCTCAGTACACCATGCCTGGGTCACCAAGCATGAATGGTGTAGCTGAAAGACGAAATCGTACACTTATGGACATGGTGCGTAGTATGATGAGTCAAACTACGCTACCATTATTCCTCTGGGAAGAAACGCTTAAAGCCGCAGCTTACATCCTCAACCGAGTACCAACTATGGCAACGATAAGGACCCCTTATGAGTTATGGACTAAGCGTAAGCCTAGCCTTAGCCACATAAGGGTTTGGGGCTGTCCAGCAGAGGCGAAGCCTTACAGACCAAATGAAAGAAAGCTGGACACCAAAACAATTAGTTGCTATTTCGTTGGTTACTCGGAAAGGTCACGAGGGTATAAATTCTACGATCCCACAAGTAAAGTGTTTTTCGAGACAAATTCGGTAAAGTTCTTTGAGGATACTTTGGTTCCGAAGGGGAATGATTTGCATCAGCAGATCATCGAGTTAGATGAGGCACATTCAGATGCGACAGAAATGCAAATCGAACCATCTTTTGGGGAGATAGCATCAGCGATACCCGCACCTGAGGTACCTCATCCCAGTAGTGACGCTCCACAGGAACAAGTTCATGTTCCTGAGGAAGTTACTGAAGAACCCGAAGAATTGCCGGCTGATGCAGTTCAGGAACCTACAGTATCTCAAGAACAAGTGCCCCTAAGGAGATCCACTCGTGAACGGAGAAACCCCATACCTAGCGACTATGTGGTATATCTCCAAGAACACGAATTCGATATCGGTATGTTGGACGATGACCCCGAAAACGTCCAACAAGCAGTACAATGTCGAAATAAAGAAAAGTATATAAAAGCCATGGAAGAAGAGATAAAGTCTATGCACGACAACAAGGTATGGGATGTCGTCTCGTTGCCTAAATGTTCGAAACCCGTTGGTTGCAAATGGATATTTAAAACCAAACGGGATTCAAAAGGCACGTAGAACGATATAAGGCTCGACTTGTTGCTAAAGGGTTTACCCAAAAGGAGGGCATAGACTATACAGAAACCGTCTCTCCAGTATCTACAAAGGATTCCTTCAGGATAATCATGGCTTTAGTGGCACACTTAGATCTTGAGCTACATCAGATGGATGTTAAGACTGCGTTTCTAAACGGAGAACTCGACGAAACCATTTACATGGTTCAACCGCCTCAATTCGAGGTGGGAGATCCAAAAGGCATGGTTTGTCGACTAAAGAAATCCATCTATGGGCTCAAGCAAGCGTCTCGACAGTGGTACTTCAAATTCGCCAAAGTGGTTGTCTCCTTCGGTTTTGAGGCAAACCAAATTGACGAATGCGTGTATCACAAGTTCAGTGGGAGCAAGTTCATATTCATGATCTTGTACGTAGATGATATACTGCTTGCAACAAACGATGTAAACATGTTGAGCGACACCAAAGCCTTTCTGAGAAAGCATTTCGAGATGAAAGACCTTGGTGAAGCCTCATATGTGTTGGGACTTGAGATACGGAGGAATCGTGCCCAAGGTATCTTAGGTCTCTCACAACAGCATACATCGAAAAGGTGTTGAAGCGGTATAGCATGGATAAGTGTAAACCACTTAATACCCCTGTGGCAAGAGGAGATAAAGTCAGTCTAAAACAATGTCCCAAAACAGAGTTTGAACGTTCGAAAATGAAGAATACCCCCTATGCTTCGGTAGTAGGGAGTATAATGTATGCTCAAGTATGTACACGACCAGACGTGGCATTCATTACGGGAATGTTAGGCATATACCTCTCTGATCCGGGTAAGGATCACTAGACCGCAGAAAAGAGGGTGCTGAGATATTTACAAGAAACGAAACAACACGTACTGACGTATCGGAGATCTGATAAGTTAGAGATCACTAGATATACAGATTCCGATTTTGCTGGATGCTGTGATAGCATGAAATCGACCTCGACTATGTTATTACCCTAACTGGAGGTGCGATCTCATGTAAAAGCACGAAACAGACCTTATTGGCGTCCTCCACTATGGAGGCGAAATTCGTAGCTTACTTTTATGCATCCAATCAGGCGATATGGCTTCGCAATTTTATCACAGGACTGCGGGTATTGGAGACTATCTCATCTCCAATGAGGATTTACTGTGACAGTAAAGCTGCGGTGCTATACTCAAATAACAACCGGAGTTCATCTAAAGCGAAATACATAGAGATGAAGTATCTGGCTGTTAAAGAAAGAATTCTGAGTGGTCTGATCAGTATTGAGCACATCAGTACAGACTCTATGGTGGCCGACCATTTGACTAAGGCCGTGAAACCGGTTGTGTTTTACAAGCATGTTAGCCGTATGGGTCTTAGTCCAGTTGAGGATGTTTTATCCTAGTGGGAGTCTGTGAGGTTTTTCTTGTGTTCAATAAAGTTGTTTATTTCAGACAAACAGTATAATGTACATTTCGGTTATATTAAAGTTTTTCTGCAGAAGTAATGTACATTAAGCAGTTACGACATACATTCTGAATTCTATTGATCTCGCTAAAGTAGGGCCAAGTTGGAATTAGATATGTATGATCACCTAGCATATTAATTCCACACTACATATCCATTTCAGTATCCATGTCATTCAGTAGAATGTTAGTATCATGATTTAAGAGGGACTAGTCACTAATTCAATGTGGCGATGTGCGGCTTAAGTCTTTTGCTAATATTTGCTGATGGACCGGATAAAGAAAGACACGCTAAAAGGACATACGGTATATGAGCTCGAAAGGAGTGACATATAATCTTTAAGATACATACATAGTCCAAGTGGGAGATTGTTGGGAATTAATTCGAGATACGTGTAATGCGCAGCACGTTGATAAAGTTTATACGAATTAATCATAAGGTGGACGTTATGTATGATAATATTATATGTCACATATGTCACGTAATAATATTAATTGTTACGTAAAACATCCACACGTTAAGTGATCATCGGGTATGTTCGTGGATGTATAGTGTGGTCTAAATGGAAACCCCGAATATGTAGACAGTCATATGGTCAGAGACCGCGATGGATGGGCTCAAAGTGCAACGACCATAAAGTTACGACATCTGGTCCCCGAGGGGCGACAACCCACGTGTGACTTGTAGATAATTGTTGGCACAATAATTAAATATTAAATAATATTTAATAATGTTTATTATTAAATATTAGATAATATTTGGAAATAGATAGAGATAACTTGAATATATCATCAAGTATCTTCGATAAAGGAATCTCTATCTATTAACAATTATGCCTATCAGGATTCCTCCATTCTCCATCTATAATAGAGGAGGAGGCATTCACCTCCTCTGACAGTGAAAAAGAACGTGTATACACAGAAAGAAAAAGGGGGTGTGCCAAATTTTCTATAAAGTCCACACTGCCTAACCTCTCCATCGGGTAAAGCAGTGAATTGTTGATTCCGGTTCAAGGGGTATATCAACAATTGGTGGGAGGTCGTGAATCCTTGGATCACGCCAGATTCTTCATCAGCCGGAGCAGTTGCAGTGTACGTATTCAGATTAACAACAGCAATAGAGCAAGGTATATTTTCCGCATTTTGTTACTTTGTCCATTGATTCGATTAAACGGTCCTATTCAAGGATTTATTAAATTAAATCCAACATGATCTTGCTATCTTCAACATACACAACATTCTTGCAAAATTCTAAAGAAATTTCAGCAATCTTTCTATCATTCTCTCCTTTATCTTTCTCTTCTAAATCAAGTTCATTCTTCTTCTCCTAGAGCAAAGGAAAAGAAGACAGCCGTTATATCTTGGGAAGCATTAGTCTTGTTGTCTACCTTGCTCATTGGTAGAGACTAAATTGCTTTAAGGACAGAGTCATCTTGAGACTCGTCTCGCTTTTGTTTGATCATCTTTCTTGCTTGTTTGCTACAATTTCCTAACAGCATCTTCCGAAGGTTTAACCTTTTTCGGCGTCCATCTTGTATGCTGAATATTCCTACCAGTAATTACCGTGGGAGGCTGTGAGTCTGTCTTGTCTGGAGCTGCGCCAAGTTTGACGGAGGATTTGATATCATGTCCCAGCACGCGACATTCAGTGCAAAAATGCGGAAGGTCCTCATACTCAACTACTGGGTAAAACTCATGTTGGCCACGTTGTATATGTAATCGATTAGGGAGTGTTTTTGAAAGATCAATCTCAACACAAAGTCGAACCACGAGGGCCACAGCCCTTGCTGGATGCAGAATCCATATGCAAGGGATCACCAATCATACGAGCAACATTCCAAAGAGCTGGTGGATTATGGAGAAAAAGCGGCAAACCACAAATGGAAATCCAGACAGGAACGATTGGAGTATCAACAGAAGAAAATAAATATATTCACATATGTATGTATATGCTTCTGGCATTCAACAGAATTTGTTCTTCATTCAGAAGAACATTTTTATCCGTTTGTGTGAATGCCTTTAAAATTGCTTTTGATTTTGTCAGTTAATACTTTTAAAGCAAAATGACTCACTAAATTGGTTGCGTTTCTTATATTGTGAAGTAGAAGTTGATCGACACGGATTGACACGATTTTCATTATGGGTTATCAGAAAACTACCTCTGTGTGTTTCTAACACATGAGTATAATTACATACATCCGACGCCCCCATACTTCGCCATAGACGGAAGCCTTGAAGACAATGAGGTAATGTTACGGTCGTTGTTGTTGTTTGTCAGTTAATACTGCTACTGAAAAAGAGCTTTTTCAGCAATGAATATAGTAAAGGATCAGATATGAAATAAAATGACACACATCTTGATGAAAGATTGTTTGATTATTTACATTGAGAAATATTGCCTTTTGTAAAATCAAGAAAGACAGAAAAGTCGTAAATCATTTTTAAAATATGAAAATTTGTCATAGGCAGATGTAGTTTTTAAATGAGTTGGTCTGCTTTTTAAAATACTGACATGGTTAATATCATTAATCGAATGTAACTTATATATATTTTGCTGATAATTGCCCCTCTTGCAAATATTTTTTGGATTTGTCCCTGCGGATATATGTATTATTTAACAATAAAATTACATAATTTTACCCTTAAACATTACATTTTGGTACTCAAGTTTAGTAATGGATCCTATATGGGCAAGATGAGCACTGAGCTCTTGAAATCTGCATGAGAAGTACAATAGTCTGCCTAGATGCTCGTAGCAAATTAAAGTGACGACTCTTTCGTATTTCATGCATTACTTTAACTATTAATGCTAATTACTTTTGCCGTTTTCTTTATAAATAATGTACTTGAATTAGTCCTAGCTTTAGTGTTTTTGATTGATCGAAGTTATTTGCCAATTTCAGAGTTGACCCAAGTGATACTGACATTTGTAGTGAAAAACACACAACGAAGAGTAAACATATGCATATACATATCTATGATCACAATAAATTTAGTGCAATTGCATGGAAATAATCAACAAAAACCACCATGTTGTGATAACTCTCGTTCAGTTGTGAGGAAACTAAAAATGAGACAAATTATGATGTTTTCAATCATGTGTCACCATCTATACAAAAGCAGTTTTTTGAAAAAAAAAAGATGCTACACCTTTTTTTTCTTCAAAAAAACTGTTTTTAAACACGTAGCGTCACTTTTAACCTCCTATATCCAACGATAAATCTATGCATCCAGCAATTATTGGCAGCCTTTTACACAACTCCAAAATGCTAGGAAAATCAATCACCACTTATTTTTCAAAGGTAATTACGTTTTATCTAGGGAAAAAAGAAGAAGCAAATGTGGTTAGGTGAAAAAAATAAAGAAAAAAGAAAAGAGGAGGGGGTGATAATTTTAATAATCAAATAAGATAAAGTGCATAGCTAAAAAGATATCAATGTTTTTTGTTTGGTAATGAAATTGTTATATATTTCATTTGTATACAGGAGTCTTCCATATATAGTTTTATATTAGCTCTAACTATGGTAAGAAACAAATATATGATAATAAATGCAATGATTGTGATTGGTACAATGATCATGATTGATTTATTATGTGTAATCATATATCATGTCCCTGATTGATGCTTTCTATCATTCCTCTTAAGTTGAGTAGTGAGATTGTAAAAACTGATATGGACAAGGACTTTTGGTAGCTCAAATTTCTGAGTTTTTCATTAATTTGTTTGTCAATTTATAACGTTACAAAATGCGCATATTGTGCTAATCTACAGGTAAAGAGATCAATACAAATCATATCATATCTATACATTTATGTACAAGATATACTCAATGAATAAGATATAATTGATTAGTCTAGATATGTACAATCATATCTAATCACCCGGAATTATTTCTGTAATTATCTCTTCATATCCGCCGAGCTGAGTCAGTGCACTTCAGGTCTGCTCTGCAGGTCGACAGCTCGAGATCAGCAACTCTGTAGCTCAGCTTTAGGTCTGCTCTGCACTTCAGGTCTGCTTGGCAACCGAAGTCTGGTCTGCTCTAACACCTCCCTCAAGTTGGCGTGTGGAGGTGGCAACGCCCAACTTGGACAACAAAAAACGAAACTCGCGAGTTCTAAGAGATTTTGTAAGAATGTCAGCAAGCTGATGAGTCGTGGAGACATGTAGAGGGGGCATCCCAGAGGAAGTGATAGTCAGCCTCTGTTACAAACCGTAACAAATAAATAAAAAAATAATTATTTTTGTTAAAAAAAAGTGACAGGAAAAAATTGGATAAAATGAAATTAAATGAATTAATTAGGAAACCCCCACATAATTACCCCTTATGAAACCCCCACCATAACTTCTCTTTATTAACCATTAAGCCTACTACTTATCTTCCTAACCTCCCTATTAAGTATGGACCCTAAATTCACCCCATACCAATCGGCTAACAGAAAATAAGGAGAGAAGGATTGCTGGGAAAGAAAAGAGATAAAAGAGAGAAAAAAGAGGGAAAAGAGAAAGAAAGGAAGGAAGAAAAGAAAGAAAAAAAGAGAAGAAGAAAGTGGAGGCACACCACCACTATATCACCACTAACACCATCACACCACCACCACCAACATATACATACAACCAAGATGTAGGTGGCTCCTCTCTTTTTGAGCTAAATTTCATATATGTAGTTATTTGTTATTTGTTTTGTTTATTGTTAATTTGATTGTTATAATTCAAATTATTATGTTATATGTTTTAGTTGCTTTTATGATTGCATAAAGATGTTATGTATATGTTTATTATTTGTTTGCCATTTTCGGTTTTATATTATAAGATCTCATATATTTTATTGGCTCTAAGAATATATGTGTATATTTTGTGGGTTTCTTGTGGTTTTATTTGAATAAAAACAGCGGAAAAGATCTCTATAGAAATGTAAGGGTTTAATTAGGTGAATTTTAAATAAATATATATAAGCATGTATGAGTTTCAGTTAATCAACTTATAAAAAAATCTGATTATAAACTTTTATTATGGTGGAATTATTTCGGCAGGTTATATATATAAACAAATAAAATAAAACTGTTCTAAGTACACATTATAAATATGAATTGAAATATCTTGTTTTGGAATATTTATTGGATTTGGCTGAGAGTTTAACAATACATAGATGCACGTTCTTAATGAGTTTGACAATATGTAACGTTATGTAGTTGTAGTATATTAAAAATCCTAAGCTTTTACAAGAAATCATTTTTTTAAGAAACAAAAACAGCATATTAAGTATGTGCGAAAAGAAAATTTAGTTGACAGACAAACAACTGTTAAACAACAATTAACATACATTAGTCGGCCAAACACACACAATAACATACAACAGCAATAATTTTGTGACATATACAATTAACATACATTATGACATGTACAACAGCAATAAGTTTATGGCTTACGCGTGATGCAAATTTCTACTTGTTGCAGGTATTACAATATGTGCTTAGAATAGCTACACAATAGAAACACAATTAGTTTTACCAGTATGTCACTATTCAAATTATGAGCCTTGTTTTTCAGCTTATCGATCATCATACACATTACACAATCTATTCAATTTAAGCTAAGAACCGTTGCACGTTTATTACTAGTGTGACTATAAAAATATATATTAATATACATAAACATAAATATTTAAACCATATTTGAGGGCAATTTGGAAAACCAAATCAAGTAGCTTCACCAATAAATAAATAAATAAATTTGAAAAAGGGAGTTAATAAATATAAGAAAATTAGTATTATTTAAAAGAGCATAAGGAAAATGAGAAGAAGTGTGAAAATGAGGAGGAAGAAAAGGAGTGTGCTGTGTAACATATTACATTTGCACTTCATTGCACGAGCATTGCATGACCTTCAGGTCGAGTTTGTCCCTTGGAACGTGTGACCCTATGAGGCGTGTGGCCCGACGAGGCGTGTGGTAGGATCACCTCGAGGTTCATGCATCGCACGGTAGAGAGACAGGCATTCGTGTGTTGAGATATCGTTGTGTATGACACAAGCATGCATCATGACATCGCATTATTGTTGTGCTGTGCTTTTATTTATTTACACAGTTATTCATGTTTATATGTGTATTTCATGCTATTTGTTGCCATATATGAAATTGTTCGGAAAGAGACAGGAATCTACTGGGTGATATTTCGATATCACTCACCCCTTTATTTTTCTCAGGTGAGAAGAAGTACGATTACATATACACAGAAGACGGAGCTGAGTTTGGACAGTGGGGTAGTTAGAGTCAGATGAAGATGTTTACATTTCCAGTTTTATTTCATTTATGATGAGATGTAATAATGAATGTAGACTATGTATTTATCGAAAGTCGGACTAAGTTGTAATAAATAAATGTTTATTTTAATTTTATTTCGTTTCTGCTGCGAAATTTTCTACGTCACTGCTGATGCGTATGAGAATTGAGCGATGCCTTGTAGTTCTCGTAGCAGACTACGGCGGGTGCACCATTTCTGAAGCTAGGGTTCAGGAGCGGGACGCTACAGCCTCAATGTGTTTAGTTCGTTCATGAGCAACAGGATTATGTGCAAGATGTAATGCAGACTGACTATCGGTATAAAGGGTAACCAGAGTGGAATGAGGGATGCCCAGAAACATAAGAAGGCCGAGCAGCCACTTGAGCTCACAGGTAGTGTAGGCCATGGCACGATCTTCTGCCTCAGTAGAGGAACGAGAAGCAGTATGTTGCTTTTTAGTCTTCCGCGATATTGGAGCTGTGCCTAGTTGAACGAAGTAGGAAGAAAGGGATCGGCGAGTAAGCGGGCAACTTGCTCAATCCGAGTCACAGTAGGCAGTTAATTGAAGATCGTTAGTGGTCAAAAAGAGAAGTCTTTGACCAGGATGCCTTTGAGATACCGAACAACATGCAGAGAAGGATGCCAGTGGTCAAGCCGAGGTGATTGCATAAATTGGACCAGTGTGTGGACAACATAAGAGAGCTCAAGCCGGGTGACAGATAAATAGATCAAGCGAGAAAAGAGCTTGTAGACTGAGCCAACTGATGCTGCTGTTTAAAGGGTACAGAAGCTGGCTTTGAAGCAAGCAATCCGCAATCTGCAATAATGTCAAGTGCATAATTAAGCTGGGATACGAAGATACCGTCACCACTTCAAGGAACCTCAAGGCCCAGAAAATATTTCAAAGGGCCAAGATCTTTCATATGAAAGTACGTGCTGAGATATGTTTTAACAACCTCCGTCTCCTGAGAATCATTACCCACAAGGATAAGGTTGTCAATATAGATCAAGAGATATATATGTATATGAGCACGAGCATAGCTGAACAAAGAGTAATCCGAATATGACTGGACGAAACAATAAGAACACATAGCAAGAGGATAGCTTTGCAAACCCTCAACGAGGTGCTTGCTTAAGACCATATAAGGATTTACGTAGACGACAGACGGTGCGTGGTGAGGTGAGGTGATTGTGCCGGTGAAATCAGCTCAGATGTAGTTTTTTCCTCTGCAGTGCCGAGGCCAGGGGTGGAAGTCTGCTCATCCATGCTGAGCTCGGGTGTCTGGTTTTAGGTCAATGGATCTGGCTGAGGTGACGAAGTTGGTTCAGTTGGGCTCAGCACGGGGGTGGAAGGTAGAGGATCTGATAATGACAAGGGTGTCTCAAGAGCGGGAGAGTTATTGGGTAAGGATGTAGAAGATGGCTGGAGGTGGAAGAAGAGCTACTGACACATGAAAATGTGGTCTCAGCAAAGGTGATGTTACGAGAGACCAAGAATTCAAGAGTTTCTAGGTCATACACAGTCCATCCTTTCTTCCCGAAGGGATATCCAATCATTATACATTTTCCACTACGCGGCTGAAACTTGTCACCATCCCACTGATCATTGTGAACATAACACAAACTGCCAAAGACTCGAAGCTGATTGTAATTAGAAGGTCGGCCAAATAGCATTTCGTATGGTGCCTTTCCTCCGAGTGGGGCAGAGGGAGTGCGGTTTATGAGATGGACTGCAGTCAAGACACACTCGCCCCAGAAGGTTAAGGGAAGATTAGCTTGGAAACGGAGTGCTTTGGCCATGTTGAGAATGTGTCGATGTTTTCGTTCTACCTTCTCATTTTGTTGGGGGGTATAACGAATGGAGGTATGGTGTATTACTCCTTGGTCAGCAAAGAAAGGAGTAAGTGGTCAGAATTATGTCCCATTGTCAGTGTGGAAAATTTTAATCTTTCGGTCTAATTGGGTATCAACCATGCAAAGAATTGTTCTACCAATGTTAGTACCCGATTTTTAGTTTTCAATAAGTACACCCACACTGCCCTAGAATGATCATCCACAAATCTCAAGAAGTAAGAAGCACCACAAGTAGTCTTATGTCGGTAGGGACCCCATACATCACAATGTACTAAATCAAAACAATGTTCAGTAATAGTATTGCTTAAATCAAATGGCTCTTTGGTTTGCTTTGCACGAAGGCAGACCTCACAATAAGATGTGCTCATGTCATCAAACGACGGGACTACACCCTGTACTAGACGCAAAACTTTATTGGAAGGATTTCTCAGCCGATTGTTCCATAAGAAGACATCGGATTGCTTCCCTAGGCATGCATCTGCATAGAGTTTGCTCTTTTAAAGATATACAGCCCTTCGAACACATCACCCACTCCAATCTGATTCTTGGTATTCCGATCCTGTATCACGCAATCTTTGTTAGTAAATTTAACCAAATAGTCTTGATGGTGCAACAACTGTGAGACTGATAACAAGTTACGGGTTAAGTTTGGGACAAAGAAAACTTTGTCCAAGGTCAATTCTGCATTCAGCTGAGCTGACCTTTGTTGCTGTGCTTGGGTTATAGTGCTATTGGGCAGGCAGATATTGCATGGAGGGACTGGAGCACAATTACATAGTAAGTCTAAATTACCCGTCATATGATTAGAGGCCTCCGAGTCTATAATCCAAAAGGAGTCAGGAAGCTTACCACTCAGTCGTTCAGAGTTGTTCGCTTACGTATACTCAGGCTCGAAGAAGTGAGCTCAGCTCGGCTTCGGAGAGTTTGTCCAGAATCTTTTCAACCCCATGCATATCAGCTGAGGTGGAGGTTTCCTTTGCCGAGATGATTGCCACATGTGCAGCACTGCATGTAACCTGGGGTCTCGAAGTTGTCGGAAGTCCGGATCCTTTAGTCTTGAGTTGTCTTTTAGGTCAGTCACCCCACCAATCAGGGTAAACAATGACCTGGAAGCATCCACTGGCCTCATGTCCCTTCCTTCGGCAGTGTGTGCACACCACCGCAGATTTGGAATTCTTCCTGTCAGCGACAGACTTTCCTGATACCGTCATAGCAAAGGCAAGAGACTCACGCTTTGTCTTCTGCACGTGCAATTGACCTCAGGCTTTCCTCTTGAACCACCATGTGATAAAATCTATTCAAGATGGGAAGACCTGATTGAGAATAGACGATTCACCGTCCTAAATGTTTGTTCATCAAGTCCCATAAGGAACTGACGAACTCAGTCAGCTTCTTTGCAGCGACTGAGTGTTTGCCGTAAATCATAATTGCAGCCGCTACAGGAGCACATCGGGATGTCATCATAATATTTCAACTTATCCAGCGGTTCTTTAATCTGCCATAATAAGTCATGACAGAATCTCTATTCTGTTTGCAGTTTGCAAGTGCTTTCTTTAAATACTGCACTCGCGGAGCATTCATAGCACCGAATCGTTGTTTAATGTCTTCCCGTAGTTCCCTAGCGTTCTCTGAGTACGAGATAGTAGAACGCAGGCTGGGCTCAATTGTGTTCAAAATCCATGCCACAATCATTGAGCTGACGGGCTCCCAATCAGATATATTAGGAGACCCATCAGCAGGCTGAGATATGTTTCCATCAAGGAATCCATACTTTCGTCAGGCGAGCAAAGAGCCACGAATGGCCTTTGCCCATTCTTCATAGTTTGATCCTGTGAGTTGGACAGGAGTGATAAACAACCTAAGATAATCACCTGAGTGCAGATCATAGAGAGATATGATTTTTTTGTAAGAGGATTCGGTTGCCGTAGTTTGAGAGGAAGATGATGAAGATTCAGCTGCCATGGCTAATGAGGAGGATCACTGAAAGAAATAGATCAGAAATCTGAACCTGCTCTGATACCATGTAAAAACTGATATGGACAAGGATTTTTGGCAAGTTTTCCATTGATTTGTTTGTCAATTTATAACGTTACAAACGCGCATCTTGCGCTAATCTATAGGTAAAGGGATAAATACAAGATTAGTACAAATCCTATCATATCTCTACATTTATGTACAAGATATACTCAATGAATAAGATATATTTGATTAGTCTAGATATGTACAATCATATCTAATCACCTGGAATTATTTCTGTAATTATTTCTTCATATCCGCTGAGATGAATCAGTACACTTCAGGTCTGTTCTGCAGGTCAGCAGCTCGAGCTCAGCAACTCTGTAGCTCAGCTTCAGGTCTGCTCTACATTTCAAGTCTTCTCGGCAACCGAAGTCTGGTCTACTCTAACAGAGATCTCCAATACTCAACTTGTATAGTATTGAGACAAATATCCTTCCAGTTACTGCTTTTGTAAGGATGTCCACCAACTAGTCCTCAGATTGTCCGAAAGAAAGCTCAACAATTCCTTCTTCAATTTTTCTTTGATAAAATACAGATCCACTTCTATATGTTTTGTCTTGTAATGTTGTTCCAGATTCTCATATATGCTTATAGCCACCTTGTTATCACACATCAATTGAGTTGGAGCCTCGAACGAAAACTCAATCTCGGCCATCAATTCCTTTATCTACAGAATCTTCAGTACCCATTTTCATATGCCTCTAAATTCTATCTCAGCACTAGACAGAGCTACCACCTTCTGTGTTTTACTCCTCCATGTTACTAAATTTCCTTAAATCGAGGCAAAGTACACTGAAGTAGACTTTGTATCATTAGGGTTATCTGCCCAATCAATGTCAGCTTAAACCTTAACATCTAGGTATCCATTCTTCTCAAATATAATGCCCTGCTTGGTGTGTCTTTTAAGTACCATATTATCCTGATGATTGTCTCTAAGCGTTCTTTTAGGACCTTGTCCTTGAATGTCTATCAACTCTCTACTAGCTTTTTCGATATGGGATTTAGAAGGTGTGGACAGGTGTAGGAAATCTTTAGGATCATGGGCCATAGTATATGGGATTTAGAAGGTGTTCCTCATGATCATGCGGTCTCGCTCTGTACGGACAGTCAATCTGCTCTCTATTTAGCTCAAAATCTGGTTTCTCACGAGCGTACTAAGCATATTGAAGTAGACTGTCATTTTTTGCAAGATGCCATGTGCTGAGATGCCGAACTGAGCTAACCAAGCTCAGAGCCGTCGAACTGACCTGACCTAGGCTGATCTGGACTGCTGCCTGCTGATCAGGATTGATATGACCTGAGCTGAGCTGCCATCTGCTGACGAAAACCGCAGTGACGCGTTAAATTATATGCCTTCAGACTTTTGTGATTATCTTACCTTGTATAAAGATTTGTAAAGATATATATTTCCGTGTAAAAGATTCGAATAGATTTTGTAGTTAGCTAGATTAGCTATAATTTAGGTGGAAACCTGATATGTAGTAAATTACACTGATAAATGGAAGTAAGGCAGATTTCGATTGCCAAAATATTTCTTTTTAACAGTAATGAGCACCGATCTTAATACAAGACGTGAAGTTTTACTCTATTGTTTCCAGATAAAATCGCAATCCTCTGTGAAATTTCAATACCCATTCAATATTTCCGTCCCGATTGTGAATAATAAGCTAGAAATCTGAGTCACATTTTGTCGCATTTGATTCATAATTTCTTTCCCTGGCCGGAGCTTGCGCTATTGAAACTTGAACACGCTTAGGTTATGCAGAAGTGTGCGCATGGATTTTTTGACAACTATTTTGGTCTTATACAGCTCTTGCTCCTTTTCTGTTCATTCACTTATTGCACATATTTCCCCTGTATCCAAATACTATTGACCTTTTCCTTCTTTTTTTTTCTATTTTTTTTTTTGCATGGCGAGTATGTTTGCAGTGGGCTGCTCTATCGCCAAAGGTTAGAGTGCTTAATAAAATTTTGTAGATGTAGTTCTCGTTTACGTGAGAGAGGAGAAAGAAAAAGAAAAGGATGAGCTATCAACTTACATCACCTAATTAGAGTTTTGGGGCTGAGACTTAATATCAAATTCATTGCTTTTGTAACAGTAAATCAAGCATCGGTAGGCAACATATAACACAAGGAAAATTCATATAAAAATGATAACGCAACTGTTACACTGTTTTTACGTATCATATCTTTTAGGTAACAACCCACGTACAGAACTTGTAACACACATGGAAACGAGAATAGAAAGGATACAAAACGAAAGAAAATTAGAAATCGATCCCTCGAACTTGAGCAGTAGTGTCATATATCTTGAAGTTCTTATTTGTACTAGATTTCGGAACTACGGCCAGACCTCGAGTATTCAGTAAAACTCCGTGCAGAAACTATCATGACAGTCGCCGCAGCGCTTGCCCAAGCAAAAATCCACTTCTTCCCCGGAACACGGCTGCTCTGTACAGCCTGTCTCGAGCATTTTCCTTGGTATAGAGACTGCAGACGTCCTTTTCTTTGGAAGAGCTCCTGTGGTGTCAGACTCAGCTGCAAAAACCATTGCAAACTGACATTACTCTGTATAGGTTTTACTTACACAATAACCATTGCAAACTGGCATTGGAGCAACTGGTAAGGTTACTGTTTTGTGACTTTGAAATCACAGGTTTGAGCCGCGGAAACAGCCTTTTGCACAAAGTGTGGGTAAAGCTGCGTACATCAGATCGCAAAGCGATCCGACCTCTCCCCGCACATTGTGCAAATACGAGAGTCTAGTTCATCTAGAGCCCCTCTCAACGTTTCAATGACAATACATTTAACAAAGTCTCCAACGTGATAATTCAAAAGTATAAAATGCAAAAGTAACAAAAAAGAATGTGAACAAATTTATCCAAAACTAGCCAAATTGCAATTTGACAAATAGTTTCAAGATTTGAATGGGATAGTCGTTATAGTGAGATACAAACCAGACATGATGAGAGTCAGGAAAATGACGATATGAATGAGTTTGGCCATCCTCCTTCCTCTGCCTTTGCCTTGCCCTTTTGCTAGTTTATATATATGGGCTTGTACTTGTAAATGTGCGCTTCTTCTTCATAGGAAGTGGTTGAATTTATAGGCACAAAGTTTCGTAGA